>JAESUZ010003805.1:0-33098 GCA_017311185.1 Proteles cristata cristata | reverse complement strand
AATGTGTGAAACCTAGGGCCTGGAGGTATAAGATGAATGATATTTCCTCAACTCTGTGAAAGAACACTGTGCGGAATGTATCTTTCAAATACCGTCATGGTTTCCTAGGTTGGTCGTGATGGAAACCATATGCTGAGACCACTGAAGGAAGTGCAGGATGCTCAACTCGGGGAAACAACACTGTGCGGAATGCAGCATTCAGTTATCCTATTGTGTCCCTAAGTGAGTAATAGTTGAAAACACATGCATGGAAATCTAAGCTTAGTGTGATATTTTCATCTCGTTGAAAGAACACTGTGGCGAAGCCCTCATTCAACTACCGTCATCTTTCACTAGGTAGATAGTGACAGAAAACAGATGCTGAGAATACAAAAGTGGTGCAGGGTGCTCGACTCTGTGAACCAATACTGGGCGGAATACAGCATTTAGTTACCATACTGTTTCACTGAGGAACGCTTGAAAACACATCCATGGAGGTATAAGCTGAGTGTGATATAATCAACTCTTTAAAAGTACACTGTGGGGACCCTCCTTCAACGCCCATCACCTTTCACTAGGTCGATAGTGATTGAAAACAGATGCTGAGACCATGAAGGAAGTGCAGGGTGCTCGACTCTGGAACAACACAGTGTCAACTACACCATTCAGTTACCATACTGTTTCACTAAGTTCCAAATGTTTGAAAAGACATGCATGGAAATATAAGCTCAGTGTGATATACTCAACTCCAGGAAAGACCACTGTGGGGATACCATCACTCAATTATCATCAACCTTCACTAGTTAGATAGTAACTGAAAACAGCTGGTGGCACCAATGAAGGAGGAGCAGGCTGCTCAACCATGTACAACATTCTGTAGAATGCAGCATTCAGTTACCACATGGTTTCTCTTAGGTTTCAATTTTGAAATACATGCATTGAAGTAGAAGGGAAGTCTTCAACACAACTCTGTCCAAGAACACTGTCGGGGAACCCATCGTACAACTACCATCGTGTTTCCCTGGATTGACAGTGATTGCAAATACATGCTGAGGACCACCGGGGTGGCTCAGTCGGTTAAGCGTCCGACTTCGACTCAGGTCATGATCTCACGGTCCGTGGGTTCTTGCCTGCGTTGGGCTCTGTGCCCACAGCTCAGAGCCAGGAGCGTGTTTCGGATTCTGTGGATCCCTCTCTCTCCCCTCCTCGCATGCTCATACACTCTCTCTCTCTCGCAAAATAAATAAACATTAAAAATTAAAAAAGGAAAGAAAGAAAGAGATAAAGAAAGAAAGAAATAAGGAAGGAAGGAAGGAAGGAAAGAAAGAAAGAAAAGTCATGCGGAGACCAATGTGGGAAGTGCCGTGTCTGAACTCTATAAAAGTCACTGTACGGACTGAAATATTCAGGTACAATCTTGTTCCCTAAGTAGGCAATCTGAAAACTATGGCCTGGAAGTATAAGATGAGTGTTATACAGAAAACTCTGTGAAAGCACACTGTGTGCAATGCATCTTTCAACTACCATCATGCTTTCCTAGGTTGGCAGTGACGGAAAACAAATGCTGAGACCATTGAAGTAAGAGCAGGGTCTGCATTCTCTGATAGAACACTGTGAGGAATGCAAAATTCAGTCCCCATATTGTTTACCTAAGTGAGTAATGTTTGAAAACACATGCATACATGTATAAGCTCAGTGTGATATACTCACCTCTTTAGAAGTACACTGTGGGGACCCCTCATTCAATTCCCATCAACTTTCACAAGGTAGATAGTGACTGAAAACAGATGCTGAGACCGTGAAGGAAGTGCAGAGGGTGCTCGACTCTGAAACAACACTGTGTGTACTAAAACGTTCAGTTACCATACTGCTTCACTAAGTGACTAATGTTTGACAACAGGCATGGAAGTACAAGCTGAGTGTTCTATACCCAACTCTGTGAAAGAACACTATGGCAAATCCCTCATTAAACTGCGCTCATCTTTCACGAGGTAGATAGATACTGAAAACATATGCTGAGATCAATGAAAGAAGTGCAGGGTGCTCGACTCTGTGAAACGACACTGCGAAATGCAACATTCAGTTACCATATTGCTGTACTAAGAAATGCTTGAAAACACATCATGGAACTAAAAGGTAAGTGTTATGTACTCAGCTCGGTGAAAGAACGCTGTGGGGAACGGATCCTAGACTACCATCATGTTTCCCTAGGTGGATACTGATTGAGAAAACATGCTGAGTCCAATGTGGGAAGCGCAGTGTGCTGGCCTCTGAGAAAACTCACTGTCGAGAGTGAAGTGGAGCACAGCTACGATCTTATTTCACTGTTAGTAATGTGTGAAACCTAGGGCCTGGAGGTATAAGATGAATGATATTTCCTCAACTCTGTGAAAGAACACTGTGCGGAATGTATCTTTCAAATACCGTCATGGTTTCCCAGGTTGGTCGTGATGGAATCCATGTGCTGAGACCACTGAAGGAAGTGCAGGATGCTCAACTCGGGGAAAGAACACTGTGCGGAATGCAGCATTCAGTTATCCTATTGTTTCCCTAAGTGGGTAATAGTTGAAAACACATGCATGGAAATCTAAGCTTAGTGTGATATTTTCATCTCGGTGAAAGAACACTGTGGCGAAGCCCTCATCCAACTACCGTCATCTTACACTAGGTAGATAGTGACAGAAAACAGATGCTGAGAATACAAAAGTGGTGCAGGGTGCCCGACTCTGTGAACCGATACTGGGCGGAATACAGCATTTAGTTACCATACTGTTTCACTGTGGAACGTTTGAAAACATATGCATGGAGGTATAAGCTGAGTGTGATATAATCAACTCTTTAAAAGTACACTGAGGGGACCCTCCTTCAACTCCCATCACCTTTTACTAGGTAGATAGTGACTGAAAACAGATGCTGAGACCATGAAGGAAGTGCAGGGTGCTCGACTCTGGAACAACACGGTGTCAACTGCATCATTCAGTCACCATACTGTTTCACTAAGTTCCAAATGTTTCAAAAGACATGCATGGAAATATAAGCTCACTGTGATATACTAAACTCCAGGAAAGACCACTGTGGGGAAGCCATCACTCAATTTTCATCAACGTTCGCTAGTTAGATGTAACTGAAAACAGCTGGTGGCACCAATGAGGAGGAGCAGGCTGCTCAACCATGTACAACATTCTGTAGAATGCAGCATTCAGTTACCACATGGTTTCTCTTAGGTTTCAATTTTGAAATACATGCATTGAAGTAGAAGGGAAGTCTTCCAACACAACTCTGTCCAAGAACACTGTCAGGGAACCCGTGGTAACCATAAGTGTTTTCCTGGTTTGACAGTGGTTGCAAATACATGCTGAGGACCGCAGCGGGTGAAGCTCCAGTCGTTTAATGAATCCGACTTCGACTCAGGTCATGATCTCACGGTCCGTGGGTTCTTGCCTGCGTTTGGGCTCTGTGCACGGCTCAGAGCCAGAGGCGTGTTTAGTTACTGTTGGATCCCTCTCTCTCCCCTCCTCGCATGCTCCTTGCTCTCTCTCTCTCGCAAAATAAATAAACATTAAAAATTAAAAAAGGAAAAGAAAGAAAGAGAGATAAAGAAGAAAGAAGCAGGAAGGAAGGGAAGGAAGGGAAAGAAAGAAAGAAAGTCAAATGCCGGAGACCAGTGTGGGAAGTGCCGTGTCTGAACTCTATAAAAGTCACTGTACGGACCCAGAAATATTCAGGTACAATCTTGTTCCTAAGTAGGCAATCTGAAAACTATGGCCTGGAAGTATAAGATGAGTGTTATACGAAAACTCTGTGAAAGCACATAATGTACATGCATCTTTCAACTACCATCATGCTTTCCTAGGATGGCAGTGACGGGCTCAAATGGTGTGGGTAGAACTGAGGTGTGCATTTATGATAATTTGTGAAGAATGCAAAATTCCCAGTCCCCATATTGTTTTCGTGAGTAATGTTTTGGCACATGCATACATGTATAAGCTCAGTGTGATATATACCTCTTTGAAACACCACTGTAGGGGACCCCTCATTCCAATTCCCATCAACTTTCACAAGGTAGATAGTGACTGAAAACAGATGCTGAGACCGTGAAGTGCAGGGGTGCTCGACTCTGAAACAACACTGTGTGTGCTAAGCCGTTCGAATTACCATGCTGCTTCACTAAGTGACTAATGTTTGACAACAGGCATGGAAGTACAAGCTGAGTGTTCTATGCCCAATATGTGAAAGAACACTGTGGCAAATCCTCATTAAACTGCGCTCATCTTTCACGGTAGATGATACTGAAAACATATGCTGAGATCAATGAAAGAAGTGCACAGGGTGCTCGACTCTGTGAAGCGACACTGCGAGAAATGCAACATTCAGTTACCATATTGCTGTACTAGAAATAGCGAAAACACATCATGGAACTGAGTAAGTGTTATGTGCCAGCTCTCGGTGAAAGAACATGCGGGGAGCGGATCCTAGAACTACCATCATGTTTCCCTAGGTGGATACCCCAGTTGAAAACATGCTGAGTCAATGTGGGAAGCGCAGTGTGCTGGCCTCTGAGAAAACTCACTGTCGAGTGAAGTGGAGCACAGCACGTCTTATTTCACTGTTGTAATGTGGCAAACACAAAGGCCTGGAGGTATAAGATGAATGTTATTTACTCAACTCTGTGAAAGAACACTGTGCGGAATGTATCTTTCAAATACCGTCATGGTTTCCTAGGTTGGTCGTGATGGAATCCATGTGCTGAGACCACTGAAGGAAGTGCAGGATGCTCAACTTCAAGAAGCAACATGTGAATGCAGCATTCCAGTTATCTATTGTTTCCCTAAGTGGGTAATAGTTAGCTTTATGCATGGAAATCTAAGCTTAGTGTGATATTTTTTCATAGTGAAAAGAATTTGCTGTGTGAAGCCCTCATTCAAACTTCTACCGTCATCTTACTAGGTAGATAGTGACAGAAAACAGATGCTGAGAATGCAAAGTGGTGCCAGGGTGCCGAGCTCTGTGAGACAATACTGGGCGGAATACAGCATTTGAATTTACCATACTGTTTCACTGTGGGCATTTGAAAACATATGCATGGGAGGGTATAAGCTGAGTGTGATATAATCAACTCTTTAAAAAGTACACTGGGGACCCTCCTTCAACTCCCATCACCTTTTACTAGGTAGATAGTGATTGAAAACAGATGCTGAGACCATGAAGGAAATCACGGTGCTCGGCTCTGGAACAACACGGTGTCAACTGCATCATTCAGTCTTATACTGTTTCACTAAGTTCCAAATAATCTTCCAAAAGGGCAGTGGAAATATAAGCTCAGTGTGATATATAAACTCAGGAAAGACCACTGTGGGGAAGCCATCCGCTCAATTTTCATCAACGTTCGCTAGTTAGATGTAACTGAAAACAGCTGGTGGCACCAATGAAGGAGGAGCAGGCCGCTCAACCATGTACAACATTCTGTAGAATGCAGCATTCAGTTACCACATGGTTTCTCTTAGGTTTCAATTTTGAAATACATGCATTGAAGTAGAAGGGAAGTCTTCAACACAACTCTGTGCAAGAACACTGTGGGGTAACCCATCGTACAAGTACCATCGTGTTTCCCTGAATTGACAGTGATTGCAAATACATGCTGAGGACCACCTGGGTGGCTCAGTCGGTTAAGCGTCCGACTTCGGCTCAGGTCATGATGTCACGGTCCGTGGGTTCGTGCCCTGCGTTGGGCTCTGTGCCCACAGCTCAGAGCCAGGAGCGTGTTTCCGATTCTGTGGATCCCTCTCTCCCCCTCCTCGCATGCTCATACACTCTCTCTCTCTCGCAAAATAAATAAACATTAAAAATTAAAAAAGGAAAGAAAGAAAGAGATAAAGAAATAAAGAAAGTAGGAAGGAAGGAAGGAAGGAAGGAAGGAAGGAAGGAAGGAAGGAAGGAAAGAAAGAAAGAAACGTCATGCGGAGACCAATGTGGGAAGTGCTGTGTCTGAACTCTATAAAAGTCACTGTACGGACTGAAATATTCAGGTACAATCTTGTTTCCCTGGGCAGGCAATCTGAAAACTATGGCCTGAAGTATAAGATGATGTGTTATACAGAAAACTCTGTGAAAGAACACTGTGTGCAATGCATCTTTCAACTACCATCATGCTTTCCTAGGTTGGCTGTGACGGAAAACAAATGCTGAGACCATTGAAGTAAGTGCAGGGTCTGCATTCTCTGATAGAACACTGTGAGGAATGCAAAATTCAGTCCCCATATTGTTTACCTAAGTGAGTAATGTTTGAAAACACATGCATACATGTATAAGCTCAGTGTGATATACTCACCTCTTTAGAAGTACACTGTGGGGACCCCTCATTCAATTCCCATCAACTTTCACAAGGTAGATAGTGACTGAAAACAGATGCTGAGACCGTGAAGGAAGTGCAGAGGGTGCTCGACTCTGAAACAACACTGTGTGTACAAAACGTTCAGTTACCATACTGCTTCACTAAGTGACTAATGTTTGACAACAGGCATGGAAGTACAAGCTGAGTGTTCTATACTCAACTCTGTGAAAGAACACTGTGGCAAATCCCTCATTAAACTGCGCTCATCTTTCATGAGGTAGATAGATACTGAAAACATATGCTGAGATCAATGAAAGAAGTGCAGGGTGCTCGACTCTGTGAAACGACACTGCGAAATGCAACATTCAGTTACCATATTGCTGTACTAAGAAATGCTTGAAAACACATCATGGAACTAAAAGGTAAGTGTTATGTACTCAGCTCGGTGAAAGAACGCTGTGGGGAACGGATCCTAGACTACAATCATGTTTCCCTAGGTGGATAGTGATTGAGAAAACATGCTGAGTCCAATGTGGGAAGCGCAGTGTGCTGGCCTCTGAGAAAACTCACTGTCGAGAGTGAAGTGGAGCACAGCTACGATCTTATTTCACTGTTAGTAATGTGTGAAACCTAGGGCCTGGAGGTATAAGATGAATGATATTTCCTCAACTCTGTGAAAGAACACTGTGCGGAATGTATCTTTCAAATACCGTCATGGTTTCCTAGGTTGGTCGTGATGGAAACCATATGCTGAGACCACTGAAGGAAGTGCAGGATGCTCAACTCGGGGAAACAACACTGTGCGGAATGCAGCATTCAGTTATCCTATTGTGTCCCTAAGTGAGTAATAGTTGAAAACACATGCATGGAAATCTAAGCTTAGTGTGATATTTTCATCTCGGTGAAAGAACACTGTGGCGAAGCCCTCATTCAACTACCGTCATCTTTCACTAGGTAGATAGTGACAGAAAACAGATGCTGAGAATACAAAAGTGGTGCAGGGTGCTCGACTCTGTGAACCAATACTGGGCGGAATACAGCATTTAGTTACCATACTGTTTCACTGAGGAACGTTTGAAAACACATGCATGGAGGTATAAGCTGAGTGTGATATAATCAACTCTTTAAAAGTACACTGTGGGGACCCTCCTTCAACGCCCATCATCTTTCACTAGGTCGATAGTGATTGAAAACAGATGCTGAGACCATGAAGGAAGTGCAGGGTGCTCGACTCTGGAACAACACTGTGTCAACTACATCATTCAGTTACCATACTGTTTCACTAAGTTCCAAATGTTTGAAAACACATTCATGGAAATATAAGCTCAGTGTGATATACTCAACTCCAGGAAAGACCACTGTGGGGAAGCCATCACTCAATTATCATCAACGTTCACTAGTTAGATAGTAACTGAAAACAGCTGGTGGCACCAATGAAGGAGGAGCAGGCTGCTCAACCATGTACAACATTCTGTAGAATGCAGCATTCAGTTACCACATGGTTTCTCTTAGGTTTCAATATTGAAATACATGCATTGAAGTAGAAGGGAAGTCTTCAACACAACTCTGTACAAGAACACTGTGGGGGAACCCATCGTACAACGACCATCGTGTTTCCCTGGATTGACAGTGATTGCAAATACATGCTGAGGACCACCTGGGTGGCTCAGTCGGTTAAGCGTCCGACTTCGGCTCAGGTCATGATCTCACGGTCCGTGGGTTCTTGCCCTGCGTTGGGCTCTGTACCCACAGCTCAGAGCCAGGAGCGTGTTTCGGATTCTGTGGATCCCTCTCTCTCCCCTCCTCGCATGCTCATACACTCTCTCTCTCTCGCAAAATAAATAAGCATTAAAAATTAAAAAAGGAAAGAAAGAAAGAGATAAAGAAAGAAAGAAAGAAAAGTCATGCGGAGACCAATGTGGGAAGTGCCGTGTCTGAACTCTCTAAAAGTCACTGTACCGACTGAAATATTCAGGTACAATCTTGTTTCCCTAAGTAGGCAATCTGAAAACTATGGCCTGGAAGTATAAGATGAGTGTTTTAGACAAAACTCTGTGAAAGAGCACTGTGTGCAATGCATCTTTCAACTACCATCATGCTTTCCGAGGTTGGCAGTGACTGAAAACAAATGCTGAGACCATTGAGTAAGTGCAGGGTGCTGGATTCTCTGATAGAACACTGTGAGGAATGCAAATTCAGTCCCCATTTGTTCACCTAAGTGAGTAAGGTTTGAAAACACATGCATACATGTATATGCTCAGTGTGATATACTCAACTCTTTAGAAGTACACTGTGGGGACCCCTCATTCTACTCCCATCATCTTTCACAAGGTAGATAGGGACTGAAAACAGATGCTGAGACCGTGAAGGAAGTGCAGAGGGTGCTCGACTCTGAAACAACAATGTGTGTACTACAACGTTCAGTTACCATACTGTTTCACTAAGTGACTAATGTTTGACAACAGGCATGGAAGTACAAGCTGAGTGTTCTATACTCAACTCTGTGAAAGAACACTGTGGCAAATCCCTCATTAAACTGCGCTCATCTTTCATGAGGTAGATAGATACTGAAAACATATGCTGAGATCAATGAAAGAAGTGCAGGGTGCTCGACTCTGTGAAACGACACTGCGAAATGCAACATTCAGTTACCATATTGCTGTACTAAGTAATGCTTGAAAACACATCATGGAACTAAAAGGTAAGTGTTATGTACTCAGCTCGGTGAAAGAACGCTGTGGGGAACGGATCCTACACTACCATCATGTTTCCCTAGGTGGATAGTGATTGAGAAAACATGCTGAGTCCAATGTGGGAAGCGCAGTGTGCTGGCCTCGGAGAAAACTCACTGTCGAGATTGTAGTGGAGCACAGCTACAATCTTATTTCACTGTTAGTAATGTGTGAAACCTAGGGCCTGGAGGTATAAGATGAATGTTATTTCCTCAACTCTGTGAAAGAACACTGTGCGGAATGTATCTTTCAAATACCGTCATGGTTTCCTAGGTTGGTCGTGATGGAAACCATATGCTGAGACCACTGAAGGAAGTGCAGGATGCTCAACTCGGGGAAACAACACTGTGCGGAATGCAGCATTCAGTTATCCTATTGTTTCCCTAAGTGGGTAATAGTTGAAAACACATGCATGGAAATCTAAGCTTAGTGTGATATTTTCATCTCGGTGAAAGAACACTGTGGCGAAGCCCTCATTCAACTACCGTCATCTTACACTAGGTAGATAGTGACAGAAAACAGATGCTGAGAATACAAAAGTGGTGCAAGGTGCCCGACTCTGTGAACCAATACTGGGCGGAATACAGCATTTAGTTACCATACTGTTTCACTGTGGAACGTTTGAAAACATATGCATGGAGGTATAAGCTGAGTGTGATATAATCAACTCTTTAAAAGTACACTGAGGGGACCCTCCTTCAACTCCCATCACCTTTTACTAGGTAGATAGTGATTGAAAACAGATGCTGAGACCATGAAGGAAGTGCAGGGTGCTCGACTCTGGAACAACACTGTGTGAACTAACCATTCAGTTACCATACTGTTTCACTAAGTTCCAAATGTTTCAAAAGACATGCATGGAAATATAAGCTCACTGTGATATACTAAACTCCAGGAAAGACCACTGTGGGGAAGCCATCACTCAATTTTCATCAACGTTCGCTAGTTAGATGTAACTGAAAACAGCTGGTGGCACCAATGAAGGAGGAGCAGGCTGCTCAACCATGTACAACATTCTGTAGAATGCAGCATTCAGTTACCACATGGTTTCTCTTAGGTTTCAATTTTGAAATACATGCATTGAAGTAAAAGGGAAGTCTTCAACACACCTCTGTGCAAGTACACTGTGGGGGAAACCATCGTACAAGTACCATCGTGTTTCCCTGGATTGATAGTGATTGCAAATACATGCTGAGGACCACCTGGGTGGCTCAGTCGGTTAAGCGTCCGACTTCGGCTCAGGTCATGATGTCACGGTCCGTGGGTTCGTGCCCTGCGTTGGGCTCTGTGCCCACAGCTCAGAGCCAGGAGCGTGTTTCGGATTCTGTGGATCCCTCTCTCTCCCCTCCTCGCATGCTCATACACTCTCTCTCTCTCGCAAAATAAATAAACATTAAAAATTAAAAAAGGAAAGAAAGAAAGAGATAAAGAAAGAAAGAAAGAAAGAAGGAAGGAAGGAAGGAAGGAAGGAAGGAAGGAAGGAAGGAAGGAAGGAAGGAAGGCAAGAAAGAAAGAAAAGTCATGTGGAGACCAATGTGGGAAGTGCCGTGTCTGAACTCTATAAACGTCACTGTACGGACTGAAATATTCAGGTACAATCTTGTTTCCCTAAGTAGGCAATCTGAAAACTATGGCCTGGAAGTATAAGATGAGTGTTTTAGACAAAACTCTGTGAAAGAACACTGTGTGCAATGCATCTTTCAACTACCATCATGCTTTCCTAGGTTGTCAGTGACGGAAAACAAATGCTGAGACCATTGAAGTAAGTGCAGGGTCTGCATTCTCTGATAGAACACTGTGAGGAATGCAAAATTCAGTCCCCATATTGTTTACCTAAGTGAGTAATGTTTGAAAACACATGCATACATGTATAAGCTCAGTGTGATATACTCACCTATTTAGAAGTACACTGTGGGGACCCCTCATTCAATTCCCATCAACTTTCACAAGGTAGATAGTGACTGAAAACAGATGCTGAGACCATGAAGGAAGTGCAGAGGGTGCTCGACTCTGAAACAACACTGTGTGTACTAAAACGTTCAGTTACCATACTGCTTCACTAAGTGACTAATGTTTGACAACAGGCATGGAAGTACAAGCTGAGTGTTCTATACTCAACTCTGTTAAAGAACACTGTGGCAAATCCCTCATTAAACTGCGCTCATCTTTCATGAGGTAGATAGATACTGAAAACATATGCTGAGATCAATGAAAGAAGTGCAGGGTGCTCGACTGTGTGAAACGACACTGCGAAATGCAACATTCAGTTACCATATTGCTGTACTAAGAAATGCTTGAAAACACATCATGGAACTAAAAGGTAAGTGTTATGTACTCAGCTCGGTGAAAGAACGCTGTGGGGAACGGATCCTAGACTACCATCATGTTTCCCTAGGTGGATAGTGATTGAGAAAACATGCTGAGTCCAATGTGGGAAGCGCAGTGTGCTGGCCTCTGAGAAAACTCACTGTCGAGAGTGAAGTGGAGCACAGCTACGATCTTATTTCACTGTTAGTAATGTGTGAAACCTAGGGCCTGGAGGTATAAGATGAATGATATTTCCTCAACTCTGTGAAAGAACACTGTGCGGAATGTATCTTTCAAATACCGTCATGGTTTGCTAGGTTGGTCGTCATGGAAACCATATGCTGAGACCACTGAAGGAAGTGCAGGATGCTCAACTCGGGGAAACAACACTGTGCGGAATGCAGCATTCAGTTATCCTATTGTGTCCCTAAGTGAGTAATAGTTGAAAACACATGCATGGAAATCTAAGCTTAGTGTGATATTTTCATCTCGGTGAAAGAACACTGTGGCGAAGCCCTCATTCAACTACCGTCATCTTTCACTAGGTAGATAGTGACAGAAAACAGATGCTGAGAATACAAAAGTGGTGCAGGGTGCTCGACTCTGTGAACCAATACTGGGCGGAATACAGCATTTAGTTACCATACTGTTTCACTGAGGAACGTTTGAAAACACATGCATGGAGGTATAAGCTGAGTGTGATATAATCAACTCTTTAAAAGTACACTGAGGGGACCCTCCTTCAACTCCCATCACCGTTTACTAGGTAGATAGTGATTGAAAACAGATGCTGAGACCATGAAGGAAGTGCAGGGTGCTCGACTCTGGAACAACACAGTGTCAACTACACCATTCAGTTACCATACTGTTTCACTAAGTTCCAAATGTTTGAAAAGACATGCATGGAAATATAACCTCAGTGTGATATACTCAACTCCAGGAAAGACCACTGTGGGGATGCCATCACTCAATTATCATCAACGTTCACTAGTTAGATAGTAACTGAAAACAACTGGTGGCACCAATGAAGGAGGAGCAGGCTGCTCAACCATGTACAACATTCTGTAGAATGCAGCATTCAGTTACCACATGGTTTCTCTTAGGTTTCAATTTTGAAATACATGCATTGAAGTAGAAGGGAAGTCTTCAACACAACTCTGTCCAAGAACACTGTCGGGGAACCCATCGTACAACTACCATCGTGTTTCCCTGGATTGACAGTGATTGCAAATACATGCTGAGGACCACCGGGGTGGCTCAGTCGGTTAAGCGTCCGACTTCGACTCAGGTCATGATCTCACGGTCCGTGGGTTCTTGCCCTGCGTTGGGCTCTGTGCCCACAGCTCAGAGCCAGGAGCGTGTTTCGGATTCTGTGGATCCCTCTCTCTCCCCTCCTCGCATGCTCATACACTCTCTCTCTCTCGCAAAATAAATAAACATTAAAAATTAAAAAGGAAAGAAAGAAAGAGATAAAGAAAGAAAGAAAAAAGGAAGGAAGGAAGGAAGGAAAGAAAGAAAGAAAAGTCATGCGGAGACCAATGTGGGAAGTGCCGTGTCTGAACTCTATAAAAGTCACTGTACGGACTGAAATATTCAGGTACAATCTTGTTTCCCTAAGTAGGCAATCTGAAAACTATGGCCTGGAAGTATAAGATGAGTGTTTTAGACAAAACTCTGTGAAAGAACACTGTGTGCAATGCATCTTTCAACTACCATCATGCTTTCCTAGGTTGCCAGTGACGGAAAACAAACGCTGAGACCATTGAAGTAAGTGCTGGGTCTGCATTCTCTGATAGAACACTGTGAGGAATGCAAAATTCAGTCCCCATATTGTTTACCTAAGTGAGTAATGTTTGAAAACACATGCATACATGTATAAGCTCAGTGTGATATACTCACCTCTTTAGAAGTACACTGTGGGGACCCCTCATTCAATTCCCATCAACTTTCACAAGGTAGATAGTGACTGAAAACAGATGCTGAGACCGTGAAGGAAGTGCAGAGGGTGCTCGACTCTGAAACAACACTGTGTGTACCAAAACGTTCAGTTACCATACTGCTTCACTAAGTGACTAATGTTTGACAACAGGCATGGAAGTACAAGCTGAGTGTTCTATACTCAACTCTGTGAAAGAACACTGTGGCAAATCCCTCATTAAACTGCGCTCATCTTTCATGAGGTAGATAGATACTGAAAACATATGCTGAGATCAATGAAAGAAGTGCAGGGTGCTCGACTGTGTGAAACGACACTGCGAAATGCAACATTCAGTTACCATATTGCTGTACTAAGAAATGCTTGAAAACACATCATGGAACTAAAAGGTAAGTGTTATGTACTCAGCTCGGTGAAAGAACGCTGTGGGGAACGGATCCTAGACTACCATCATGTTTCCCTAGGTGGATAGTGATTGAGAAAACATGCTGAGTCCAATGTGGGAAGCGCAGTGTGCTGGCCTCTGAGAAAACTCACTGTCGAGAGTGAAGTGGAGCACAGCTACGATCTTATTTCACTGTTAGTAATGTGTGAAACCTAGGGCCTGGAGGTATAAGATGAATGTTATTTACTCAACTCTGTGAAAGAACACTGTGCGGAATGTATCTTTCAAATACCGTCATGGTTTCCTAGGTTGGTCGTGATGGAAACCATATGTTGAGACCACTGAAGGAAGTGCAGGATGCTCAACTCGGGGAAACAACACTGTGCTGAATGCAGCATTCAGTTATCCTATTGTTTCCCTAAGTGGGTAATAGTTGAAAACACATGCATGGAAATCTAAGCTTAGTGTGATATTTTCATCTCGGTGAAAGAACACTGTGGCGAAGCCCTCATTCAACTACCGTCATCTTACACTAGGTAGATAGTGACAGAAAACAGATGCTGAGAATACAAAAGTGGTGCAGGGTGCCCGACTCTGTGAACCAATACTGGGCGGAATACAGCATTTAGTTACCATACTGTTTCACTGTGGAACGTTTGAAAACATATGCATGGAGGTATAAGCTGAGTGTGATATAATCAACTCTTTAAAAGTACACTGAGGGGACCCTCCTTCAACCTCCCATCACCTTTTACTAGGTAGATAGTGATTGAAAACAGATGAGACCATGAAGGAAGTGCAGGGTGCTCGACTCTGAACAACACTGTGTGAACTAACCATTCAGTTACCATACTGTTTCACTAAGTTCCAAATGTTTCCAAAAGACATGCATGGAAATATAAGCTCACTGTGATACACTAAACTCCAGGAAAGACCACTGTGGGAAGCCATCACCAATTTTCATCAACGTTCGCTAGTTAGATGTAACTGAAAACAGCTGGAAAGCAATGAAGGAGGAGCAGGCTGCTCAACCATGTACAACATTCTTTAGAATGCAGCATTCAGTTACCACATGGTTTCTCTTAGGTTTCAATTTTGAAATACATGCATTGAAGTAAAAGGGAAGTCTTCAACACAACTCTGTGTACACTGTGGGGAACCCATCGTACAAGTACCATCGTGTTTCCTGGGATTGATAGTGATTGCAAATACATGCTGAGGACCACCTGCTGGGTGGCTCAGTCGGTTGCCGTCCGACTCTCGTTCAGGTCATGATGTCACGGTCCGTGGGTTCAGTCTGCGTTGGGCTCTGTGCCCACAGCTCAGAGCCAGGAGCGTGTTTCGAATTCTGTGGATCCCTCTCTCTCCCCTCCTCGCATGCTCATACACTCTCTCTCTCTCGCAAAATAAATAAACATTAAAAATTTAAAAAGGAAAGAAAGAAAGAGATAAAGAAAGAAAGAAAGAAGGAAGGAAGGAAAGAAAGAAAGAAACAAAGAAAGAAAGAAAGAAAGAAAGAAAGAAAGAAAGAAAGAAAGAAAAGTCATGCGGAGACCAATGTGGGAAGTGCCATGTCTGAACTCTCTAAAGGTCACTGTACGGACTGAAATATTCAGGTACAATCTTGTTTCCCTAAGTAGGCAATCTGGAAACTATGGCCTAGAAGTATAAGATGAGTGTTTTAGACAAAACTCTGTGAAAGAACACTGTGTGCAATGCATCTTTCAACTACCATCATGCTTTCCTAGGTTGCCAGTGACGGAAAACAAACGCTGAGACCATTGAAGTAAGTGCTGGGTCTGCATTCTCTGATAGAACACTGTGAGGAATGCAAAATTCAGTCCCCATATTGTTTACCTAAGTGAGTAATGTTTGAAAACACATGCATACATGTATAAGCTCAGTGTGATATACTCACGTCTTTAGAAGCACACTGTGGGGACCCCTCATTCAATTCCCATCAACTTTCACAAGGTAGATAGTGACTGAAAACAGATGCTGAGACCGTGAAGGAAGTGCAGAGGGTGCTCGACTCTGAAACAACACTGTGTGTACTAAAACGTTCAGTTACCATACTGCTTCACTATGAGACTAATGTTTGACAACAGGCATGGAAGTACAAGCTGAGTGTTCTATACTCAACTCTGTGAAAGAACACTGTGGCAAATCCCTCATTAAACTGCGCTCATCTTTCATGAGGTAGATAGATACTGAAAACATATGCTGAGATCAATGAAAGAAGTGCAGGGTGCTCGACTCTGTGAAACGACACTGTGAAATGCAACATTCAGTTACCTAATTGCTGTACTAAGTAATGCTTGAAAACACATCATGGAACTAAAAGGTAAGTGTTATGTACTCAGCTCGGTGAAAGAACGCTGTGGGGAACGGATCCTACACTACCATCATGTTTCCCTAGGTGGATAGTGATTGAGAAAACATGGGCTTATGCTGAGTCCAATGTGGGAAGCGCAGTGTGCTGGCCTCTGAGAAGAAAACTCACTGTCAGCGAGTGAAGTGGAGCACAGCTACGATCTTATTTCACTGTTAGTAATGTGTGAAACCTAGGGCCTGGAGGTATAAGATGGAGGTGATATTTCCTCAACTCTGTGAAAAGAACACTGTGCGGAATGTATCTTTCCAAATACCGTCATGGTTTCCTAGGTTGTCGTGATGAAACCATATGCTGAGACCACTGAAGGAAGTGCAGGATGCTCAACTCGAGGAAACAACACTGTAACGAAATAAGCATTCAGTTATCCTATTGTTTCCCTAAGTGGGTAATAGTTGAAAACACATGCATGGAAATCTAGCTTAGTGTGATATTTTCATCTCGGTGAGAAAGAACACTGTGGCAAGCCTCATTCAACTACCGTCATCTTACTAGATAGATAGTGACAGAAAGCAGATGCTGAGAGCCACAAAAAGTGGTGCAGGTGCTTGACTCTGTGAACCAATACTGAGGCGGAATACAGCATTTAGTTACCATACTGTTTCACTGTGGAACGTTTGAAAACATATGCATGGAGGTATAAGCTGAGTGTGATATAATCAACTCTTTAAAGTACACTGGGGACCCTCCTTCAGCTCCCATCACCTTTTTACTAGGTAGTAGTGAATGAAAACAGATGCTGAGACCATGAAGGAAGTGCAGGGTGCTCGACTCTTGGAACAACACTGTGTGAACTAACCATTCAGTTACCATACTGTTTCACTAAGTTCCAAATGTTTCAAAAGACATGCATGGAAATATAAGCTCAGTGTGATATACTAAACTCCAGGAAAGACCACTGTGGGAAGCCATCACTCAATTTTCATCAACATTCAGCTAGTTAGATGTAACTGAAAACAGCTGGTGGCACCAATGAAGGAGGAGCAGGCTGCTCAACCATGTACAACATTCTGTAGAATGCAGCATTCAGTTACCACATGGTTTCTCTTAGGTTTCAATTTTGAAATACATGCATTGAAATGAAGTCTTCAACACAACTCTGTGCAGTACACTGTGGGGGAACCCATCGTACAAATACCATCGTGTTTCCCTGGATTGATAGTGATTGCAAATACATGCTGAGGACCACCTGGGTGGCTCAGTCGGTTAAGCGTCCGACTTCGGCTCAGGTCATGATGTCACGGTCCGTGGGTTCGTGCCCTGCGTTGGGCTCTGTGCCCACAGCTCAGAGCCAGGAGCGTGTTTCGGATTCTGTGGATCCCTCTCTCTCCCCTCCTCGCATGCTCATACACTCTCTCTCTCTCGCAAAATAAATAAACATTAAAAATTAAAAAGGAAAGAAAGAAAGAGATAAAGAAAGAAAGAAAAAAGGAAGGAAGGAAGGAAGGAAAGAAAGAAAGAAAAGTCATGCGGAGACCAATGTGGGAAGTGCCGTGTTTGAACTGTATAAACGTCACTGTACGGACTGATATATTCAGGTACAATCTTGTTTCCCTAAGTAGGCAATCTGAAATCTATGGCCTGGAAGTATAAGATGAGTGTTTTAGACAAAACTCTGTGAAAGAACACTGTGTGCAATGCATCTTTCAACTACCATCATGCTTTCCTAGGTTGCCAGTGACGGAAAACAAATGCTGAGACCATTGAAGTAAGTGCTGGGTCTGCATTCTCTGATAGAACACTGTGAGGAATGCAAAATTCAGTCCCCATATTGTTTACCTAAGTGAGTAAGGTTTGAAAACACATGCATACATGTATAAGCTCAGTGTGATATACTCACCTCTTTAGAAGTACACTGTGGGGACCCCTCATTCAATTCCCATCAACTTTCACAAGGTAGATAGTGACTGAAAACAGATGCTGAGACCGTGAAGGAAGTGCAGAGGGTGCTCGACTCTGAAACAACACTGTGTGTACCAAAACGTTCAGTTACCATACTGCTTCACTAAGTGACTAATGTTTGACAACAGGCCATGGAAGTACAAGCTGAGTGTTCTATACTCAACTCTGTGAAAAACGTGGCAATCCTCATTAGAAACTGCGCTCATCTTTCATGAGGTAGATAGATACTGAAAACATATGCTGAGATCAATGAAAGAGTGCAGGGTGCTCGACTGTGTGAAGCGACACTGCGAAATGCAACATTCAGTTACCATATTGCTGTACTAAGAAATGCTTGAAAACACATCATGGAACTAAAAGGTAAGTATTTATGTACTCAGCTCGGTGAAAAGAACGCTGTAGAGGGAACGGATCCTAGACTACCATCATGTTTCCCTAGGTGGATAGTGATTGGCGTGCTGAGTCAATGTGGGAAGTCCTCAGTGTGCTGGACTCTGAGAAAACTCACTGTCGAGTGTAGTGAATTTTTAGCTACGATCTTATTTCACTGTTAGTAATGTGTGAAACCTAGGGCCTGGAGGTATAAGATGAATGTTATTTCCTCAACTCTGTGAAAGAACACTGTGCGGAATGTATCTTTCAAATACCGTCATGGTTTCCTAAGTTGGTGTGATGGAGATCATGTGCTGAGACTACACTGAAGGAAGTGCAGGATGCTCCGCTCAGGGAAACAACACTGTGCGGAATGCAGCATTCAGTTATCTATTGTTTCCCTAAGTGGGTAATAGTTGAAAACACATGCATGGAAATCTAAGCTTAGTGATATTTTCATCTCGGTGAAAGAACACTGTGGCGGCCCTCATTCAACTACCGTCATCTTACACTAGGTAGATAGTGACAGAAAACAGATGCTGAGAATACAAAAGTGGTGCAGGGTGCCCGACTCTGTGAGACCAATACGGGTAGAATGCAGCATTTAGTTACCATACTGTTTCACTGTGGGCATTTGAAAACATATGTGACCTCAAGCTGGTGTGTGCAATCAACTCTTTAAAAAGTACACTGAGGGGACCCTCCTTCAAGCTCCATCACCTTTTACTAGGTGAATAGTGATTGAAAGCAGATGCTGAGACCATGAAGGAAGTGCAGGGTGCTCTGACTCCTGGAACAACACTGTGTGAACTAACCATTCAGTTACCATACTGTTTCACTAAGTTCCAAATGTTTCAAAGACATGCATGGAAATATAAGCTCACTGTGATATACTAAACTCCAGGAAGAAGACCACTGTGGAAACCATCCTCCAATTTTCATCAACGTTAGCTAGTTAGATGTATCAAAGCAGCTGGTGGCACCAATGAAGGAGGAGCAGGCTGCTCAACCATGTACAACATTCTGTAGAATGCAGCATTCAGTTACCACATGGTTTCTCTTGGGTTTCAATTTTGAAATACATGCATTGAAGTAAAAGGGGAAGTCTTCAAGCACAACTCTGTGCAGTACACTGTGGAGAACCCATGCGTACAAGTACCATCGTGTTTCCCTGGATTGATAGTGATTGCAAATACATGCTGAGGACCACCTGGGTGGCTCCAGTGGGATTGCGTCCGACTTCAGCCAGGTCATGATGTCACCCGGTCCATTGGGTTTGTGCCTGCATTTGATCTATTGCCCTGAGCTCCAGAGCCAGGAGCGTGTTTGATTCTGTGGATCCCTCTCTCCCCTCTCGCATGCTCATACACTCTCTCTCTCTCATAAAATAAATAAACATTAAAAATTAAAAAAGGAAGAAAAAGATAAAGAAGAAAGAAAGAAGGAAGGAAGAGGAAGAAAGAAAGTAAGAAGGAAGGATGGAAGGACGGAAGGAAAGATAGAAAGAAAGAAAAGTCATGCGGAGACCAATGTGGGAAGTGCCGTGTCTGAACTCTCTAAAAGTCACTGTACGGACTGAAATATTCAGGTACAATCTTGTTTCCCTAAGTAGGCAATCTGAAAACTATGGCCTGGAAGTATAAGACGAGTGTTTTAGACAAAACTCTGTGAATGAACACTGTGTGCAATGCATCTTTCAACTACCATCATGCTTTCCTAGGTTGTCTGTGACGGAAAACAAATGCTGAGACCATTGAAGTAAGTGCAGGGTCTGCATTCTCTGATAGAACACTGTGAGGAATGCAAAATTCAGTCCCCATATTGTTTACCTAAGTGAGTAATGTTTGAAAACACATGCATACATGTATAAGCTCAGTGTGATATACTCACCTCTTAGAAGTACACTGTGGGGACCCCTCATTCAATTCCCATCAACTTTCACAAGGTAGATAGTGACTGAAAACAGATGCTGAGACCGTGAAGGAAGTGCAGAGGGTGCTCGACTCTGAAACAACACTGTGTGTACTAAAACGTTCAGTTACCATACTGCTTCACTAAGTGACTAATGTTTGACAACAGGCATGGAAGTACAAGCTGAGTGTTCTATACTCAACACTGTGAAAGAACACTGTGGCAAATCCCTCATTAAACTGCGCTCATCTTTCATGAGGTAGATAGATACTGAAAACCTATGCTGAGATCAATGAAAGAAGTGCAGGGTGCTCGACTCTGTGAAACGACACTGCGAAATGCAACATTCAGTTACCATATTGCTGTACTAAGAAATGCTTGAAAACACATCATGGAACTAAAAGGTAAGTGTTATGTACTCAGCTCGGTGAAAGAACGCTGTGGGGAACGGATCCTAGACTACCATCATGTTTCCCTAGGTGGATAGTGATTGAGAAAACATGCTGAGTCCAATGTGGGAAGCGCAGTGTGCTGGCCTCTGAGAAACTCACTGTCGAGAGTGAAGTGGAGCACAGCTACGATCTTATTTCACTGTTAGTATTGTGTGAAACCTAGGGCCTGGAGGTATAAGATGAATGATATTTCCTCAACTCTGTGAAAGAACACTGTGCTGAATGTATCTTCTAAATACCGCCATGGTTTCCCAGGTTGGTCGTGATGCAAGTTCATATGCTGAGACCACTGAAGGAAGTGCAGGATGCCTCAACTCGGGGAAACAACACTGTGCGGAATGCAGCATTCAGTTATCCTAGTGTTTCCCTAAGTGGGTAATAGTTGAAAACACATGCATGGAAATCTAAGCTTAGTGTGATATTTTCATCTCGGTGAAAGAACACTGTGGCGAAGCCCTCATTCAACTACCGTCATCTTACACTAGATAGATAGTGACAGAAAACAGATGCTGAGAATACAAAAGTGGTGCAGGGTGCCCGACTCTGTGAACCAATACTGGGCGGACTACAGCATTTAGTTACCATACTGTTTCACTGTGGAACGTTTGAAAACATATGCATGGAGGTATAAGCTGAGTGTGATATAATCAACTCTTTAAAAGTACACTGAGGGGACCCTCCTTCAACTCCCATCACCTTTTACTAGGTAGATAGTGAATGAAAACAGATGCTGAGACCATGAAGGAAGTGCAGGGTGCTCGACTCTGGAACAACACTGTGTGAACTAACCATTCAGTTACCATACTGTTTCACTAAGTTCCAAATGTTTCAAAAGACATGCATGGAAATATAAGCTCAGTGTGATATACTAAACTCCAGGAAAGACCACTGTGGGGAAGCCATCACTCAATTTTCATCAACGTTCGCTAGTTAGATGTAACTGAAAACAGCTGGTGGCACCAATGAAGGACGAGCAGGCTGCTCAACCATGTACAACATTCTGTAGAATGCAGCATTCAGTTACCACATGGTTTCTCTTAGGTTTCAATTTTGAAATACATGCATTGAAGTAAAAGGGAAGTCTTCAACACAACTCTGTGCAAGTACACTGTGGGGAACCCATCGTACAAGTACCATCGTTTCCTGGATTGATAGTGATTGCAACATACGCTGAGGACCACCTGCGGCTCAGTCGTTAAGCGTCCGACTTCGGCTCAGGTCATGATGTCACGGTCCGGGTTCGTGCCCTGCGTTGCTCTGTGCCAGCTCAGAGCCAGGAGCGTGTTTGAGTCTGTGGATCCCTCTCTCTCCCCTCCTCGCATGCTCATACACTCTCTCTCTCTCGCAAAATAAATAAACATTAAAAATTAAAAAAGGAAAGAAAGAAAGAGATAAAGAAAGAAAGAAGGAAGGAAGGAAGGAAGGAAGGAAGGAAGGAAGGAAGGAAGGAAGGAAAGAAAGAAAGAAAGTCATGCGGAGACCAATGTGGGAAGTGCCGTGTCTGAACTCTATAAACGTCACTGTACGGACTGAAATATTCAGGTACACTCTTGTTTCCCTAAGTAGGCAATCTGAAAACTATGGCCTGGAAGTATAAGATGAGTGTTTTAGACAAAACTCTGTGAAAGAACACTGTGTGCAATGCATCTTCCAACTACCATCATGCTTTCCTAGGTTGTCAGTGACGGAAAACAAATGCTGAGACCATTGAAGTAAGTGCAGGGTCTGCATTCTCTGATAGAACACTGTGAGGAATGCAAAATTCACTCCCCATATTGTTTACCTAAGTGAGTAATGTTTGAAAACACATGCATACATGTATAAGCCAGTGTGATATACTCACCTCTTTAGAAGTACACTGTGGCGACTCCCTCATTCAATTCCCATCAACTTTCACAAGGTAGATAGTGACTGAAAACAGATGCTGAGACCGTGAAGGAAGTGCAGAGGGTGCTCGACTCTGAAACAACACTGTGTGTACTACAACGTTCAGTTACCATACTGTTTCACTAAGTGACTAATGTTTGACAACAGGCATGGAAGTACAAGCTGAGTGTTCTATACTCAACTCTGTGAAAGAACACTGTGGCAAATCCCTCATTAAACTGCGCTCATCTTTCATGAGGTAGATAGATACTGAAAACATATGCTGAGATCAATGAAAGAAGTGCAGGGTGCTCGACTCTGTGAAACGACACTGCGAAATGCAACATTCAGTTACCATATTGCTGTACTAAGTAATGCTTGAAAACACATCATGGAACTAAAAGGTAAGTGTTATGTACTCAGCTCGGTGAAAGAACGCTGTGGGGAACGGATCCTAGACTACCATCATGTTTCCCCAGGTGGATAGTGATTGAGAAAACATGCTGAGTCCAATGTGGGAAGCGCAGTGTGCTGGCCTCTGAGAAAACTCACTGTCGAGAGTGTAGTGGAGCACAGTTACCATCTTATTTCACTGTTAGTAATGTGTGAAACCTAGGGCCTGGAGGTATAAGATGAATGTTATTTCCTCAACTCTGTGAAAGAACACTGTGCGGAATGTATCTTTCAAATACCGTCATGGTTTCCTAGGTTGGTCGTGATGGAAACCATGTGCTGAGACCACTGAAGGAAGTGCAGGATGCTCAACTCGGGGAAACAACACTGTGCGGAATGCAGCATTCAGTTATCCTATTGTGTCCCTAAGTGAGTAATAGTTGAAAACACATGCATGGAAATCTAAGCTTAGTGTGATATTTTCATCTCGGTGAAAGAACACTGTGGCGAAGCCCTCATTCAACTACCGTCATCTTTCACTAGGTAGATAGTGACAGAAAACAGATGCTGAGAATACAAAAGGGGTGCAGGGTGCTCGACTCTGTGAACCAATACTGGGCGGAATACAGCATTTAGTTACCATACTGTTTCACTGAGGAACGTTTGGAAACACATGCATGGAGGTGTAAGCTGAGTGTGATATAATCAACTCTTTAAAAGTACACTGTGGGGACCCTCCTTCAACGCCCATCATCTTTCACTAGGTCGATAGTGATTGAAAACAGATGCTGAGACCATGAAGGAAGTGCAGGGTGCTCGACTCTGGAACAACACTGTGTGAACTAACCATTCAGTCACCATACTGTTTCACTCAGTTCGAAATGTTTGAAAACACATGCATGGAAATATAAGCTCAGTGTGATATACTCAACTCCAGGAAAGACCACTGTGGGGAAGCCATCACTCAATTATCATCAACGTTCACTAGTTAGATAGTAACTGAAAACAGCTGGTGGCACCAATGAAGGAGGAACAGGCTGCTCAACCATGTACAACATTCTGTAGAATGCAGCATTCAGTTACCACATGGTTTCTCTTAGGTTTCAATTTTGAAATACATGCATTGAAGTAGAAGGGAAATCTTCAACACAACTCTGTGCAAGAACACTGTTGGGGAACCCATCGTACAAGTACCATCGTGTTTCCCTGGATTGATAGTGATTGCAAATACATGCTGAGGACCACCTGGGTGGCTCAGTCGGTTAAGCGTCCGACTTCGGCTCAGGTCATGATCTCACGGTCCGTGGGTTCGTGCCCTGCGTTGGGCTCTGTGCCCACAGCTCAGAGCCAGGAGCGTGTTTCGGATTCTGTGGATCCCTCTCTCTCTCCTCCTCGCATGCTCATACACTCTCTCTCTCTCGCAAAATAAATAAACATTAAAAATTAAAAAAGGAAAGAAAGAAAGAGATAAAGAAAGAAAGAAAGAAAAGCCATGCGGAGACCAATGTGGGAAGTGCCGTGTCTGAACTCTCTAAAAGTCACTGTACGGACTGAAATATTCAGGTACAATCTTGTTTCCCTAAGTAGGCAATCTGAAAACTATGGCCTGGAAGTATAAGATGAGTGTTTTAGACAAAACTCTGTGAAAGAGCACTGTGTGCAATGCATCTTTCAACTACCATCATGCTTTCCGAGGTTGGCAGTGACTGAAACAAATGCTGAGACCATTGAGTAAGTGCAGGGTGCTGGATTCTCTGATAGAACACTGTGAGGAATGCAAATTCAGTCCCCATATTGTTCACCTAAGTGAGTAAGGTTTGAAAACACATGCATACATGTATAAGCTCAGTGTGATATACTCAACTCTTTAGAACTACACTGTGGGGACCCCTCATTCTACTCCCATCATCTTTCACAAGGTAGATAGGGACTGAAAACAGATGCTGAGACCGTGAAGGAAGTGCAGAGGGTGCTCGACTCTGAAACAACACTGTGTGTACTACAGCGTTCAGTTACCATACTGTTTCACTAAGTGACTAATGTTTGACAACAGGCATGGAAGTACAAGCTGAGTGTTCTATACTCAACTCTGTGAAAGAACACTGTGGCAAATCCCTCATTAAACTGCGCTCATCTTTCATGAGGTAGATAGATACTGAAAACATATGCTGAGATCAATGAAAGAAGTGCAGGGTGCTCGACTCTGTGAAACGACACTGCGAAATGCAACATTCAGTTACCATATTGCTGCACTAAGTAATGCTTGAAAACACATCATGGAACTAAAAGGTAAGTGTTATGTACTCAGCTCGGTGAAAGAACGCTGTGGGGAACGGATCCTAGACTACCATCATGTTTCCCCAGGTGGATAGTGATTGAGAAAACATGCTGAGTCCAATGTGGGAAGCGCAGTGTGCTGGCCTCTGAGAAAACTCACTGTCGAGAGTGAAGTGGAGCACAGCTACGATCTTATTTCACTGTAAGTAATGTGTGAAACCTAGGGCCTGGAGGTATAAGATGAATGTTATTTCCTCAACTCTGTGAAAGAACACTGTGCGGAATGTATCTTTCAAATACCGTCATGGTTTCCTAGGTTGGTCGTGATGGAATCCATGTGCTGAGACCACTGAAGGAAGTGCAGGATGCTCAACTCGGGGAAACAACACTGTTCGGAATGCAGCATTCAGTTATCCTATTGTTTCCCTAAATGGGTAATAGTTGAAAACACATGCATGGAAATCTAAGCTTAGTGTGATATTTTCATCTCGGTGAAAGAACACTGTGGCGAAGCCCTCATTCAACTACCGTCATCTTTCACTAGGTAGATAGTGACAGAAAACAGATGCTGAGAATACAAAAGGGGTGCAGGGTGCTCGACTCTGTGAACCAATACTGGGTGGAATACAGCATTTAGTTACCATACTGTTTCACTGTGGAACGTTTGAAAACATATGCATGGAGGTATAAGCTGAGTGTGATATAATCAACTCTTTAAAAGTACACTGAGGGGACCCTCCTTCAACTCCCATCACCTTTTACTAGGTAGATAGTGATTGAAAACAGATGCTGAGACCATGAAGGAAGTGCAGGGTTCTCGACTCTGGAACAACACAGTGTCAACTACACCATTCAGTTACCATACTGTTTCACTAAGTTCCAAATGTTGGAAAAGACATGCATGGAAATATAAGCTCAGTGTGATATACTCAACTCCAGGAAAGACCACTGTGGGGATGCCATCACTCAATTATCATCAACGTTCACTAGTTAGATAGTAACTGAAAACAGCTGGTGGCACCAATGAAGGAGGAGCAGGCTGCTCAACCATGTACAACATTCTGTAGAATGCAGCATTCAGTTACCACATGGTTTCTCTTAGGTTTCAATTTTGAAATACATGCATTGAAGTAGAAGGGAAGTCTTCAACACAACTCTGTCCAAGAACACTGTCGGGAAACCCATCGTACAACTACCATCGTGTTTCCCTGGATTGACAGTGATTGCAAATACATGCTGAGGACCACCGGGGTGGCTCAGTCGGTTAAGCGTCCGACTTTGACTCAGGTCATGATCTCACGGTCCGTGGGTTCGTGCCCTGCGTTGGGCTCTGTGCCCACAGCTCAGAGCCAGGAGCGTGTTTCGGATTCTGTGGATCCCTCTCTCTCCCCTCCTCGCATGCTCATACACTCTCTCTCTCTCGCAAAATAAATAAACATTAAAAATTAAAAAGGAAAGAAAGAAAGAGATAAAGAAAGAAAGAAAAAAGGAAGGAAGGAAGGAAGGAAAGAAAGAAAGAAAAGTCATGCGGAGACCAATGTGGGAAGTGCCGTGTCTGAACTCTATAAAAGTCACTGTACGGACTGAAATATTCAGGTACAATCTTGTTTCCCTAAGTAGGCAATCTGAAAACTATGGCCTGGAAGTATAAGATGAGTGTTATACAGAAAACTCTGTGAAAGAACACTGTGTGCAATGCATCTTCCAACTACCATCATGCTTTCCTAGGTTGTCAGTGACGGAAAACAAATGCTGAGACCATTGAAGTAAGTGCAGGGTCTGCATTCTCTGATAGAACACTGTGAGGAATGCAAAATTCAGTCCCCATATTGTTTACCTAAGTGAGTAATGTTTGAAAACACATGCATACATGTATAAGCTCAGTGTGATATACTCACCTCTTTAGAAGTACACTGTGGGGACCCCTCATTCAATTCCCATCAACTTTCACAAGGTAGATAGTGACTGAAAACAGATGCTGAGACCGTGAAGGAAGTGCAGAGGGTGCTCGACTCTGAAACAACACTGTGTGTACTAAAACGTTCAGTTACCATACTGTTTCACTAAGTGACTAATGTTTGACAACAGGCATGGAAGTATAAGCTGAGTGTTCTATACGCAACTCTGTGAAAGAACACTGTGGCAAATCCCTCATTAAACTGCGCTCATCTTTCATGAGGTAGATAGATACTGAAAACATATGCTGAGATCAATGAAAGAAGTGCAGGGTGCTTGACTCTGTGAAACGACACTGCGAAATGCAACATTCAGTTACCATATTGCTGTACTAAGTAATGCTTGAAAACACATCATGGAACTAAAAGGTAAGTGTTATGTACTCAGCTCGGTGAAAGAACGCTGTGGGGAACGGATCCTACACTACCATCATGTTTCCCTAGGTGGATAGTGATTGAGAAAACATGCTGAGTCCAATGTGGGCAGCGCAGTGTGCTGGCCTCTGAGAAAACTCACTGTCGAGAGTGAAGTGGAGCACAGCTACGATCTTATTTCACTGTTAGTAATGTGTGAAACCTAGGGCCTGGAGGTATAAGATGAATGTTATTTCCTCAACTCTGTGAAAGAACACTGTGCGGAATGTATCTTTCAAATACCGTCATGGTTTCCTAGGTTGGTCGTGATGGAATCCATGTGCTGAGACCACTGAAGGAAGTGCAGGATGCTCAACTCGGGAAACAACACTGTGCGGAATGCAGCATTCAGTTATCCTATTGTTTCCCTAAGTGGGTAATAGTTGAAAACACATGCATGGAAATCTAAGCTTAGTGTGATATTTTCATCTCGGTGAAAGAACACTGTGGCGAAGCCCTCATTCAACTACCGTCATCTTACACTAGGTAGATAGTGACAGAAAACAGATGCTGAGAATACAAAAGTGGTGCAGGGTGCCCGACTCTGTGAACCAATACTGGGCGGAATACAGCATTTAGTTACCATACTGTTTCACTGTGGAACGTTTGAAAACATATGCATGGAGGTATAAGCTGAGTGTGATATAATCAACTCTTTAAAAGTACACTGAGGGGACCCTCCTTCAACTCCCATCACCTTTTACTAGGTAGATAGTGATTGAAAACAGATGCTGAGACCATGAAGGAAGTGCAGGGTGCTCGACTCTGGAACAACACTGTGTGAACTAACCATTCAGTTACCATACTGTTTCACTAAGTTCCAAATGTTTCAAAAGACATGCATGGAAATATAAGCTCACTGTGATATACTAAACTCCAGGAAAGACCACTGTGGGGAAGCCATCACTCAATTTTCATCAACGTTCGCTAGTTAGATGTAACTGAAAACAGCTGGTGGCACCAATGAAGGAGGAGCAGGCTGCTCAACCATGTACAACATTCTGTAGAATGCAGCATTCAGTTACCACATGGTTTCTCTTAGGTTTCAATTTTGAAATACATGCATTGAAGTAAAAGGGAAGTCTTCAACACAACTCTGTGCACGTACACTGTGGGGGAACCCATCGTACAAGTACCATCGTGTTTCCCTGGATTGATAGTGATTGCAAATACATGCTGAGGACCACCTGGGTGGCTCAGTCGGTTAAGCGTCCGACTTCGGCTCAGGTCATGATGTCACGGTCCGTGGGTTCGTGACCTGCGTTGGGCTCTGTGCCCACAGCTCAGAGCCAGGAGCGTGTTTCGGATTCTGTGGATCCCTCTCTCTCCCCTCCTCGCATGCTCATACACTCTCTCTCTCTCGCAAAATAAATAAACATTAAAAATTAAAAAAGGAAAGAAAGAAAGAGATAAAGAAAGAAAGAAAGAAGGAAGGAAGGAAGGAAGGAAGGAAAGAAAGAAAGAAAAGTCATGCGGAGACCAATGTGGGAAGTGCCGTGTCTGAACTCTCTAAAAGTCACTGTACGGACTGAAATATTCAGGTACAATCTTGTTTCCCTAAGTAGGCAATCTGAAAACTATGGCCTGGAAGTATAAGATGAGTGTTTTAGACAAAACTCTGTGAAAGAACACTGTGTGCAATGCATCTTTCAACTACCATCATGCTTTCCTAGGTTGCCAGTGACGGAAAACAAACGCTGAGACCGTTGAAGTAAGTGCTGGGTCTGCATTCTCTGATAGAACACTGTGAGGAATGCAAAATTCAGTCCCCATATTGTTTACCTAAGTGAGTAATGTTTGAAAACACATGCATACATGTATAAGCTCAGTGTGATATACTCACCTCTTTAGAAGTACACTGTGGGGACCCCTCATTCAATTCCCATCAACTTTCACAAGGTAGATAGTGACTGAAAACAGATGCTGAGACCGTGAAGGAAGTGCAGAGGGTGCTCGACTCTGAAACAACACTGTGTGTACTAAAACGTTCAGTTACCATACTGCTTCACTAAGTGACTAATGTTTGACAACAGGCATGGAAGTACAAGCTGAGTGTTCTATACTCAACTCTGTGAAAGAACACTGTGGCAAATCCCTCATTAAACTGCGCTCATCTTTCATGAGGTAGATAGATACTGAAAACATATGCTGAGATCAATGAAAGAAGTGCAGGGTGCTCGACTCTGTGAAACGACACTGCGAAATGCAACATTCAGTTACCATATTGCTGTACTAAGAAATGCTTGAAAACACATCATGGAACTAAAAGGTAAGTGTTATGTACTCAGCTCGGTGAAAGAACGCTGTGGGGAACGGATCCTAGACTACCATCATGTTTCCCTAGGTGGATAGTGATTGAGAAAACATGCTGAGTCCAATGTGGGAAGCGCAGTGTGCTGGCCTCTGAGAAAACTCACTGTCGAGAGTGAAGTGGAGCACAGCTACGATCTTATTTCACTGTTAGTAATGTGTGAAACCTAGGGCCTGGAGGTATAAGATGAATGTATTTACTCAACTCTGTGAAAGAACACTGTGCGGAATGTATCTTTCAAATACCGTCATGGTTTCCTAGGTTGGTCGTGATGGAAACCATATGCTGAGACCACTGAAGGAAGTGCAGGATGCTCAACTCGGGGAAACAACACTGTGCGGAATGCAGCATTCAGTTATCCTATTGTTTCCCTAAGTGAGTAATAGTTGAAAACACATGCATGGAAATCTAAGCTTAGTGTGATATTTTCATCTCGGTGAAAGAACACTGTGGCGAAGCCCTCATTCAACTACCGTCATCTTTCACTAGGTAGATAGTGACAGAAAACAGATGCTGAGAATACAAAAGTGGTGCAGGGTGCTCGACTCTGTGAACCAATACTGGGCGGAATACAGCATTTAGTTACCATACTGTTTCACTGAGGAACGTTTGAAAACACATGCATGGAGGTATAAGCTGAGTGTGATATAATCAACTCTTTAAAAGTACACTGTGGGGACCCTGCTTCAACTCACATCATCTTTTACTAGGTAGATACTGATTGAAAATAGATGCTGAGACCATGAAGGAAGTGCAGGGTGCTCGACTCTGGAACAACACTGTGTGAACTACACCATTCTGTTACCATACTGTTTCACTAAGTTCCAAAAGTTTGAAAAAACATGCATGGAAATATAAGCTCAGTGTGATATACTCAACTCCAGGAAAGACCACTGTGGGCATGCCATAACTCAATTATCATCAACGTTCACTAGTTAGATAGTAACTGAAAACAGCTGGTGGCATCAATGAAGGAGGAGCAGGCTGCTCAACCATGTACAACATTCTGTAGAATGTAGCATTCAGTTACCACATGGTTTCTCTTAGGTTTCAATTTTGAAATACATGCATTGAAGTAGAAGGGAAGTCTTCAACACAACTCTGTCCAAGAACACTGTGGGGGAACCCATCGTACAAGTACCATCGTGTTTCCGTGGATTGACAGTGATTGCAAATACATGCTGAGGACCACCTGGGTGGCTCAGTCGGTTAAGCGTCCGACCTCGGCTCAGGTCATGATCTCACGGTCCGTGGGTTCTTGCCCTGCGTTGGGCTCTGTGCCCACAGCTCAGCGCCAGGAGCGTGTTTCGGAGTCTGTGGATCCCTCTCTCTCCCCTCCTCGCATGCTCATACACTCTCTCTCTCTCGCAAAACAAATATACATTAAAAATTAAAAAAGGAAAGAAAGAAAGAGATAAAGAAAGAAAGAAGGAAGGAAGGAAGGAAAGAAAGGAAGAAAGAAAGGAAGAAAGAAAGAAAGAAAGAAAGAAAGAAAGAAAGAAAGAAAGAAAGAGAGAAAGAAAAGTCATGCGGATACCAATGTGGGAAGTGCCGTGTCTGAACTCTATAAAAGTCACTGTACGGACTGAAATATTCAGGTACAATCTTGTTTCCCTAAGTAGGCAATCTGAAAACTATGGCCTGGAAGTATAAGATGAGTGCTATAGAGAAAACTCTGTGAAAGAACACTGTGTGCAATGCATCTTTCAACTACCATCATGCTTTCCTATTTTGGCAGTGACTGAAAACAAATGCTGAGACCATTGAGTAAGTGCAGGGTGCTGGATTGTCTGATAGAACATTGTGAGGAATGCAAAATTCACTCCCCATATTGTTCACCTAAGTGAGTAAGGTTTGAAAACACATGCATACATGTATAACCTCAGTGTGATATACGCACCTCTTTAGAAGTACACTGTGGGGACCCCTCATTCAATTCCCATCATCTTTCACAAGGTAGATAGTGACTGAAAACAGAGGCTGAGACCATTAAGGAAGTGCAGAGGGTGCTCGACTCTGAAACAACACTGTGTGTACTACAACTTTCAGTTACCATACTGTTTCACTAAGTGACTAATGTTTGACAACAGGCATGGAAGTACAAGCTGAGTGTTCTATACTCAACTCTGTGAAAGAACACTGTGGCAAATCCCTCATTAAACTGCGCTCATCTTTCATGAGGTAGAGAGATACTGAAAACATATGCTGAGATCAATGAAAGAAGTGCAGGGTGCTCGACTCTGTGAAACGACACTGCGAAATGCAACATTCAGTTACCATATTGCTGTACTAAGTAATGCTTGAAAACACATCATGGAACTAAAAGGAAAGTGTTATGTACTCAGCTCGGTGAAAGAACGCTGTGGGGACCGGATCCTAGACTACCATCATGTTTCCCTAGGTGGATAGTGATTGAGAAAACATGCTGAGTCCAATGTGGAAGGGCGTGCAGTACTGGCTCTGAGAAAACTCACTGTCGAGAGTGTAGTGGAGCACAGCTACGATCTTATTTCACTGTTAGTAATGTGTGAAACCTAGGGCCTGGAGGTATAAGATGAATGTTATTTCCTCAACTCTGTGAAAGAACACTGTGCGGAATGTATCTTTCAAATACCGGCCATGGTTTCCTAGGTTGGTCGTGATGGAAACCATATGCTGAGACCACTGAAGGAAGTGCAGGATGATCAACTCGGGGAAACAACACTGTGCGGAATGCAGCATTCACTTATCCTATTGTTTCCCTAAGTGAGTAATAGTTGAAAACACATGCATGGAAATCTAAGCTTAGTGTGATATTTGCTTCTCGGTGAAAGAACACTGTGGCGAAGCCCTCATTCAACTACCGTCATCTTTCACTAGCTAGATAGTGACAGAAAACAGATCCTGAGAATACAAAAGTGGTGCAGGGTGCTCGACTTTGTGAACCAATACTGGGCGGAATACAGCATTTAGTTACCATACTGTTTCACTGAGGAACGTTTGAGAACACATGCATGGAGGTATAAGCTGAGTGTGATATAATCAACTCTTTAAAAGTACACTGTGGGGACCCTCCTTCAACTCCCATCACCTTTTACTAGGTAGATAGTGATTGAAAACAGATGCTGAGACCATGAAGGAAGTGCAGGGTGCTCGACTCTGGAACAACACTGTGTGAAGTAACCATTCAGTTACCATACTGTT
>JAESUZ010003804.1:1800000-2085332 GCA_017311185.1 Proteles cristata cristata | reverse complement strand
TAAAATTCCATATGAGGATACACTGAAAACAGCTCCAAAAATACAGACTATTTAAACAAATACAAGATATTTATTTTGAAGATAAGCATTTTTAGTTATATGCAAGTAAGTATGAACTTTTTAGAAGATTTATTTGAAAAGAAATTCTGTAAAGATCTAAACCAAAATGTTAGCGATCTTTGGGTAGAGGAATTATAGCTGATTTAAAATGTACTCTTCGTAACTTTTAGTCTTGACTCTTTTATTTGAAAACAACAAATGTACATTCCTTTATAATCATAAAAATGTTGAAGCTATTCCCGTTCTGAAGAAAAAATGTAATAGTAATGCATTTGAAAACCAATTATACCCTGCTAACCCCAAAGAAACGAATTGTTTTCCTGTAGCTATGGGAGGTTTGGTTTTTTATGATCGGGCCCTCAGATGAAGTGATTCTTAAGAAAACCAGTGAAATCAGTGGGTTGCGGTAAGGAATCCCTACGAATGGCAATTCAGAGCTCAGTTTGCAGTGAAACACTGATTAATATTCCAGGTCCTGAGGTTGGAAGTTTCTCTTATGTGCAGTTCCTTCCACCCGCTTCGGTTATACTACAACTTTAAATATGATAGGCAGGGAGGTGCCCCAATGTTTTCCTGAAAGTTCTGCCTGTTTTGGAGGAGGTGTGTATTCAACAATAGTAAGATTAGTGAACATTTTTAAGGAAGTTTTTTTAAGGAGACACTTAAGCATAAATATTACATTCAACCTTGAAAAAATATTATTTCAGTGTTCTGAAGCCAAAATAAGGTTACTTTTGTTTATATAAGTTTATCTTAAGGTCTGGCTTTGGCAATTGCCAGATGATCTACATGCTAATTAAATGCAAATAGTTAAAAGTACATCCCCTTGCAAAAGGTTGTATCATTTAAATTATCTCAATGTTTTGTATGATTTCAGGGTCGCATTTAACGTTGCATTACAAATGTTGGATAATGCTAGTGTAGATGCTTACAGCAATCTTGAATGTGATTTATGAAAGAGATAATACAAAAATGCATATTTCCAGTGCTTTCTTGAAGCATATAGCTTCTCCTTAAGAGTAGTGTCAATATGTTGCCAGATCACATGGGAAGGTGGATGATGTGTATCTATTTTTAAACCACTAAGGTGAGCTCTGAGAAAGGAGGACGGGATGATGGAGTTCCTTCTGTCTTCTGAGGGTCTGCCTATGCCTCTCACAACGCCACTGCTTGCAGTATCCTCTTCCAGACTGAATCCAACGCATCTATCCCAGGGCTTGGCCCAACAGCACTTAATTCAATTGGTTGCCTTTGAAAGGTATTTTGCAAGAAATAATCAAAGGCGATAACTTTCTTAATTCCTTGGTCAAGCCAGTATTACTTTGAAGCTGGCTGCTGAAAGGTGACAAACCTACAGAGAAAGAATTACTTCAATTTTGATTTGTCAAAATAAAGATGTAAAAAGTCTCCTTGAATACTATTGTAAATTGAGTCCAGGAGTCTTTTTAAAAAATCCAGCACTATTATGCACTATACCACAAGCACATACAATTTATTTCAGGAATGTAAGCTTTAATATTATAAAATATTTTGTTATAGGAAATTACCAAGAATTATTTATAGTTATATGATTGTCTACCTTGAAAACCCAAAGGAATCTACCAAAAAATAATGAGATGTTATGAAGTTAATATTATAGCTTTTCTATATTCTATCAATAATTAATAAGAGACCTATTAGGGAAAAGATCCCACTACAATACTAAAACAACTTCATTCAATTCAGCAATTATGCAGGTGAAGAAAACATGAAGTTTAATAAGAGGGAAACATAAACAAATGGAAAGACATACCACAACAAATCTCCCCAGATTAATTAAAATACTATGCCAATTGTTATCTCAGCAGTATTTGAGGAAAACATGACAAAGAAATCCTAAAATACATCTTAAAGAATAAATGTAAGGAAATAACCAAGACCAGTAACCAAAGAAACAGTGTTGGGGGGAGGCAATTTTCATTATCAGATGTTCACTCATCTACCGTCAGCCTACCATACCCAATTTTTTGTTGCATAAGCCAAGTATAAGCAGAATTCAATACTGAGAAAATATAGGGATATCCATACTACAGATTAAATTGCATTTCATATACTGCTATTCTTCCCTAAAAGTGTTTCTAGAGCCATAATGTAGTTCTAAATAAAGCCCAATGTTATATAAATCTAGCAATCATAAATGTTGACAACATAAGAGTATTAATCACATGGAATTAAAACCAAGAGCGTATGTATAAAACGGAGCTATGCGCCAAACTGCTAATAGAATCTCCAATGGGGAAGGGAATGAGAATTGAGGGGTATATATGACATAAAATCAGAAATTTTTTAAAAAAGATTTTATCTTTAAGTAATCTCTATACTCAATTTGGGGCTCGAACCAATAACCCTGAGATCAAGAGTTGCATGCTCCACTGACTGAGCCTGCCAAGGTGCCCCTAAAGGCAGAGATTTTTGTTTTTATTCTATATACTTATTTTTTTTTTACCATTAACAAGAATTCATGTAATCCTTTTATATTAGAAAAGCAGTAGAAGAGATTTACTGATTTATTTTTTTCCATATAATATCCAATTTTCAATCTTCAGAGTTCTCTGTGAGAAAACACATGGAGTCATTCAGATATGGTCCTGACCTTCACGAGGACTATATAAAGACACATGTCTAAGATACTTGAAGTAAGCACAAGAATGAAATGACTTCAAAGACATGGTCTGAGACTAGCTCCCCAAGGTCAGGCACCATGTTGTTTCTTCGTACATTACTTAGTGCTAATTTATAGTGGGCACAATGATCTGTTCACACAGCTATTATTTCTTTGAACTCATTTGTCAAATTTATTCTCCAGCATTGCTGTCAAAGTGCAATCTCCAAGTTTCAAAATATTACTTTGCTTGACCTACTCTTACAGGCTCTAACGTGAAGGAAAAGGAGTTAGCTATAATTTTAAGGCTTGAAAGTGTTATGCAAGTGAAAGAGGTTTGATACCTGTACAATAAAGAACTAATTGCTTCTTTTCTTTGATCTCTTGTGTGGAAATGTGCCCATTTGGGTCCTTCCAAGAATCAGAGGACCATTTAGGATTATTAAAATCCAACAAAAGTATAAACTGAAGTGTGGCTTTGAAAGAGAAATGTTCACAATACAAATGGTAGGTTACCCCTGGGGCATAGTGATAATAATAATAATAGTAAACAACAAAAGTGAGATATTCGAAAATATTGTGAAAGATTTAGACTTTGAACCAAAGACAAAAGACTCCAGATGTTTTTGTACAGTGATCATGTCAACCAGAGACAAATTCTAATGGTTTGACACTGACAAATACTTCTTTAAATTTAGGTGCATATGACCTGGCCACTGAGAAAGAGACATGCATACCTAGAGGGATAAGGAGCTATCCCATATTATTAAATAATACATGTGAATTGGCAAACATTTACATTACTCTAAACATGAATGTTAGATGACAATTCTTTTGAGACTTGACTTATTTTTAATGTTTATTTATTTATCTTTGAAGAGGCAGAGCACGAGTAGGGGAGGAGCAGAGAGAAAGGAAGACAAAGAATCCAAAGCAGGCTCTGCCACTGTCAGTGCAAAGCCCAAAGCCTGACACGGGGCTCAAACCCATGAACCGTGAGAGATGACCTGAAGTGAAGTCATAGGTTCAACTGACTGAGTGACCCAGGTGCCCCTCTTTTGACACTTTAAATAATCCAAAGTAACTCTTTGTTTTTAGCTCTGTGTGTGTGTGTTTGCTGTTGTTTATATTCTTTTTATGAGTTTACTGTGTCAAATTACACTTAAAACCAGAAAGCAATATTGAAGGACAATTAGTCATCATAAAGTGTGATAACTTATTAGATCAGCACTGTTCTATAATCACAAGTATAAATGTAATAATAAAAATTATTTTTCTCTTGGGAATGTTCAAATTTAGATTAAGTTGTATGTAGAAATAGATTTTCAAATAAAGATGACAATGTTTCAAAATAGTAATAAATTTTTAATATATTAACTACAGAAACTTAGAAAGGAGTAAATTTGGTGTGGGAATCAAGTGCTGTCATGATAACATACTATAGAATATATGGATGATCACATTTTCTTTGACCTAGTGTAACAAGAACTGATTGTGCTTTGGCGTGCAGGAATAAGTTTACTTTCTCATAGTTTCTTTATTTATTGAGATCTCCCAGTTTATGACTGTAGATCTTTCCACATCTCTATGTAATTAAAGACCTGGGCATACACACATTTTAGAAGGCATACAGATGGCCACAATTCAAATTGACTGGTTTTGTCCAATCACTATTGTAAGACTACCCAAAGAAATGAAAAACTGTTATAAATTACACAATAAAACTGACATTGCAGGTTTTACTGTTAAATGCATATAACTTCAATACTTGATATTGACTTCACATAAATTTTAATCAGAATGAGTATATTACCATGTCATTAACTGCTACATCTGAAATAACTCTGAATTTTTAAAAAGTTAGTAGAAAAAAGAAAGCTTGGTGAATTACTGGAAAAGTGTCAGGCAGATTATAAGCAAATACCTTTCCTAAAACTGATCTTAACCTGAGTAACACCCAAGGAACTTCTGATGTCATTCCAGATCCACAGAACAAAACAGAAAACAATTTTCAGTGGCAAAGCATTCCAAAATCTCTCAAGACTGGATTGGGGGCGGGGGAGGGGATGTTCTGATTATAAATGTGTTTCATGGACATGGATGGGTTATAAAGAAGAATGGGAGTCGTGACTTCCCACGGTTGGAAACCATGAGCTTGACCACAATGTGATAATGTGGTCTTCTAAAACAAATGTATACTATTGAAGTACTTTCTATTTGGTATCGTCATTCTGCAGATATGATATTCAATCCAAGATCCAGTCACCAAATTTATGACCAGCTGAAAAAGTAGCCCAAGAATTCACAGAAATGGAATAAAAATAAAGCAACAAACAATAGCTAGAAGCCAGTCCTTATAATTCATGGTTCCATTTCAGGAAATCATGCAATTTTTACAGATAATGATTTTTTCAACTACCCCCACCCCAAGTGCTTAATCATGGCCACATGAAATAAGCTATGTTTTGATTGAAGGGAGTCCAACTTCTGAATGGGTCAAAGATGCTGAGGATTAGATGGCAAGACTAGAGTTTTCTTTAGGAATGAGAAATTGTTTTTTGTTTTTGGGTTTCCAGATTTGCAGTGTCTCAGTCTCTCCTCCCTACCTCCAAATCTCTAATCCTTCTTATACTGACAGCTGAGTCTTTTTATTTTTTTTCCTTTTTTTCTCTTTCATAGTTTATTGTCAAGTTGGTTTCCATATAACACACAGTGCTCATCCCAACAAGTGCCCTACTCCATGCCCATCACCCCCTTCCCCTCTCCCCCACTCCCATCAGCCCTCAGTTTGTTTTCAACATTCAAAAGTCTCTCATGGTTTGCCTCCCTCCGTCTCTCCAACTATTTTTTCCCCTTCTCCTCCCTCATGGTCCTCTGTTAAGTTTCTCCTCTTCCACTTATAGGTGAAAACATGGTATTTGTCTTTCTCTGACTGACTTATTTCACTCAGCAGAACACCCTCAAGTTCCATCCATGTTGCTACAAGTGGCCATATTTCATTCTTTCTCATTGCCATATAGTATTCCATTGTATAGGTAAACCACATCTTCTTGATCCATAAGTCAGTTGACGGACACTTAGGCTCTTTCCATGTTTTGGCTGTTGTTGAAAGTGCTGCCATGAACATTGGGATACATGCCCCTATGCATCAGCACTCCTGTATCCCTTGGGTAAATTCTCAGCAGTGCTATTTCTGGGTCCTAGGGGAGTTCTATGGTTAATTTTTTGAGGAACCTCCACACTGTTTTCCAGAGGGGATGCACCCGTTTACATTCCCACCAACAGTGTATGAGGGTGCCTGTTTCTCCACATCCTCGCCAGCATCTATAGTATCCTGATTTGTTCATTTTAGCCACTCTGAACAGCATGAGATGGTATCTCAGTGTGGTTTTGATTTGTACGAGGGATGATGAGGAGGGATGCTGAGCATCGTTTCATGTGTCTGTTGGCCATCTGGATGTCCTCTTTGGAGAAGTGTCTGTTCATGTCTTATGCCCATTTCTTCATTGGATTATTTGATTTTTGGGTGTGGAGTTTTGTGAGTTCCTTATAGATTTTGGATACTAGTCCTTTATCTGATATATCATTTGCAACTCTCTTTTCCCATTCTGTCAGTTGCCCATTAGTTTTATGGATTGTTTCCTTTGCCATGCAGAAAGTTTTTATCTTGATGAGGTCCCAAGAGTTCATTTTTGCTCTTGATTCCCTTGCCTTTGGGGATGTGTCAAGTAAGAAATTGCTGCGGTTGAGGTCAAGGAGGTTGTTTCCCACTTTCTCCTCTAGGGTTTTGATGGTTTCCTGTCTCACATTCAGGTCCTTTATCCATTTTGAGTTTATTTTTGTGTATGCTGTGAGAAAATGATCTAGTTTCATTCTTCTGCATGCTGCTGTCCAGTTCTCCCAGCACCATCTGTTAAAGAGACTGTATTTTTTCCATTGGATACCCTTTCCCGCTTTGTCAAAGATTAGTTGGCCATATATTTGTGGGTCCAATTCTGAGTTCTCTATTCTATTCCGTTGGCCTATGTGTCTGTTTTTGTGCCAATACCATACTGTCTTGATGATGACAGCTTTGTAGTAGAGGCTAAAGTCTGGGATGGTGATGCCTCCCATTTTGGTTTTCTTCTTCAATATTACTTTGGCTATTTGGGGTCTTTTGTGATACAAATTTTAGGATAGTTTGTTCTAGTTTTGAGAAGTAAGCTGGTGCAATTTTGACTGGGATTGCATTGAACATGTAGACTGCTTTGGGTAGGAATGACATTTTAACAATATTTATTCTTCTGACCCATGAGCATAGAATGTCTTTCCATTTCTTTGTGTCTTCTTTAATTTCCTTCACAAGTTTTCTATAGTTTTCATCACACAGATCTTTTATATCTCTGTTTAGGTTTATTCCTCAGTATTTTACAGTTTTTTGTGCAATTGTGAATGGGATCAGTTTCTTGATTTCTTTTTCTGTTCTTTCATTATTGGTGTATAAAAATGCAACCGATTTCTGTATGTTGATTTTTGTACCCTGCAACTTTGCTGAATTTGTGAATCAGTTCTAGTAGGCTTCTGGTGGAGTCTGTTGGGTTTTCTATGTAGAGTATCATGTCTTCTGCAAAAAGTGAAAGTTTGACTTCTTCTTAGTCAATTCTGATGCTTTTTATTTCCTTTTGTTGTCTGATGGCTGATGCTAGGACTTCCAGCACTATGTGAAACAACAGTGGTGAGAGTGGATATCCCTGTCGTGTTCCTCATCTCAGGGGGGAAAGCTCTCAGTTTTTCTCCATTGAGGATGATATTAGCTGTGGGCTTCTAATAAATGGCTTTTATGATGTTACATAAATTCCTTCTGTCCCGATTTTCTCGAGGGTCATTATTAAGAAGGGATGCTGTATTTTGTCAAATGCTTTTTCTGCATCTATCGACAGGAAATGGTTTTATCTTTTCTTTTGTTAATGTGATGTATCACATTGATTGATTTGCGAATACTGAACCAGCCCTGTAACCCAGGAATGAATCTCACTTGATCATGCTGGATAATTCTTTTTATGTGCTGTTGAATTCGATTTGCAAGTATCTTGTTGAGGATTTTTGCATCCTTATTCATCAAGGATATTGGCCTGTATTTCTCTTTTTTTTGCTGGGTCTCTGTCTGGTTTGGGAATCAAAGTGATGCTGGCTTTGTAGAATAAGTCCGGAAGTTTTCTTTCCATTTCTATTTTTTGGAATAGCTTGAGAAGAATGGGTATTAAATCTGATTTGAATGTCTGGTAGAATTCCGCAGGGTAGCCATCAGGCCCAGGGCTCTTATTTTTTGGGAGATTTTTAATAACTGATTCAATTTCTTCACTAGTTATGGGTCTGTTCAGATTTTCTATCTCTTCCTATTTGAATATTGGTAGTGTGTCTTTAGGAATTTGTCCATTTCTTCTAGGTTGTCCAGTTTGTTGGCATATAATTTTTCATAGTATTCCCTGATAATTGCTTGTATTTCTAAGGGATTGGTTGTAATAAGTCAATTTTCATTCATGATTTTGTCTATTTGGATGCTCTTTCTTTTCTGAGAAGCCTGGCTTGAGGTTTATCAATTTTGTTTATTTTTTCAAAAAACCAACTCTTGGTTTCATTGATCTGTTCAACTGTTTTTTTGCATTCTATATTGCTTATTTCTGCCCTGATCTTTATTATTTCTCTTCTTCTGCTGGGTTTGGGGTGGTCTTGTTGCTCTGCTTCTAGTTCCTTTAGGTGTGGTGTTAGATTTTATATTTGTGCTTTTTCTAGTTTCTTGAAATAGGCCTGAAGTGCAATGTACTTTCCTCTTAGGATTGCGTTTGCCACATCACAAAGAGTTTGGACTGTTGTATTTTCATTTTAATTTGTTTCCGTATTGTTTTTTAATGTTTTTTTTTTTTCCCTAGGAGAGAGAGAGAGACAGCATGAGCAGGGGAGGGTCAGAAAGAGAGGGAGTCACAGACTGAAACAGGCTCCAGGCTCTGAGCTGGCAGTCATCACAGAGCCTGACGTGGGGCCCGAACTCACGAACCACGAGATCATGACCTAAGCGAAAGTCGGACGCCCAACCGACTAAGCCACCCAGGCACCCCTGTTTCCGTATTTTTAAAAATTTCTTCTCTAATTGCCTGACTGGTCCATTCATTCTTTAGAAGAGTGTTCTTTAACCTCCATGTTTTGGGGGGTTTTCCAGACTTTATCCTGTGATTGATTTCAAGTTTCATGGCACTGTGATCTGAAAGTGTGCATGGTATGATCTCAATTCTTTATATTTATTGAGGGCTGCTTTATGACCTAGTATGTGATCTATCTTGGAGAATGTACCATGTGCACTTGAGAAGAAAGTGAATTCCATAGCCTCAGGATGTAGAGTTCTAAATACATCTGTCAAATCCATCTGGTTCAATGTGTCATTCAAGTTCATTGCTTCTTTAGTGATTTTCTGTCTAGTTGATCTATCCATTGCTGTAAATGGATATTAAAGTCCACTGCTATTATCACATTCTTATCCATAAGATTGCTTCTCTTTGTGATTGTTTTATGTATCTGAGTGCTCCCAAATTCAGTGCATAGACATTTATAATTGTTAGCGCTTCCTGATGGATAGACCCTGTAATTATTATATAATGCCCTTCTTCATCCCTTGTTACCACCTTTACTTTAAAGTCCAGTTTGTCTGATATAAGTATGGCTACACCAGCTTTCTTTTGACTTCCAGTAACATGATAGATATTTCTCTATCCCCTTACTTCAAATCTGAAGGTGTCCTTAGGTCTAAAATGAGTCTCTAGTAGACAGCAAATAGATGGATTTTGTTTTTTTATCCATTATGTTATGCTATGTCTTTTGATTGGAGCATTTAGTCCATCTACATTTAGTGTTATTATTGAAAAATATGGGTTTAGAGTCATTGTGTTCTCTGTAGGATTCATGGTTGTGGTGGTGTCTCTGGTATCTTGCGTTACTTGCAACACTCTTCTCATAGAGTCCCCCTTAGGATTTCTTTTAGGGCTGGTTTAGTGGTGATGTATTCTTTCAACTTTTGTTTATTTAGGAAGACCTTTATCTTTCCTTCTATTCTGAATGACAGGCTTGCTGGATAGAGGATTCTTGGCTGCATATTTTTTTTCTGTTCATCACATTAAAGATTTCTTGCCATTCCTTTCTGGCTTGCCAAGTTTCAGTAGATAGGTCTGTCACCACTCTGATAGGTCTCCCTTTGTATGTTAGGGCCCTTTTATCCCTAGCTGCTTTCAGAATTCTCTCTTTGACCTTATATTTTGCCAGTTTCACTATGATATGCCGTGCAGAAGATTGATTCAAGTTACGTTTGAGGGGAGTTTTCTGTGCCTCTTGGATTTCAATGTCTGTTTCCTTCCCCATATTGGGGAAGCTCTCTCTTATAATTTGTTCAAGGACTCCTTCAGTGCCTTTCAGTCTATCTTCCTCTTCTGGAATTCCTATGATACGGATATTGTTCCATTTGATTGTATCACTCAGTTCTCGAATTCTCCTTTCTTGCTCCTGGATTAGTTTATCTCTCTTTTTCTTGGCTTCCTCTTTTTCTATAATTGTGTCTTCTAATTCACCTAGTCTTCTCTCTGCCTCTGCAATCTGTGCATTGGCTGCCTCCATTGTATTACGCACCTCATTTATATAATTTTTTAATTCATCACAACTATTTTTAAGCTCCAGAGTCTTTGTAGCAATAGTTTCTCTGATGTCTTCCATGCTTTTAAGCCCAGCAATTAATTTTATGACTATTGTTCTAAATTGGTGTTCAGTTATGTTGCTTAGATGTGTTTTGAGGAGTTCTTTAGCTGTCACTTCTTCCTGGAATCTCTTTAGAGGCAAGTCCTTCTGTTTTGTTATTTTGGCTATCTTTCTGTCTCTTGTTAGTTTTAAAAGCTTCTTATGTGCTCTGCATCTGTGAGTACTGCTATATTAAAGAAGGCTTATTGACTGTCCAAGACCCGTCCACTGAGGAAGTGTTCTTTTAATGGGGCATCTTCCTCTCTCTTATTGAGACTTTGGTTATTTTATCTCCCTACTCGTGGTGGTATTTGGGAGTCTCCACCATGTGTACTTTGGCTTGTTTCTTGAGGTAGCCCTGGAAAGGAAAACAGTCGGACAAACACACAGGGAATAAAGGCATGGAAATGCACAGACAAATCCAACAAACAAGCAAACTGAAAGGGAAAAGGAAAAAGAAAAAAGAGAGAAAAGAGAAAAAAGTTCCGAAGACAGAGGACAATCTAAAAGCATAAACCCAGAATTCCCAGCTACAAATAAAGAGCAGGGTGTATGCAGGGCTGATGGAAGAGCATATACAAAGAGAGAAATGACGGGTTGGGGAGAAAGCAAAATTGGACAATGACCAGGCAGAGAGACTAAGAGGCTTAATTCAGAGAGAGAAAGAGGAGCTGAGGAGAAAGAAATGAAGATAATGTTACTCAGAGAAATTATATAGTCTGATTACTCCAGAGAGAGACAGAGAAATAGGAAGGTAACAACAGGGGTGTAGAATATGCATCTAGAGAATGGATTAAATGTGACTGTTTAAGCAAACCAATGACTAGAGTGCCCAGTCCAGCAGAGGGAAGAGATAGGAATGAGTCAAGGGAAAATATATCTGAATAGAAAGAATTGATCTAGAATTAATCACAGCAGTGCATCCATGTTCGTCTTGCCCTGGTATCTGGGCGGGGAGTGGGGGGTGGGGAGCAGCTCTCTAGCGGGGATGGGTGTGATTTGCTGTAGACAGTTCTGGCCTCCACTGAGGTCCTGCAGGCCACTCCCTGAGGTCCCACCTTGGTGGTTGTGTGGAGAAAAATGGTGGCATCCCAGTCCCTTTTCGAATCAGGTGTTGCAAATCACTTTTTTTGGGTCAGATCTCCCTGGCCGCGGATGTAGCCAAGGTGGACCTTGTTCTATGCCCCAAGGCCGTCTTGTTTCCAGATCTTAGTCTGCATGCCTTATTGATACTGCCTGAAATGTAATACTGCAGGCCGGCCACTTTCCAGATGGGAATCAAGCCGGGAGAGCAGTGGAGCAGTTTCTCCCTGCGCCTCCTGGGACTGGGCACCCAGCCCTGCAGTTAGGGATGGGGTGTTAGGATCCTTCTCTGTCCCAGGCCGAGGGTTTTCTCTTCTCCAGGGACAGTTCTATGAGCAGTTTCAGCTGTTCTTTCTCTTCCCCTCTTCTCTCCATGGCTCTCTGCGACGAGAGCTCCCTCCCCTCCGTGTCTCCGCGTCACGTACCTATGAGGCTGTCTCCTTAGTGGACTCTGTCTCTTTTCCCCCCCAGACTCCTGTGGTTCAGTGTCCTATGGCTTCAGGCCTTCTCTGTTTGAGAGATGCAGGTGAGCGAGATGTATGCAGCTCCCTACTTCTCTCCACCATCTTGCCTCCTCCTGTCCAGCTGATCCTTAGGCAGACCTTAGCTCTTGGAGAGCAGATTGTTTATAAGGAGCTATAGACCAGTAGTTTACCAATTTAATGTTACATTGCTGCTTCTATCTGCTACTCCTATGCAGTTCTCCAGAGATTAGTTCCCATTTTAAACTCCATTTCCTAAGTGGCTGAATATTCATGTCACTGAATTCTTGATATTATTGCAATGATTTTCAGTAGTGTAATTATTATAACCTAAGTTCCAACCTTCCTCTGTTTAGATGTACATCTTGGAAACTATTTTGGTCTTAACTCACAGGTATTTGTTTCCATCAATCTCTCTTGAACTGAGAAGTTTTACTTAAACAAGAGAATGTTACTTAGAACCAATTTGTGTGGAACAACATTCCAACTGCTAGCTTCCCTGTAGGGGTCCACTGAGCACTACTCTGGTCTATGAAAGGAAATCTTCAATTGGGCCCCTCAGTTTCTTCTTAGAAGAGTGCTCTAGCCATTTGCGTGAAGTGGTGTGCTCCTGTCTGCTCGTATTCTAGATGTTTGGGGAGGAGTTTAGGGGCTCTATCCTTCAGGTGACATCTTGTACGTTCATTTTTCTGAGTTCAGCCACTAGATCAATTTGTTCTTTTCCATACCTGTTTCTGAGTCCAGCTCTGATGTTCAATTTTAAAAGAAATCATATATATGGATGTATGTATGAACAGCCATGGTGTGGGGTGTGAGGAACGCGGGGTCCAGCAGTTTTGCATACAGACTGACCCATGTCTCAGCCCTACCTTCTTCTGCATCGGGCTCCTCCAGGTCTGGGTCATCCAGAGGCTCTGTGGGCGAGTGTGCCTTCCCCTCTAGTCACTATCTCTCCTCTCTCATTTCTCACTGTAACTTCCTTTGTAGGCTAAGTTAAACTTCTTAAAATGAATTTGGATTTCTTGTCTCTTATGAGTTATTTCTTATTCTGTCTTTTTTGGGGGGAAGGAGGTGAATAGCTTTATGTCTTCTGTCTTTTTTGGGGGAAGGAGGTGAATAGCTTTATGTCTTTAAAGTCTTTTGGTGGAGTTTCAAGTGGAAGAGAAGATAAATGCTTGTGGTCATTCTGCCACATTTAATCTGTACTCCATGCATGATTTTTGACTTTCTTCTGTATGCCAGTTTTCCCAAAGTGTGTTTAGTGAGGTGTTAATAATTGTTATTAAAGAAAGAAAAGTGGTTCTGTGGTCAAAAATGTTTGGGAAAAACTGGGTCAAACTAAGCTACATAGTTTCTTTGCTGTAAGGGTTTTTTGGATCACTGGAAATACTAATATTTGAGAATCTTTACAGTGGAGGAGTACACAGAATTCTCCAAACAGAGATCCTAGTTTTACTTGGTTAGAACATCAAAACATAATATAGGAAATGCTAATCAAGGCAGTGCAGAATCCATCTTAGCTTGACTTTTAAAGGTCGGTAATAACCTCCGAAAATGAGGGCTTATTGAAAAACACATGAAATTGTTATGGTTAGCATCTCTTTCTTAGACTTGCTGACATTCTAGGTTCTAGTACTGCACATACTGGCGTGTATAGCTGCCTCATGGTGTCATCACACAAGTTAACATAGAGTGACTGATAGTTTGTTCATCCTTTATTTAATTATCTTTTTAAAGGGAGAGACCCTGATGTAATTGGTGTTACCACCATTCACTAGAGGATGCTCCTCCAGAACAGGATTTTGTACCAAACCATCTCAGAAAACGCGGGGCTCCCTTAGGGCTAAGGAATTTGTTTTCAGCAGGCACTGATTTCTAATCAAATCATCTAGTGGGAAAAGCTAAAATTCACTTGCAGATGACGGAATGAGCACTAATAATTTTACACGGAATAAACTGTCTAGAGTCACTTTCCCCCAAAAGTTTTAGAAATGGTAGGCAGTGAAAGTTCATGTGATTCCTCTTTAGTTATAGGGACATCAAAAGGTTTTAAATGACAACATTGGGTTGGAAATATAGACACATCCTGGTGGGGATATGAAGGATGAATCTGAGTAGTTGAAAGTGAAGGTTCTAAGATGAAAGTATTGCAAAAGTCTAGGGCAAATAAATGTAGAGAAGAAGCCCTCCAGCCAACCTTGTTCATTTACCAGTACCCTACCAACTATTTACAGTGTCCTTGACCTAATCCTCTCTCCACATTATGAGGGACCTTCTTCCTACGCTTTTTTGTATTACTGATGTGTTCCTTGGTATAGATTATTCCCTTTCTGCACATAAACATGAAAAATAGTTCTTTCCTATAAACTTCCCCTTAGACTACTTCCTTTTCTAAATCCAGTATCTTTCCTTCCTTCCTTCCTTCCTTCCTTCCTTCCTTCCTTCCTTCCTTCCTTCCTTCCTTCCTTCCTCTCTCTCTCTTTTAAGAGGGGGGAAGAGAGAGAGAATCTTAAGCAGGCTTCATGGCCCTGGGATCATGACAGAGCCCAAATCAAGAGATGGACAGTTGGACCCTCAACTGAGTGCCCACCTTTTTCTTATTTTCACTTGTTGAAAGGCTTTACCAGGTTCTTTTTCACATTTTTTAAACCTCCTCAATCTATTATAGTCTAATTCATGCCCCTAAAATTTTATTGAAATTACTCTTTAAAAAAAAGTTTATTTATTTTTGAGAGGGAGAGCACAGTGGGAGACGGGAAGGGAGAGAGAGGGAGACACAGAATTTGAAGGAGGCTCCAGGCTCTGAGCTGTCAGCACAGAGCCTGACACAGGGCTCGAACTCACGAACTGTGAGATCACTACCTGAGCCAAAGTCGGATGCTTATCTGACTGAGCCACCCAGGCACCTCTGAAATTACCCTTAAAGTGATCAGAAAAGATCTTCTCAATGCCAAATCCATGACTACGTAAAAACCCTTATCTTAATAAATCTATCCATTACACTTGACAACATTACTACAATTACTCTTTAAAATTTTTTTTAAATGTGTACTTATTCTTGAGAGATGAGTTGAGTGTGGGAAGGGCAGAGAGATGGAGACACAGAATCTGAAGCATTGTCCAGGCTCTGAGCTGTCAGCACAGAGCCTGATTTGGGGCTTGAACCCATGAACTGTGAGATCATGACCTGAGCTGAAGTCAGACACTTAACCAACTGAGTCACCCAGGCGCCCATGAAATTACTCTTAAAGTGATCAGAAAATACCTTCTCATTGCCAAATGACTATTTAAAAACGTGTATCTTAATAAATCTATCCATTACATTTGACAACATTGATGTTATTTTGATCTCGCCTTACAAATTTTCACTTTTTGACCTTCTATTGTACCATACTCTACTAGGGTTTTCCTCTATCAGTTTATTTTCTAAATTCAAATGTTCCTATTTCTCCAAACTTTGTTTAAATATGGTGTCTCCAAGAGTTCCTTCCTCAGTTCCTCTTACTCTACTCACTTTTTCTGGATGATCTGTTTTCAGTTTCAACTGTTCTGTTTCCTGATGACTTCCAACTTTTTATCTACAGCTCCACCCTGTACCTCAAACTTTAGACTTGTGTAGCCAACTGCCTGTAAGAGGTCTCCACCTGGATGTCCTACAGGCATCTCAAGCACAACATGTTCAAAACTGAGTTCATCATCTTTTCCCTGAGCTGGTACCTTCTGTCATTCTCTGACTCAGTTGCTGGCTCAACTCTAATCTGTCACCCAAGTTAGGAATCACCTTTTAGTCTTTCTACTCCCTCATGCTGCAGATAAGATCTACAGGTTTTATTTTTAAAATAGGGCTCGTATTTGTCTCCTCCTCTCTTATGCTTGCAGTTTCTGTCCTAACTTGGGTGAGCTTTTATCATCTCTCACCTGACTTCTGAAAAAGTCTCCTAACTTCTTGCTCAGACTCTGTCCTCTTTCATTTTGTTCCCCTTGATGTTATCAGACTTACCTATTTGAAACAAAGATGTGACCACCTCGTTTCTCTATAAAGCCTCTCATTGGCTCTGCACAACCTATAGGATAAAGTCTAAGCTCTTAACCATGATCTGGCCCTAGCCCACCTTTCCCAGGACCCTATTATAATCTATGTTCTACAATATACAGAATTGCATGTGATTTTCTGAGAACATGAAGGTATTTCAAAGCTAATGGGTTTACATTGTCCCACGAAGTTGAATGGCCTCCCTTCTGCCATCACCCTCTTAGCCTGACTACTCATCCTTTAACAATCAACTTGGACAACTTTCAAGAGGAGTTTCACTTAATCTTCAGATTGGGTTAAGTGTCCTTTCTTGGTGTTATTACAATATCCTATTTATATGTCTAACATGCTGCTTAACATATTATTTCATAATATGGGCTTTTGTGCCTGACCCCGTGACTACACTGTCTTGAGGGAAGAGAGTGTTTGTTATTTATGTTTACATCACTACCATTTAGCCCAAGAACTGGACTCACAAAACAAATGTTGGACGATTAAGTAAAAGAATAATCAAGGTTGAAGAGACTGGAACAGAGTATGGGGAAAGGTTTGGTAGAATATTTAGTAGGCAAGGACTTGGTAAGTAGCTGGTCGGAGGATGTTGGGGGCTGAGGAAAGATAAGGAGGAGTCAAGAATGATCCGAGTTTGTCAGTGAGAATGCAATAGAGTAAATTCAGGTCTTCCAGAGAAGAAAGTTTAAAGGGACTATTCCTTCTCTCTTCAGGATGTGTTGAGCTTGAGATACTGAAGGAGACCCTAAAAAATGTTTTCCTAGCTCACTTTACAGTAGTTAGTACATCTCACATAGATACTCAAAAATGTGTTCAATTAAATTTCCATTGCTAATTTATTAAAAATAGCCATGCTGATAAATCCTGGGATCTGCTATCCAAGCTAACTGTATTTGGATTAGTTGTTCTTTTTTCGCTAAAAGCCACTACCATAGTTTTCTAGATAAGTGAATTTAAAGGTGTTTTTCTTCATTGGGCTTATGACAAACTTTTAAAGTTTGAACGAGAATGGGGGAAACTTAAATCCCATCACAGAGAAGGAAAACTTTTCTAGGCAAGATAAGCTTTTGTTTACATAACTAAACCTAAATAATCAAGAGTATAAGAAGAAGATTAAATAATAATAGGAAATCATCTCTGACAAAGAACTAACAATCTTGCCTTCTTTCCATGGTGCCAAAATGAAAGGAAACCTGGTAGTATTAGAGGTGGGTAGTGATGCCACAGGATTTTATTTATTTATTTATTTGGATTGAGTCAAGAGCTGTAGCTACATCTGCCAGAAAACAGAGGTATCATATCCGGTGTGTACAACAGATTAGATGAATTAATAACCACGTAACTGTTGTGGTTTTGCCCCTTCTGCAGCCAGGTTTGGGCTGATTATATTTTTTCATCCTTCCCAGGTTTTAGCTTGTTCATACTAGATATTTGCCACATAACAGCACCATCCAAAACCACTCTTGGGCAAAAGCTACCTGGATCCTGTTTGTTGTCCTGCATAAATATTGGGAAAGCAAAATTTCATTTCTGCCCATGAAGAGAAACACCTGCTTTTCTGATCAGCAGGCACATTTTAGTCAACACTGATGCACACCCGTTGGGAAATTGTTTAGAAATTCATGGTGGCAACATATTCTCTCTCACGGTGACTTGATCGATGAAGGAGGTGCCCAAGACCTCTCATCTTCTTACCTATGGCAACAAGAGTCAACTGATGCAGGTTTATGTCTCTGACAGAGTTCTCATCACAAATCAGAGGATGCAGCAAGACTGCAATGGCTGTAGCAATCCTTCTTAGGTGTGTGAGAATCTATTGTAGGAATGGTTTAATTGAACACCAGAAGATACAAACTCAAATTCTCATGGTTCTAGCACAGCTGATTTTAATTCTAGCTATTCCTGTATGACAAATTGCTCTGCTAGTTCATAAGATGAGCACAGAGGAAAAAATGGTTATTATTAACAAATTTCTGCCTTTTAGTATCTTTTGCATGAGGCCAATAATTTACTTTTCTCTGGCTTGCCACATTAATCATCAAATCATCCTTTGCAAGGGCCTTTAGATTTTCTTGATTGTTTATAATAAGCTAACAGTGATTTAAGATGTTGGGAGATAGCTTAGAAAGATTATAAAACCTCAGAGTCAGCAGTAGAAACTTTCTGAGCTACGAGAGGTGCATATTGTTTGAGACTTAAGCAGCAATCATGCTGAAGTGATGAACTGGTTTAGAGACTTTATGATGAAGAAAGCCAGGTGAGAAAGACGATCTTATCTCTCTGCGGTGTAACTGGAAAGGCAAATGCTCCCAGAAGTATTTTAGCTCAAACAAGAACACTTCAAAATGGTAACGCTGCTCCAGAATCAACTAAGATAATTTGGAGGATGCCTATGTAGCTTGCCAAGTCAACACACATTAAAAATAGGGCTTGGGGCACCTGGGTGGCTCAGTCAGTTAAGCTTTCGACTCTTGGTTTTGGCTCAAGTCATGATCTCATGGTTCGTGAGTTTGAGCCTCATATTGGGCTCTGCACTGACAGTGTGGAGCCTGCTTACGATTCTCTCTCTCCCCCTCTCTCTGCCCCTCTTGCTCTCTCTCTCTCTCAAAATAAATAAATAAACTTAAACAAATAGGGCTTAAAAAACAATTTGTACATGATGATTACACATAATTATAAAGTCAAATAAGTGACATAATTTCACCTGACGTGCTTAAATCATTGTTATGCAAATTAAATCTATTTTTATAAGTAATATTTATAAGCCACTATTTTAGTTCTGATGGTTCAAAGAGTCTTTGTTGTAGTTCTCAAATTCCATGACTATTAGTGTCAACCGGTTAATGCTGTGGCAGGAGATACATGTAATGCAATCGTGTGGGAAGGGCATCTTCTGTTTTTAATTGGAGCCATGCTGGAAATCTTTGGAAGACTTCTCCCTTTTAGATTTCCAGAGCACTAAAGATGAAAAAGAAAAACAGATACCCTCCCCCAAAATACTAATTGAAGACACATTATATAAAAATAAGTAAATAAACAAACCTCTTATAAAAAAAGCAAAAAAAAAAAAAAAGATCAGTATGTTGTCTTTCAAAGTCCCTGTTTTATGTGGGTTTTGGCAACCTTTGACTTGTTTTTGCAGCCAACTATGATACTGGGCTGGCTCAGCCACAAGATTATTTTTTCTCCTTCTTGGCTACCTGCTCTTGTGTCTCTAAGTCTTGACTTTTTGCAAATAGAATAGGAACCCAAAAGGTGTTATATTTTTTTTTGTGGAAGAAACAAATAAATTCATAGTCTCCTACAGTGTAAAATCTGTGCTGCAACAGCATGGCCGGGCTTCAGGTTACTAGATCAAATCTTAAAATGCCACATTCTCTACTGTGGGTGCAGATTGTCCCTTCCCTGAGATGCAGTTCCATTTGTCATACAAAATTATATGTAAAAATATAATATAGATTATCCAGAAGAACAAATGCAGTCTCAATAATTTTGGGTAGCCATAAAAATCTGAAGACCAAAATGGATTCTGACAGTCATCTTAGGGCTGAAAAATAGGATGCCGGAAACCTGTAGTGGTCATTTCCCTAGTCATCCCAATGACTGCCTTCTGGTTTACCAAGGAAGCCATTTGAGAAAAAACAAGAGAGCCCGTGTCTGACAAAATGATCAGATGAGACATCTTCCGTTGCAGTTTCAGCAGAAGCTCCTGAGATCTAGAGCAAACAACAGAAGGCAAGTAACCCCATACTTCAAAGCAATGTCTGGACAATGTATGCAAAACTTGAAAGAATGTAGACAAAATCCAGTTTCTCAAACCTTTGTCTCATTAGAAGAGTAGGAAAATGAAGATGAAAGAAGAAAGAGATTTTCTATGTGAAAAGTTGTCCAGATACTTGATGGTCTTCCTCCCTCATTAGGAGCTGCTTTACCCTTGCTTCAAGCCAAATGAAAGGGGCCTTCAAGAGATCCTCTTTAAGAAGTGGACATGAGTCCTTTGGGGTTTGTGGGGGCAAGACACTGTGGCTATAGATGAGCTTTAAGGTGGCTGGGAGAGTGAGATAGCAGGAGTGAGATCAAGAGTGAGAAAGAAGGAAAGAGAAAGAGGGCTGTAGTGGTAGTTAACTCTATTTCTAGCAAAAACAGAGCAAGCATTCATGGATATCTCTGGTGGACCAAAGGTGGGTAACTGAATATAGCATGCCTAGTGCTATTTTGAATAATTTTCAAGAAGGTGCCCAGAGGGGCAAGGTGACCCACGAGACAGGGAGGGACAATTGAAAGCCAAGGAACCCAGATAGTGCCCCTATCAAGGAAGCTATAGGGAAGAAGGGTCTTCAAGGTAGTCTACAAAAGCACTTTAACAAGAATTAGTATTCTCTACCCAGAAAGCATACCAATGGGTTATGTTTACAGCAGTCAAGTAAGACTTTTATTGTCCTCAACATCTCCCTAACCTGACCCAGTGAAGAAAGGGGTGAGAGAAAGAGGAAAGAGGGCTCCTACATCTTCTCTCCTCCATCGGGCTTTGAGACCCAAGTGGGCCTGAGCTGGGGGAAGGAAATGACTTCATGTGGTTATAGCACAAGACTGGGCAATTTTAGTAGTGAACTGATATTCTTCCTCTACCTGAAAGTGATTAGAGTCCTTTTATTATCTGAAAAGTGGTTTTAAAGTTATGGGACTTACCAATATTTTGTTCAAATGATAAGGAGGAAATAATCACACAGTTTGAAAACATGGAGGTGGGGAAGGAAGGCTAAGATTATTGTCTGCTATCACCTTATCAGCTTAGCCTAATACATTACTAACTACAAATAAAATCATTTTCATCACAGGTGTTGGAGACTACTCAAAACACAGGCCCACCTGTTTAATGCACTGGATAAACCAAAGGAGGAAGGTCATTGATTAGTTTAGCACATTAAATTGCCATGATTTTCAAGCTCCACCAAAGATATTTTCTACATTCTTTGGCCACAGTCTCCTATGAGAAGGTTGAGAGTCTACTGGTGAAGACAAGTGCTCTCAAGGTTTCCATCTTCCTGTTTGCAGTGACCGGTGATCCTAGTTTTTAAGTGTCTTCATAAAAACTAATTCTTTTTTAACATCTTATTTTGTAGAGTCTCGAGTTGTGTTGCTAAACTCTTTGGCTGAGTGATGCTAAATACATCATTTAATCTCCTCCTGACATAATTTTTTAATACAAAGTAAGACTGACAATGCAAATAAAGATACAATGAGAAATTTAAACAATCAAAAGCTGTAATAAATAAATACCTCATGGAAATGACATCCACACGTCCCCTGCAAAAACTCTTTGTATCGCCCCATCGTTATAGTAAATGTGTCAACCACTTCATAGCCGTATGTTTTTGCAGCATCCAGAATAATTACGTTTTCTTTCCATAAGTTCTGAACTTCACTCTGTATTGCAAAGGAGAAGAATGAGAATTTTTATTAAGAGGATTGTTTTATGATTTAGTAACTCAGATACAAATCATGTAAATATCATCTCTTTTACAAATAGGTCCCATTGCAAGAAAAAGAATTAGTTTCACGTGTATTTTTTTTTTTTTTACTTGAGAGACAGAGAGAGAGAGGAGTGACAGGGGTGGGGTAGCTGTAGAGGGAGAGAGAGAATCATAAGCAGGTTCCACACACAGCATGGAGCCTGATGCAGGGCTCAATCCCATGACCCCAGTATCATGATCTGAGCCGAAAACAAGAGGCAGATGCTTAACCTACTGAGCCACCCAAGTGCCCTTCACATGCATTTCTTAAGTAAAGATGTGTTATCAAATTTTTACTCAAAATATAAATATAAACATTTATGTATATATAAAACACCAATACATAAATATCCACAATGACACACAGTTTGGAACTTTTTCCTCTACAAAAAGTAATTAGGTTTATTTCCCACAAAGATCCATTGAAATATTTAAAATTCTCACTTTAAAAAAGTCAAAATTTGAAAATCACAAAGGCAGTCTCCATCTATTTGGACTTTTATTCATTTAGTCATTTGAATATTAAGTAGTCTCTTTTGTGCTTAGCTCTGCTAAGGGACAATAATACAAGGAAAAATAAATCATGGCCCTTGCTCTTAAAGCGTTGTATTCTAACAAGCAAAATAGATTTGTAAACATTTACTCGGTCCTTTAGTGGATGTGAATATACTGGGCTCTGTGCTAGCAGGGAAGAAGGACCAGCTGTGCAGCAACAGGGGACAGCTGGACAGCGAGGCTTCGGGACGAGGTTCCAGTGCAGAGTGAGGTTTACCTATCAAATGGGGGCGGGGGCAACAGAGAAGGGGAGTGTGCTTTAGGGGGCAGCAGAATTGAGTGAGGGTTCCAGCCGCTGCTTCTCTGGATCATATTCTTCCCTCCTTCTCCAACCATGTCCGAAGCAATGACGGTGCTTGGCAGAGTGTCTAATTCAGATCCACTGCTGAGATGAGGGGCCCTCCACTAACTACTCTAGCTCTGAGATTCCTCATCAGCTTGGCTGGGATTTTCTTAGATTGACCTGTAGCCTGAGATTCTTCCTACCTTCTACTCCCTTCATATCAGACACATTATAGCCAACCACAGTACCCAGTGAATGGTAGACAATCAAAAAATATTTGGTGCAAGACTGAGGGATATGCATTGGGTGTTGTGGCCTGAAACTCTTCCTGCCTACTTGGCACCCTTCCCTTTATCCTTTCCAGACATTCTCCTTAATAAATCCCCTTATTCTGCTGATCTTGTCTGCTGTCTGTTTCTTAGAAAACCCAAACTGACAGAGGGAGGAGATTGCTCTTGCTTTTTCTAAAGGATAAAAGTGGTTTTCATTTTCCAGGTGAAAAAGTGAATGACTTGCATTTGTTGATCTATTACTGCAAAATAATAGAAGCAGTACACATAGGTGTGATTTTCTGTCTTCTCCACTGTGCTTGCATACTGAATCATTATGTGACATCGTTGCCCCCAAAATAAAAGTAGTGAATAAAAAGAGTTCTCAATGAAGGAATCTAGAGGAAGGAAACACATGTGAATTTGGTCTGTGCCATCATGTGAACAGTGATGCTCAATGTTGTTTGTAGGCTTCTTCTTGTCTAGTTACGACTTTAATATGTCTGATCGTGAAAGGCATATGGAATTTTACAGTAAGCAATTTCTAAAGAGAGTTTTCTAGAGAAAGTTTGATTGTCTGGGAAACAGATTTTGAGATGGGAATTTGCATCACAGGAAAGTGCTCTGGGGATCAACACTTATAAAGAAGTGATGTGGTTCCAACAGAGGCTTTTCTGGATCCCACTGGGAGTTTTAGAGCTGGCATGGTCCCTACAGGATGGCCCAAATTGGGTAAAGAGGGTGGAATCTTGGTACTCCTGCACTGGCAAGTTGGGAATCTGCCCAAGAGAAAGGTAATTCCTGCCATCAGTCAGGTGTGAGTCCTTACTGGGTCACACTCCCAGTGGCCCAGTTGAATGAATATCTCAGCCTTGAAGGAGCAATCTGGGAGCAGCTAAATCATATAAACTATCACTGACTTCTTGCATGGGATATTTTTTGAGAGTCTACCATCTGCTGAGAATTGCATTTTGCATTTGGGGTACCAGAGTGAGCAATGCAGCCCTCCCTCCCCAGTCTCCTCTTGCTCTCACAGGGGTTAGTCTAGCAGGGGAGACAGATGACCAAAGATTGTTATCTGTTGAATGACATGAACGAAGACACGAGACACTATTATAGGAGCTCTTAGCAGGAGTAATAGCCAATTAAGTCTAGTGCATCAAGTAAGTCTGCCCCAGGGTAAACTAACACTGGAGGGGTGACTGGAAGTTGCTCAGATGAGGAGTTCATGAGAGGGTGGGCTCTGTAAGGAAGAAAAAGTGACTTCAAAGACCTAGAAGTGTCTGAGAGCACGGTGTCTGCAGAAACTGAAAGTTGCCCAGCTGTGGTGTGGGTGCATGTGTGTGCGTGCACTGAACTCAGTAGTGGGGAATGTGTGTGTGCGTGCATGTCTGTGCATATGTAGGGATGAGTCTACAGAGAAAGGCAGAGGCAAGCTCTTGCATGGCCATGGAACCCTATAATTGAGTTCCGCCTTATTTTCTGCCTCCACTTGCTATTATCCCTTTCTCTTTCATTCTATTCTTTCCTCTCCTCCCCTCCTCTTGTCTTCATTCAGTTTGAAAAGACTGATGAGGACCATCAAAGCCCTGGTGGGAGGCATAGTATTTAACACAGGATCTGGCACATAGTGAGTGCTGTAGAAATGTTTGCTGTCTGCTGAGATGAACTGATTCGGAGTTAGGAACCTACATATAAGTAGGGGCCCAAGTACTCCAGTTTCAGCGAGGAGGAAAGTGGGGCTCAAAGCAGAGTCCTCAAGAAGCAACTGTAACTTTGACTATAGCCTTCAAATAACATTAAAGGAGATTCAACTCAAAACCCATAGCAAAAATTATCAAAGGACCTGTCATCTAATCCCTCACAGTCTCCAACCTTCAGGTATCCAACATGCAAAATACCTCCACTCATTTTAAGTGACCCTAACCTCCCCACACTAACTCCAAGAAGCTGAATTTGGAGGCTTGACTTGGGCCACTTTCTATCAGTTCTGCTTTTGCATCACAGATCTGGCACGTAGGCAGGGAAGGTTGCAAAAGGGAGAGGAGGTCGTGTAATCTGTGCCAGGGGAAGCTAGGAGCCCTCAACATTGCCACAAAAATAAATCTTACTCAGTTTACACAGTAAATGGACAGCTTCCTGCCTCCCCAATTCTCAGTGCTCCCCTGAGCTCCCTGAAGCAACTGCACACAAACCTGCCTGCCCATGAACTCTCCTCACTTGAACAAGAGCAGCTGGTTCTCTTGCCTACAGATGTTGTCTTTCTTTTCTTTTCTTAGACTTCTATTCAGTGTTGAGACAAATTTACTTTTTTCTAGAAGAACTGGACAGAGGCTTCTAACTCCTCCCACTTATGAATATCCAAGCAAAGGAATAACTAATGATACTACTTCAAAGACTTCTTGTTTTTTGAAAAGCAATCAGTCAGAAATCATCTTCAAAAAAGCCACTCTTCCCCAAAGTACTCATTGATACTGACAATTTCATTTGTGGTTCCAGCATGAGTCTTTAAGGTGTATGAAACATTAGTGGGGTAAGGGGATACTTAAAGCTTAATCTCTCTCATCTATCCCCTAGATCTTTGTTTTTTCATAGCTCGGCATCCCCTTTCTTCTCTTATGAGCTCAAAGCATTATTCATAACGTGTTTATGGGATATGGTCTCCTTATTTCCCGGAATAATTATAACTGATTTGAAATCATAATCCTTGACTATGTTATCCTCCTTTGATTTTTATGAAGGCCGCTGAATATTGCGTAGTGTCTTGTGGGTTTTTTTTCAGACACCAGCAAAGATTCTTACAGGAACCACAAAGTTCACATAGCCTGGAGGCAATGGACCTACCTGTGTCAAGAAATGCAGTCCATCCACTGGGAGATGAAATCCAATTCCCAAAGTTTTGATGATCACAAGGATATTGAGTAAATTTTCCCTGTGAATCAGAATCCTGAGGTCATAAACTTTGATTACATTTCTAGATTATGTGCTTACATAAATAAATACACTGGAATTCTTTTAGAATGTGATAATTGGCATAGAAGACTAAATTCTCATAAAGTTGATATATTTTAGGGTTTTTTTTTTGTGGACAGAGTTTTATGTGTCAGTGGGCATGTTTTTAGCTCTAGTAAATACAAATTTGGATACTGAAGAGCCATCCTGTGATTGGAGACAAAAGTATTTTGAAACATTTTAAACTAAACTTCAAGTATGTCATTCTAAATTACAAACTGCTCTTTAAATAAAATCTTTATGAAATTTAGTCACATCAAGGATGACTTTTCTTTTTAACTAGAATACGTATGACAATTATTACTGCAGGAACCTACCTCTTCAAAACCTTGTGAATAATTTGCAGGTGATTGGAGTTAAGCCACTGAACACCACCAACGACCAATACTGTCTGGCCTGTATTCTCCAGGGGACGTGATCTGAAATCCAGGAAGGAAAACAACACATGTTGCCTTGAAACAGATGGTAAACATTTTAACAGCAGTGCCTCACATTTCACTGAACCATATCTAGCATCCTGATCACAGGACCCCCTTGTCGTTTCCAACTCATTTTCAGCCATATTACTTGGCATTTAAGGTTTTCAGCACATTTGATATACAGTGAGCCATTGTGACCGCTAGTAAAACATCAGTACATTGTGGCATTGTGCCGCACATAAGCGTTCCATTGTACCTTTGCAAGAGATGTTCAAGTGCTTTTTCAAATGTTGGTCTCAGTGAAGGGCTTATCCAGAACTGGGGATAGTAAGAATAACTGATCAAAGTCTTCCCACCATTGACATTGTGGTAGAATTTTGTGCCGTGCACCTTCTGCCATTCTTGCAAGGTTTCATTTAGTCTTTCGATCAGATAGTACATTATTCCTCTGTTGGTTGAATCTCCAATGAAAAGAATCTGTACATTAAGGAAAAATATTTGCTTTCAAATCTAATGTTTACAGGATGAGAGATAAAATAAAATAAGTATTTCTTGAAGACTCATAAAACCACAAGTCTAATTCTTTGAAAAAAAGCCCTTTCAACTGTTAGAAATGACATCCCTCATATTCTCCCCCAAACTGGTTCATTTTCTTCTCTTCCACATTCCTAGTAATGATACTGGCCACCAACCCGCTAACTCATGTTTAAAGCTTTTTGCTTTGTGCTACCGTTAGTTTCTCTACCTCCCTTATGCTGTTTGCCTTCCCATATAATCAGCTTCACAAATTTTATTGCTTCAAATAGGTATGAAGTATTCTAGTGCTGTTAAGAATACTTAAAGATTTTTCCAACCTCTTTGTTTTATAGATGAGAAAATTGGGGATCCACTGAGCTTAAATAGCTCAGTAAAAGTCATGCCACTACTTGAGAAAAGAGACACAGAACTGGAGCATGAGTTTCTGAACAGCAGCCTATGTCCCAGAAACACTTATACTCATCACCTCTTTCACATTCCCCCATGTGCGGCTCTCCTTCAGGTTCCCATCACCTCAAATCTGTGCTAATGGCTGCCTTTGAATTCGTTCTACACACACAGTGTTACAGGGATAAATTTCTGGTCATCTTACTTTCATGCCCAAAAACCTTATTGGCTCTCCATTTTCTATAAAATCAAGCCTATGTTACTTAGGTTCAGTCAACATTTGCTAAATTTTTGTTGCATATCAGACTGCTGGGTAGAGAGTTCACACAGGGAACTCACTTCTAATCTTCATAATTGTGAGGCTTGAGTCATTATTTCCATTTCACAGGTGAGGAATTTGAGGCTCAAGGAGATTGAGGTCATAAATCTAGTATATGGGGCACACAGGACTCAAGCCTCGGCCCTTTAACTCCAAGTGCAAGGTCAATGGCCCCATCCTCTCAATGCTTCCCGTCATGTAAGATTCCCACTTTTTCACTGAACATGATTTGCACTCCACAACATCTGTTTCTCTTTGTGCTAATCTGCCTGTGTAGAAAGCTCCTCCCTTTGCCACCCCACCTGTGTAAACGCTATACAACCTCCAGACCCGAAACAAACGTCTCTCCCAGTGGGTCTTGTCCAGTGCCCCAGCTTGTCCAATGACCTTGTCTGTCCTCTGTGATTTCATTACATTTTTAATTTCCATGACAGATGTTATCAAAGACTACATGAAATTATGGCTATTTGTGTCTGTGTCTTTTTTCTCATATCATATCAAGAAGTATTTGAGGTCAGAGTCAGGGTTAATTTCTAAATTCTAATTTCCCCCATACTACCATGCATGCACTTTAAAAATATTTATTGACTTGAAAGCCAAAGGGATTTTGTTAGAGACAGTCCTTTTTAAGGTCTTTGAACAGATTTATTTCAGTCTTCAGTTTTCTCTCTCTGTGTTGAGATTTCTCTTTCCATTAGCCATGCACATATTTTCCTCTGATTTCAACAGCAGTCTTTGCTGTCACTTCTTGAGCACTACTGTATTTATCCATGCACAGCAAATTGGGTGAGAATCTGCAAAGGTTTGTTCTTTCTATGGTAAATGTATCCAATCAGCTGTGTGAGGAAATGCCCAAAACGTCTCTGATTTGCCCTCCAAACACCATAAGCAACATCAACCTGAACTGAGTAACAGAAGATGCCAAGGCCCCAGTCACCGATCCTCTTGGTGAAGTTCTTTAGGGGCAATAAAATTTCAGTATGATTAAATAACTTGTGAAATCATTTGAAGTTCTTCTTACCAGATTGTACCTGTAACTATTTGGCTTTCTGGTCTGGATTTCTGAGTTTTAAAATGGGAACTTTGAGTATCAGGAAAGCTCTTAATTTCACACACTAGTAATTACTACTACACTAGTAATTACTAGTACACAGTATTAGTAATCATCCAGCCCCATCTGTATTAGTTTGCTGGAGCTGCCATAACAGTGTCACAGGCTCAGTGGCTTATGTAACAGAGATTCATTGTCTCACAACTCTGGAGGCTGAAAGTCCAAGATCAAGGTATTTGTATGGGTGACTTCTTCCGAGGGCCTTTCTTCTTGTGTTGTAGATGGTCATCACTCTCTATGTCTTCACATGGTCTTTCCTCTCTGTGTCTGTGTCCTAATGTCCTCTTCTGGTGAGGACACCACTCACATTGGATGAAGGCCCACCCATTAGACCTTATTTTACCTCATTGCCTCTTTAAAGGCCTTACCTTCAAATGCAGTCATATTCTGAGGTATTGGGAGTTAGGACTTCAACATATGAATTTGGTTGGGCAGGAACACATTTCAGCTCTTAACACCAGTAAAAGGCCTTTAAGATCAGCTTTTTAAAGAAGTTTTTTATTTATTTTGAGAGAGAGAGGAAGAGAGAGTGCCTGAGTGACGAGGGGAGGGGCAGAGAGAAGGAAAGAGAGAATCCTGAGCAGGCTCCTCGTTGTCAGGGCAGACCCCAACCCGGGCTTGATCCTATCAACCAGATCGTGACCTGAACTGAAATCAAGAGTCAGATGTTTAAAAAACTGAGTCACCCTGGCGCCCCAAGATCAGCTTTTAAACTAAACTGCCACTACAGATTTTCCTGATAGGTTCTTTTCAGTATAATATGATGTCGGAATCCCTCCTATGGGTTGCCAGGCAGCCAGTAGGATCACTGGGTGTCTGTATTGTGGGCTGCAGAGAGAGATACAGAGGTTTAAGAAAATCAGAGTAGCTGCATGCTATTGAGAGAAGCACATCTCTAGATATTTGGTCTTTTCTGTGGGATTATACAAAGATACAGCCCACCAAAAATGTTAAAGCAAAAAGAGTTAAGGGTCAAGGTTCTTAGGTACAGTTATTTATTAACTAGGCAGTTATAGAAAAATTATATGACCCCTCTGAAGGCTTATTCTCTTATGTGTAAAATGGGGAAAATAATAAGCACCACTTTTGATAACTTTGATGAGATTTTAATACCTATCTTATTCTTGGCACACAGTGATCATACAAAGTGAGCAGGCATTAAGGCATAGGAAGGGCACAGAGCGTTTTTGAATGTAGTCAGTGTGCTTTGCAGTGCACTGCTAGCGCCCATAAATTCATAAACTTTTTTAGGGAGAATGTCAGAGAAGATGAGGAATTACTAAACCACAGCAAACCTTGCTATACACCCCCCACTTCCCCCGCAGGATGCAGAGGGTTGTCAGTGAAACTGGAGTCCCTCACATCTCCATCCCTTCCTAGTGACCAACAACGGCTGTATGGATGGGGTAGGAAGCCTCACCACCATCATCTCCAAAACAAGTTCTAAGTTGCAAATATCTAGGGGCACTAGGGTGGCTCAGTTGGTTAAGAGTCCAGTTAATGGTTTTGGCTCAGGTCATGATCTCACAGTTCCTGAATTTGAGCTCCATGTTGGGCTCTGAGCTGACAGTGTGAAGCCTGCTTGGGATTCTGTCTCCCTCTCTCTCTGCTCCTCCCTTGCTTCCTCTATCTCTCTAAAAAATAAATGAACATTACAAAAAATAAATTGCAAATACCTAGACAGCATTTATCAAGTCTAGTGGACAGTACTCTGGGAAGAATATTTTCTAGAGAATTATTTTCTCCCATTGCCTTTCTATTCATGACAGATACAAATGATTACATTGTAATTAAAATGAAAATACAGTTGTGATTTTAAGATTGCCTATGCTGTAGGGGAAGCAGGTTTCATAAGAGGTTGATTGGTATTCCTAAAAGATTTCTAACCTCAAAAGGTCAGCTCTTTTAAGTACACATGTGCAATTTAAAAATAACATCAGGTTGGGGCGCCTGGGTGGCTTAGTCGGTTAAGCGTCCGACTTTCGCTTGGGTCATGATCTCGCGGTTCGTGGGTTCGAGCCCCGCGTCGGGCTCTGTGCTGACTGCCGGCTCAGAGCCTGGAGCCTGTTTCAGTCTGTGACTCCCTCTCTCTCTGACCCTCCCCTGCTCACGCTGTCTCTCTCTCTCTCCTAGAAATAAATAAAAAACGTTAAAAAAAAATTAAAAAAAAAATAACATCAGGAAATAGAGTGGGTTTTTTTTTCTCAGTTACATGGCTAATATTCAATCTTTATATGTTTTATTTTCTTTTTAAAAAAATGCTTATTTATTTTTGAGAGAGAGAAAGCATGAGTGTACGCAGGCTAGCAGGGGAAGGGAAAGAGAGAGAAGAGAGAGAGAATTCCAAGCAGGCTCCAGCATGTAAGCCCAAGGCAGGGCTTGATCTCACAAACTATGAGATCATGACCTGAGCTGTAATCAAGAGATAGATGCTTAACTGACATAGCCACCCAGGTACCCTCAATCTGTATATCTTTTAGATCATTCTATTGAGGAATTAAAAAAAAATAAATTTGTAGATTATTTGTTTTAAAGGTCAACTTTACTTTTTTTAAATTTTTTTTAAAGGTCAACTTTAAAAGGTCTAAATTATCATAACAAATATTCATAACAGGCCTTACAATCTTCAAATAACTTTTCTGTTCCATGAATATTATTGCCTTACACTAGCACGCACAGGTATTGATTGGCATAGGCAATTGAAGAAAACAAAGGTGATCATTAAATACAAATAACCGGTAAGCAATTATAAAAATAATCCATGTCAACAATAAAACATAAAAACAGCTCATTTTTCTCCTACCAAAGTAGCAAGGATTTTAAAAGCCCCAACATCTTATGAATTCAGGGAAATGAACCCTATCATGGATGACTATGTCAGGATCATGAGGGGGAGTTTTTATCATCTTTCTTTTCAACTGTTGAATCCCAAGTTTCAGAAGAGTTCCTGGCATAAAAGTCGGTTCTCATGTGTTAAATGGATAAATGGAAACCGCTGTTGTGTGTATAAACTGGCAATTTTAAGGAATTCCACTTTTAGGAAATATTTAAGGATGTCTATTAAAATATATTTTAAAAGCAAAATAAACTGGAAGCAGTATAAATGTCTGCCAGATTGCTTATATTAAGCTATAATCATACACTTAAATTTTTTTCCTCTTTTAACAGTGATATCGTAATATGGATACATTGTAATGGGGAAGATTTCAGTTAACTTTTGTAAAAAACTAATTACAATCATAATATAAATAATGGTTGCTTTTTTTTTTTCTGTAAAACTAATGCATGTGGATGTGTAGAAAAGGTCCCGGAAAGTTAACTGTGGTTAGTTTGCAACTGGAGATATGACAGCTTATTCTGTTACCTAAAATGAACACATATTGGCTTTTTATGACAATAATAGAACACAAAAGTGGCAACAGTGGCAGCAGTAACAGTAAGTGCATGCTGTCTAAAAACAGTTTGAAAATTCCCATGAAAACAATCAGCTTAAACTTTTGTGAAACAATGGCTTAAGCATCCGTTCAATAAACCCAGCACAGGAATCATGTGAATCATATTTCGGATTCCAGTCGCAACTTTATTCCAAGATTGAATGGCACTTTCCCATGGCGCGTGTCTTCTCGGGTTCTGCAGTGCAAGAGGGGAACCTGTCTCCATCAGGGTGGGCTCTGGAGAGAAGCAGAAGCATCTGTGTCTGGATGTGTCCTGAGAGGATGGACCTCAGCACATCAATGGGCGACAAAGATGTGTTCAGAGGAATTTTGTAACTTTCATATTCCTGAGACTCAGGAGGCAGTGCGTCACTGCAAGGGTTATAGGGGCTGGCATTTTCCTCCTCTTTTTCATACCATCGTGGACCAGAGGACCCGGAAGCACTTATGTTCCTAGGCTCTGTTAAAGCCTGGGGCCTTTTAAAAAGTCATCTCATTAAAAACACATGGCACAGTTTACTGACCCTCCCCTGCTCACGCTGTCTCTCTCTCTCTCTCCTAGAAATAAATAAAACATTAAAAAAAAAATTTTAGAAACACATGGCACAGTTTAATTGTCTTCATCTTCATTTCTTTATTGTATAGTCCTTATACTAGGTGGGACAGGCTATGTACTATATAACAAATAGAGCCCTGAGAGGTAAAATGGTCTGAACACAAATGAAGTTTATTTCTCCCTCAGGAAAACAATCCAGGTGGTTGGAGGCAGGTGTATGTATGGGGTAGCGGCAGTGTCGCAGAGTGATTAGACTGTGCTTGCTTCGGTTATAGCTTCAAAGAGCTTTGCTGGCACCTATATCCAGCTGAGACGAGTACAGAGCTGCTGGGTATTGTATGGTCCCACCTTGGCAGCTGGGCACGTCACTGCTGTTCACACATTCCATTGGTTAGAACTCAGTCATATGGCAGCACTTAATTTCCTTTTTTTTTTTTTCTTAAATAGTTTATTGTCAAGTTGGTTTACATATAACACCCAGTGCTCATCTCAACAGTGCCCTCCCTCATTTCCATCACCCCCCTTCCCCTCTACCTCACCCCATCAGCCCTCAGTTTGTTCTCAGCATGCAAGAGTCTCTCATGGTTTGCCTCCCTCCCTCTCCCCAACTATTTTTCTCCTTCTTCTCCCCCATGGTACTCCGCTAAGTTCCTCCTAATCTACCTACATGTGCAAACATGGTATCTGTCCTTCTCTTCTGGACTTATTTTGCTCAGCAGAACACCCTCGAGTTCCATCCACGTTGCTACAAATGGCCAGATTTCATTCTTTCTCTTTTCCATGTAGTATTTCATTGTATAGATAAACCACATCTTCTTGATCCATAAGTCAGTTGATGGACACTTAGGCTCTTTCCATGTTTTGGCTATTGTTGAGAGTGCTGCTATGAACATTGGGGTACATGCCCCTATGCATCAGCACTCCCGTATCCCTTGGGTAAATTCCTAGCAGTGCTACTGCTGGGTCCTAGGGGAGTTCTACTGTTAATTTTTTGAGGAACCTCCACACTGTTTTCCAGAGAAGCTGCACCACTTTACATTCCCACCAACAGTGTAGGAGAGTGCCTATTTCTCCACAACCTCGCCAGCATCTGCAGTCTCCTGATTTGTTCATTTTAGTCACTCTGAACGCGGAGAGGTGGTATCTCAGTGTGGTTTTGGTTTGTATTTCCCTGATGATGAGGGATGCTGAACATCATTTCATGTGCCTGTTGGCCATCTGGATGTCCTCTTTGGAGAAGTGTCTGTTCATGTCTTATGCCCATTTCTTCACTGGATTATTTGTTTTTCGGGTGGGTGTGGAGTTTGGTGAGTTCCTTATAGATTTTGGATACTAGTCCTTTATCTGATATGTCATTTGCAACTCTCTTTTCCCATTCTGTCAGTTGCCTATTAGTTTTATGGATTGTTTCCTTGGCTGTGCAGAAGCTTTTTATCTTGATGAGGTCTCAAGAGTTCATTTTTGCTCTTGATTCCCTTGCCTTTGGGGATGTGACAAGTAAGAAATTGCTGCAGTGGAGGTCAGGGAGGCTGTTTCCTGCTTTCTCCTCTAGGGTTTTGATGGTTTCCTGTCTCACATTCAGGTCCTTTATCCATTTTGAGTTTATTTTTGTGTATGCTGTGAGAAAATGATCTAGTTTCATTCTTCTGCATGCTGCTGTCCAGTTCTCCCAGCACCATCTGTTAAAGAGACTGTATTTTTTCCATCGGATACCCTTTCCCGCTTTGTCAAAGATTAGTTGGCCATACATTTGTGGGTCCAATTCTGAGTTCTCTATTCTATTCCGTTGGCCTATGTGTCTGTTTTTGTGCCAATACCATACTGTCTTGATGATGACAGCTTTGTAGTAGAGGCTAAAGTCTGGGATGGTGATGCCTCCCATTTTGGTTTTCTTCTTCAATATTATTATCTTGGCTATTCGGGGTCTTTTGTGGTTCCATACAAATTTTAGGACAGTTTGTTCTAGTTTTGAGAAGTATGCTGGTGCAATTTTGATTGGGATTGCATTGAATGTGTAGACTGCTTTGGGTAGTAATGACATTTTAACAATATTTATTCTTCTGATCCATGAGCATGGAATGTTTTTCCATTTCTTTGTGTCTTCTTTAATTTCCTTCATAAATTTTCTGTAGTTTTCATCATACAGATCTCTTATATCTTTGTCAGCACCTAATTTCAAGGGAGGCTGAGAAATGTAGTCAAGGTACATTTGCCAGGAAGAGGAGGAAATGAGTTAGATCAACACGTAGCTGGTCTTTACCACTTTTTCCTACATACTGTCTTTCTGAGGAAAAAAACCCAAAACCTAAATTCATATTTTTCAACATGTGAATTAGCAAAAGTATGAAACATATGAAAGGCTAAATTTATAATCCACATGATGTATAAAAATACTTCTAAGAAAAATCCATTCCGTGAGACAAATAATAGCAAGAAGTATCATTAGTATCAGTAACAGTATTAGTATTAGTTTTCATATTAGTGAATATGCAGCCAGAATTTGAGAATTTTGACATAAATATAAAATAAAATTGTTTTCATTTCATTAATCATGAATGAAAGAAACTAGCAATGGTGATACTTAAACATGCAGATATTATATACTCCATTGTGTCCTTTCTGCAGAGTCCTCAAAAGTAAGAAGGACATGATTAGCAAAGCAAGTTATAAAGAAATGGAAAGAAAAGTATTGGTGGGTTTCTGATTGAGTCAATATAAAGGCAGTAGAATGTCTAGAACTTCTTAGCTTTTCAGATTCTCCTGATTTGTTGAGGCTGAAAAATAATTTGGATATATGTAGAATCAATAGACAAGGAAAAATACCCTTGATCTTAAATAATTTCCATCCTTCTTCTCTTCCCTCTTGCATAGGTTCTCTCTTCAGTATTCTCAGAAATAGGGATATTTCTTCAGAGCCAACAGAATGCATGTAGATGCCAAGACAGGACTCAACCCAGCTAACAGGAACTCACTGAAACTTTTCAGGAGGTGAAGTTGTGTAAGAATGCAATAGAAGCTACTTTTCCATTAATCTAGGCAATGCCTGATTATCAGAGTGCTCTCTCATAGGTAATTAAGGAAATGACAATCAGGTAAAGGGTCATTTTACTTATTACATCTAGTCCAGGGTCAACCATAGCCCACCTATTTAGAAAGCTCCACAGCAATTCTGATGAGCATGTGATTGAGTACCACTGCTTTCATAAGATAAATATTCATTTCTAAATGAAGCAAGGGGGTCATCCAGTTCTAATATGAGGCTAAGACTGATCAGATGGCTAATGATATTTAGGGGTGATGAAAATCTAGCTCAGCAAAGCATCTCTCTGTGAAATATGCTTACAACAAATGTTTTCCAATGATGCATTTTGCTTAAATTGGCTGTAGATAACCAATCAAATTGCTTTTTGAGGTCAAGAACACATGTTAATTGCCATTTAGGCAAATCACCCTCAAATACATGAAATTTGGGGGAAAAGAGTGGGGGAGAACAAACAACTAAGCAATATCACCTACATGTAGATCTAGCTGCTCAGAACAAAATTATTTATCTATATTGCTGTTCCATCTGGATTATGGGCATTATGGATAAGCCATTTTTTTCTGGTGAGAATGAGGTGATTTCCTTCCCTTTCATCCTTCCTTTTATATTGAAACTGACAAGTAACAAGAATTGTGTAACTATAATGGAACTCACATATTAGTCAGAACATATTATTATAAATTAGCCACACTTCAAAAATTTAAACACCTTTAAGTCCAAGACACTACTTAACTTGCAAATATTACTTAAAGATGTAAGTTACATTTCCTGTTTTAACAACTGAATTTAAGTACTTCCAGTAAATACTGCCTTTTTATTTTTCCCTTTTTTCATTGCACTCTTCTCTCAGTGTTAAACAGTTTTATTACTGTTTTAAATTCAGAGCTATGTTTTCAACTGACAAACAAAATAAGGGCTTGTTTAATTCAGTCTGGCTCTTAAGTTTTTTTAAGTCAATGGTCTGGCTCCTAAGTTTTTTCAATTGTAGATTTGATTATCATATTTCCAATAAATTTCCTATAAATTTTGCACTGTGATTACAGAGTTATGCTCTGATAAATTTTTATATGGGTGTTCCATTCAGAGTTTATTAGGTAAGAGGTAGGTATCTATTTAGAGAAATGTGTGACAGTGTAACTGAACACTTGGCTTATATTTTTCAACTGATTTTGCTTTGACCCAACACAGTTATACAACACAAAACTTATACATATATATAAAAGCCTACACATGAAATAACTTGTATTTGGATAAGTTTAGAGTTTAAAAGGAGTCCCACATTTACTATCCTCCATACACCAACAAGTATGACCTAGAAATGGGATACAAACGCTTCGAGGAGAAATCTTTATCTTTTCTCCAGAGATAACCCCCTGTTTACATCACTGTAGTGAGGGCAAACGACAGATTACACAAGGTACAGTCCTACTCACGTGCCACCAGGCACTGTGGGGTTCCTGGTCAAAGTTACTGGAAACTTGAACCCCTTTTTAAGTCTCAATTGATTCGTGTCTTGTCTCTTCCCCACAGGTGGGCATATATTTCCAAATGTAGCCTTGCATTCATCAGTGTAAAACAGTAGTAAAAAGATGGAAAAGGTCATAATAACAACATAAGGAGATCCAATTGAGGGAAATGAGCACTTAGAGATTCTAAAAAAAGCAGAATGCTAGAAAGCCTAACTTTCTAATACCTCTCATGAGCCCAGTCAAATTCTATGGCATTTAAATCTGATTCTTTAGAGAAAGATAATTCCATTTAATGCATCCCCAAAAGCTGAAGTTTGCCTTGATTAGGACTTAAAGTTCTGCCTTTTTGTGGAGCAACATTTGTACTACCTACTCACGGCAACAGTGAAACTTGGCTTCTCATTGTAAAGAGTGTGAGTTACATATTGATTGACAGTCTTCAGGTTAGTAAGGCTGCTCCACCATTAGAATTTGCAATGTTTAGGTATGTCCCCAATTTATGTGATCAAAGAAGCATAGGTTGCAATACACTGAAAACTGAGAAACTTGGGCTCCTCTGCCCATCGCCTATTCTCTCCAATCCAGGAGAAATCAAAGAAGGCACTAGGCTTGAGTGATAGAACTCTCCCTGCAAATTCTTTTTCTTTTCTTTTTTTTTAACTTTTTAAAATTTACTTATTTTGAGAGAAACAGAGATAGCATGAGCAAAGGAGGAGCAGAGAGAGAGATAGAGAGAGAGAGGATCCCAAGCCGGCTCCACACTGTCAGCACAGAGCCTAATGTGGGGCTCGAACTCAAGAAACTGTGAAATCATAACCTGAGCCAAAACTGAGAGTCAGATGCTTAACTGACTGAGGCACCCAGGTGCCCCTGCCTGCAGATTCTTTTAGGAGAAGAAAGGAAGATCCTTTTTTCTTTCTCCCCCAGTTCAGTTAAACCACTTCAAAGTAATGTCTTTGGTAGATTGCCTATTAACTACCACCACTGCCTTGCGTCGGCACTTTCCTTTTACAAACTTTGCCAGAACCTCGAGGACAGGTCGGGTGCCAGCCTCTGAGCTTCCTTCTACCTTTACAGTTATCATGCTATGTTGAAACAATTGCTTCTCTCATGTGTTTCCTTCTACTAGAAATTTAGCTGTTTGGAGGATCACGTTTGTATGTCCCGTGAACAGATTCTGAGCTCAACAAAAGCTAGATGAGTGAATGAACAGTGGAGCATCACAAAAAATATAAAAAGTATTGTGAGCTTATCTTTAAGCAATCAGGTGACTAGACTCTACTCTGGTAATGTGTTAGGGATAACAGATATTACAAGGTTTCTGATGTGGGGCAGCAGAGTTAATCTGATGCAACTGATGAATACAAAATCACTTGGATGGGATCGGAACTATAGTTAATGCAGGCTTCCTGATTGTAGGTCTGAAGTTCCTACCACTCCCTGACCTTGCTGTCCTTAGACATGGGTGAAGTGCATTTCTGTATAATGTCACTCAAATAAAGTGCTTCTTTTGAATGTTTGACATAGTAGAAAGTGAGCCTCCCCAGATATCAGTATATAAGGTGTTAAAAAAACAAAATATTTATGTTATTTGTTTTTCTATTTTTTAAGGCATAATTGGTATCCCTTAACATGTATTTATCTTTGGAATAGAGAAAAAGATTCTGGATAGGATGAGAATTCATTGTCTTAGTTTAGTAATGAAAGAGTTTCAAGATTCTTTGTGGATTTATAGTTTTTCTCATGAAGAATGAGAAATCAATGTACTGGGAAAACTTTTTGCTAATGTACTTCTATGTACAAATAGAGTCTTCTTAAAATAAGTGTTATTTGATAGTGATAACTGTGAGTGTTCTTGCAGTTATGTCTGTGCTGGGTAGAGTATGTGGGCATGCGCTTGTCTCTTTATTACCAGATGCTATGCTCGTGAACATAAAATTTCTTTCTCAGGGTCTCTCTTCTTTGCATTTCCACTGCCTCTGCCCTAGTTCTGATTTAAATTCTAAAATAGAGATTTTTTGATTAAAAAATATGCACACATTGTAAAAAAAAAAAAAGAAAGAAAGAAAATCAGACAGGTATTTTAAAAGACCTCTTCATCCTTCACCAAACATGTTCTGCTACCTGAGCTGGCTTCATGGGCATATGGCCTGGGTGTTGCACGGAGTCCGTGCAGCGGGAGGGTCTGTGCTAGTGCCATTGCTCTGCAGTTGCCTTCTTGGGCATCTTAGTAATTTTGAATGCAGGCTCCTGCATTTTCATTTTGCCCTGGGTCTTGCAAAATATGTAGCTGGTCCCAGCATCACCCGGTCCTTCTCTGACTCTCCTTCACTTATGTAATCATTCATTTTGTTGTTGTTGTTGAGAGAGAGCTGGGGAGAGAGGCAGAGATACAGATGTTCTGTGTTCAGCACTGAGCCTTTCACAGGCCTCGATCTCATGACGTATAGTGACCTGAGCCAAAATCAAGAATCGGACACTCAACTGACTGAGCCACTCAGGCGCACTCCTATGTAATCATTCTTAACTGTGTTATTCCCCCAAATTTTCTGTGTATATAGGCATGTTTGCAAGTGTGTATTAGTTTTTACATCAGTGGCACTATTCTCTACATATACTATAGAATATATACTATCTTTAAATCAGTACTTCTTTAGAAATCTATACTTAGAATCTATACTTTTTTGACTTGTCAATGTTGCATGATGGAATTTTTCCATGAAACAGCCTCTGCTTCCCTAGCACCTGTTTCCTCCTCCCCATAGGCAGTCTCCATACTGCTGCAGAATGATGTTTCTAATTCTGGCTGTGTCACTCCTCTGCTAAGAATGTACAATGCTCCCTTGTTGTGCATGGAATACGTTAGCATCCTGGTAAACAAGTCAGACTCTGAGAACCAAGCCAGTGTACTCATGAATTGGAGTTCCGAGCACGAAGGTCTGAATGGGGCCTTGGGACTAAGAGAATCTCTAAGAGAAGCCCTCACTGCTAAGCAGCCAGCCAGCTGGTCTCTGCCAGGAGCACCTAATCTGCACATCGGGTTTATTTTCAGAGTTTGCAACTGTTCTCTCTCCCAAACAGGCAGAAAGAGGGATCTTCCTTTTTTTCTTATTACTTTGTAGTAATAATCAACCTTGAAATTAGCAAAGACTTATCATTTGTCTCCACCACCCCCCTCCCCGCCCTGCTACCAGTTTATTTATGTGCCCAAACCCTACCCCTTTGAGTGATGGTATTAGGAGGTGGAACATTTGTAAGGTAATTAGGTTTAGATGAGGACATGCGGGTGGGGCCTCCATGATGGGATTAGTGTCCTTGGAAGAAGAGGAGACTAGAGCTCTCTGCCCTGTGAGGACAGCAGAAAGGCAGCCAATGGAAGGAAGCTAGGAAGAACCTCTCATCAGAACCCACCCCTGCTGGCCTCCAGGTCTCAGATATCTCAGCCTCCAGAACTATGGGATATGAACATCTGTGCTTAAGCCACCCAGTCTATGATATTTTAAGACAAGGAGAAAGGCTTTTAGCTTTCTCCAAAGCTGATTAATCTACAGCATAGGATTAGATCATGTAGGCTTCTTTTATTTTACAGAGGAAGAAAATGAGCCCAGGAAACAATATGTGTCATGTCAAAAGCCATGGAATTTAGTTATGAACTTAAATGAACATCTACTGTCTTTCAGGTTAATAGACTATGACATCTTGGAATTTTCCTGAGTGTTCTAAATTCTGAGGTCGGAACAGTATTCTGGAAAAGTTTAGAGAAATCTGACTGTTACAGCAACAACTATTTTCATTGCTTCCAGCCCTGCATTTCTAAGATGTGGATGTTGAGTTATCGAAGTTGGCAGTTAAAAATGCCAGAGTAGTGGCCACACATACATGTGCGATCATGGAATAATTACTCAACCTCTCTGAGCTTTAAATTTCTTAAGTAGAAAACAGATACAATATCTACCTCACAGATTTGTGATTTGAAATAAACAGATTTTAACCTGTTTGTTTACAAATATCTGTTAAGTGACTATTACGTATTAAAAAGTTGTGCTAGGCAGAGCGGTTGTCAGTGATTCAGACATGTTCCTTGTCCTCATGAAGCTTACAGTTTGGTCAGATGTAAGGTATGAAAATTAGCAGCACACAGTTCCCTGCACGCAATCAATTCTCAGTTAATAATAATATTAACTGACAATAAATGTCTAAATGTTGGGTTTCTTCTCTTTCCTTTTTATTTTAAAAATTTTTAAGAAATGCTTATTTATTTTTGAGAAAGAGACAGCACATGAACAGGGGAGGGGCAGAGAGAGAGAGGGAGACAGGGAATCTGTAGCAGGCCTCAGGTTCCGAGTTGTCAGCAGAGCCTGACGCGGGGTTCGAACTCAAGAACCATGAGCTCATGACCAGAGGTGAAGTCAGTCGCTTAACCAACTAAACCATCCAGGTGCCCCCCTCTGCCCTTTTTCCTTTTTAAAAGTAACTAATACTAATAGTATTAGTATTAATAGTATAATACTAATAATTAGTAAACTAATACTACTGCTTTAGAGATACTCTCAGTCATGAAAACTGGTGTCCTTGCATTGGAATCACCGTGAAGATGTCCACCCGCCTGTCCTGCCCCTCACCCCCATCATTCTTTTTAAATTATTTGCTAATAGAAAGTCTGAACATAGGCCTAATCTGCAAAACTGGCATACATTCATTCTAGTGCTCTTTTCCTTTTGCATTAATAAAACTTAAAAAAAAAATCAATTTTGGAAGTCAATCTTGCCCATATGTGAGAGCTTATAAACAGTCTGTAAGGAAATGTCCAGCTAATAAAAAGTACTTTGAAAATCTGGGTAAGAATTACTTACTTCAGGTTAATCAAGCATCTCAGTCTATGTGCCCAGTTCGCACGTCCAAGGGCTCTGCTGGAATCTACCTACTCAGAGCGCGCCTATAAGAAGACACTGCATGTCCAACAATCAGCTTAGAAGCCTCACTAAAGGAAAGGCAGCCTAGTGAGGTCCGTATGAGACCTGCCCGGGAATGTGAAAGAAGATCAGGAAGGTTAGTGTGTCATGCACTCAGTAAGCTGCGACAGAAGTGAGTCTTACATGCAAGAACAATTTAGTGCCTGCGCAAGCGAGCTGCAGATGTCCGCCGTCACTGCAGCGCCCTGCGAGAGCTGCAGCTGACCTGGCCAGCTGCTCTGAACTGCCATCTGTCAGCTGACGTGGCAAGCGCTTACCAATTTGTGCTGAGAAAAACCAGCATGGAATTGGGTCAGCACAGGACATGACTTTAATATCCTCCATGTGTCAAGTAGACTTATTTGGAAATAATCGAGCATTCTGAGCAAGAATCATTAAGGCTCTCCTATGATAACATTTACCCATGATTCCAAAAGCCAAACTGCCTTCAATTAGTTATCCTCTGCAAAGTAGGAGAGCGGGAATTGGTCTACTGAATACAACAGTGTGGCTTTTGGTGATGCAGGTGCGGGAAATTAAAGGCTTGCCCTGCCAGATCCGGAACCTACCTTCCTTCCCCCCAGGCACCGCTGGAGTTGAGGTTTAGTTAGAACACCATATTGGCAGTTCTGAGGCTGCCATGTTATCTCTCTCCAGTCACAGGTCCTGTTGTCTGAGCAGCTAAGGCAAGGCACGATCCATTGGCCTGGAATAGACAGCAAAACCTTTGTTCAGATTCTACCAGTGAAATTACAGCTTGCAAGCTACTTTAGAATTCAGTTATGGAACAGCATTATAAATACCACAGTGAGAAGACTACTCTTGCATAAATCTGTGGAGCGACGCATGCCCCCCTGCCAAGCAAACAGAACTGCAACAGGTACAAATATTCTGGAAGAACACAGTCCATGCTGAAGTCAAGTATGGTCCTGCTCTGTGAAACTGCATCCTTATAAAAAAACTAAGTGATTGGGTACTACGCAATTTTTACTTATTTTTAAATAGTACTCTAGGCACTTAATACAAACAAAGTAGATGGGAAGTCACTGACATTGAGGCAATTGACCACTAATCTTTATTAGCCTAATACATGCTTGACTTGCAATCCAAAAAAGATCTATTCCCTGCTTTCAAGAAGGTCAAGGCATAAGAGAATTACTTCAATATACTGATAATTTGCTATTTTGAAAACTAGTTATTGCTTTTAATTTGATTGGTGACCTTTTTAGTGTGAATCTCTTCAGCTCTTACTAGTCTTGTTGCCTTCATTTCTTCAGATCTTAGATGAGGTATGTACTGTTCTTCTCACACGGTTGATGGGAAGATTGAGTGAGATAATGCATTTAATATACCCAGCATAATTACAATATCATATTTATCTTTGGTACTCGCTGACTTCAGACACAAAGTAGGTCACAAGCTTTAGTAAATGTTTATAAGTAAATGGATATTCTCAATGTATTAAGATCTTTTCGATTTTAGTGGTAAAGTTATGTATTCAAAATGCTTCAGCTTTTAGTGTGAGTTGATTAACAATTAGAAAAAAATCAAGAAAGATTTTTTATTTTTGTTTTTTCCTTCTTCATCTTTTCAGAAATGGAGTTTGAACCAGAACACTGAATACAGAGTGGTTATTTATATCTTTTGTGGAGAATGCCTGATGTCTCCAACAATCACATGCTCTACCCTAAAGGTCTTGCTTATGTTACCACTAGATGTTTCTCTTGAAAACATTGAGGAGCCAAATATTCCCAGCTACTTTTTGAGTTATAAAGAAAAAAAAATGAACAACTTTGTCCATTCTGGCTTTGATTTGTGGTTCTGCTAACAAAATTATCTGGTGTGACATTAGTGGGAAGAATCTCTCTACTTTTGGGCAATGAATATTGTGCACTTACATTACATGACCTCAAGGATGTCAGAATTGTGTGAATGTTTGTGGAAATAGTTAGAAATAATAAAATATGAGAGGAGGTTTAGTTATGGCCTGCTAGTTGATCACAGAAAAGGAAAGAAAAAGTGTGGGTATAATAAGAGAGAACTGGGTGATTTGAAAGAAAATAGTACTCTCTGGGAGGATCTTAACCTAATATATTATTGAAGTATCTACCCTACAAGATGTTAGGTGCTGTTGATGTTAAAATATAATAATTAAAAAAAATAGTTAATGTTTCATAGCACCTGCCAGAGGTTGGGGATATTCTGAGCACTTTCATATATTAACATATTTAAGCCTCTTAACTACAATGCCAGACCTCAAAAATTTATAATCAGGTTAGAGAGTTACAATTTATACATGTAAAATAGTGACAACATAAGAAAAGGCATAGTTGAGTAAAAATATCTGTGTGATACGAAAGAATCTGGGCTCTAGAGACAAACACACACCTGATCTCTGCCTCCAGCTCACTCTGTGGACCTTAACACTGCGTGTTAGAGTCACCTAAAAAGCTTTTTAAAATCCCCATGCTCAGATCATATGTTGGACCAATTTAATCAGAACCACTGGGTATGGAACTCAGGCAGCGGTGTTTTTTAAATGTCTTTCAGGTGATTCCAATGTGCAGCCACAGTTGCGAACCACTGTTTAACTTGAAAAAATTACTTAATATTCTCTCTATGAGGAAAAAATATATATGGCACCTGCCAGAGTGCCAGCTACCCAGAAATGAGTGACTATATGTTACTCCTCCACCCCCACCTTAAGTAAGCCATGGTAGTTCAGAATAAAGAAAACATCATGGAGGTCAGAATTGTCATGGAGCATGTGTAATGTAATCAAGTCTTCTGGATAGATAAGATTTGGAAAAATGGAATGGATATTACTTTGGGGTCAGTTGGCAAGTCAGCCCTGACAATAGGGGCTGAAGAAGTAAGTGGCCTCCACAAAAGATTACATATAGGAGACAAAAAGGTCTGCTCGGTAAAAGGCATTTCCAAAGTTTCCAAATGTAGAGAAGAGCGGTGCTACTAGGGGATGGAGAGGTGCCGGGTTTTGAATGACAGAATGAAGACTATCCTCAAAAATGCTTGTTTCTCCATCCACTTCCGTCTTGTAATTTTTCCGTGGTTTTCATTTAGAATATAACTTGCTTCTAATTCTAACTGTGCCCTGGAACACAGGGTTTGTAAGCAATAACCAATTCCTTCAGATCTTCACATCTTCACGAAGATTTGTGTCCAGTAGGCATCCTCTTGAATGGAGTTAGAATTGGCTTTAGATCTTGTGTCCACCCTCCTCTCTTCCAGATGAGGTAAACTGAGGTCCCAAGAATTAAATGACAGAAATGGCATGATGCTGTTAATGACAGGTTGGCCCAAGACTGAGGTCTTGGAGTCTCCAATTTTCTGATCCTTTTGTCATGTTCGGCTAGGTCAGCACAAAATCATCAGTTGAAAATGAAATATGGCCCAACGGTCTCTTTGGTAGCACTTATAGGGAAGCCCAAATACAGGTTGTTTTAACGAATTTCCTTATTTTACAAAGCTGAATTTAGTTAGTGGGTTCATGTGTTGATGGAAACGATGTTTAAAAAAAGATTGTTAATTTTCTTTCTAATAGGATGGTGGTATGTTAGGGACATAAATGTGTTTCTGCTAATGAGATCGTATTTAATATTTTGAAGGTCTCTGTTTTCATCAGATCCTTGAGTACTTAAGGGCACACACATCCTCTCTCCAGACATTCTCTCCCCCTCTAACCTTGCTGACAGCTAATTTTGTACAAGCTGAGGTCTTCTTTGGCCATTTGTTTCTAAAGCTGAAGAAATAAGTGGCCAATTGCATGCACAAAAATCCAAATATGGGTATCATTAGTTTGTGGGCATAAAATCTCATGCACTTCAAAAGGACTCCTGATTGGGTCTCTGAAATCTTGGCTCCAATGGTTCATACTACTATATATTTATACAGTCATAACCCTTTGCATTTTTGTATTGGTTTAAAATGTCCCCCCCTTTTTTTATTGTGATTTAGTAACACTGTTTGAAATAGACATCTGTATAACATCTGCAAGACTAGAGTTTCTTGATATTTTAAATGATACCAGCTCTTAACTAAAATTTCAAAAAGAGAGACATAAATTCTATGTTATATATTTAAACACTGAATGAATCAAAGCTGTGATTTCTGAAATAGAGCATGACATATGTTTTAGGGAATGACATTCTGAGGAATAAATACCACTTTTGGGAGCAGTTATTTGGTTTATAATTATAGCTTTATATTTAATGCAAGTTAGATTTCAGTCATCAAATGAGTCAGATTGGCTGACACAAAGAAATTCAACTCTGTGACTTAGGGCCATAGTGAGATGTAAAATCATATAGATAGCACTAATTCCTGACTCTATACTATTATAAAATAAAGTAATTTTCACTTAAGAAGAAAAAAATACATCATATTTTCAACATTAGAACTACTCAAGTATAAGCTGTCATATTCCCTTGCTACAAATAAAATATGATAAAATTTTTTTATTGATATATCATAAAATGCATTTGGAGTTATTTTCCTCCAAGGTAATTAGCATTCAAAAATCATTGTATAAATTTCTTCTTTCTCCAGATTAGAATTATTTTCTCTTTCTTAAGCAAAAACTTTTATTCTTAGGCTGTGTCTTATAGTTAGATTATTTTCTAAAGGCTAAAAATCAACTTAAAAATACAAAAACAAGTCACGCAAAATGATATTAGCTAGTGTTATTGAAAAGACATGTAGACCATCATTTCATTGGCAAGATGAAAAAACAAATCCTGTTCTGCTAAATAATTGTAATGTGCTGTGAAAATAAGATTTTAGAACTAATCTATGGCCATGCAAGTTAAGGTTGGAGTTCCTAAATAAACTTCCTCCCAATGTTGTCCACCGTGACAACTTCTTTCAGCAGGAGGGAGTCCAACCATCACGGGAGGAAATCATCTCTGGCAACAAAAAATTCATTCTTGCAAATTGTTCTTCATGATCTCACTCTTTTGTTTGGAATCTTTAGATCTTTAGGACTGTAAGGGTGGAGCAGGTACCCCTGGTGGATTGTGCCCTGACTGCTCACAGTCTTCCGTGGAAAGGAGGAGGGCTTGGATCTTGGATTTAGTTCAGCAATCATTTTTAAATCATCTTAGACACTGAATGATGACTTAACGGACAATCTCTGCTCTGGACAAACATACAATCTAGGTCAGTCATCGTTAAAAACTAACTGCTAAGACACGTTCACTATATTAATACACACCCACTGTTGTGTATGTATCTATACTCCTATATTGATGTATTGTTCGTTATACAACAAAAATAAGAATGATAGACATAAATGTATATATTTTAATCTTTACTGGCTTCATCTTGGAGACTTTTCCATGCCACTCCATCCCCTTGCTCAGATGCATCAATTCACTTTGAACACTACTGATTGGAGAAAGAGAGAGAAATTAAACACTTGCGCCATGGTAGACATGTGCCTCAAGTATTCTGAGAGTACAGCAGAGAAGCTAATCAGAGGGTGGGGTGGTAAGAAGAGGCTTCCTGGAGAGGAGAATACAGCGTCGGGAGAATTGGACCAAGATGAGAAGACTTTTAGGAGAAGAGGACAGCAGGGACAGGGGTGTGGAGCCCTGCAGCAGCATTATGGGCTTGAAGTGAAACCAGGAGACTGGGAGGAGGTGGGGGAGAGGACGGGCCAGATTATGGGGGCCTAGAAGGGTCAGATTACAAGGCCTGTTACTGTCAGGCTAAGGGACATGGGCTTGACCGGGGAGTCAACTTTGAGGTCTTCTCTAAAGAAGCCTGGCTACTCAAGTGACCAGAAGGTCCCTGTTCAAAGGCAGCCTCTCCTGTAAAGGACCAGGCATGGAGACAGCTTCATGACAGGGCCTGGCAAAAGTTACAGCAAATTTAATGAACAGAAAAAGATACTACTTCTTGAGGAATCTCAGTACCGTATCTTCAACTTTATGTTGATGAACTTTTGACTTGGTTCAATAGGAGGAACAGAATTAAGTTGTTTTATGATTCTCATAAAATGTCATCCGATAAAAAAAATCCTAAACTAGACACATGGGTGTCTCCTTTGTGAGAGTATATATCTCATTTAGCTGAGAATCATAAATCATACCATCTGACATGTCATAATGGGCAAATCCCTCCCTATGCAGCGACTATAATTTATTATTTATAACACATGTTCAAGAACAGGGATATGCCCACGCTTGTTAACTGTGCATGCCAAATTGCAATTTGTACTGCTCATTTGTGAAACTCATTTCCCATTCAAGTTGTGGTGTGAAGTTCACGGCAAGGGTAGAAAAGCTCCTGAGTGTTTTCTTAGACTTTTTAGATGAAGGGAGACTTGGGGTCATGAGGCCAGATGGGCAACTAGGAATCTCAGAGAAGATACTCCCTGTTCCTCTTATCACTTTGGAGGCATTTTTGGTCCCCACCTTGGGACTGCTTCCACTAGTCTCCACTGAAAGAAGAGGGCTGAGGAAGGAGAGATACAGGGAAAGTGGACAGTGGACCAAGGTGTCTCATTCCAGGTCTGTTCTAGAATCAAGCAGCATTCAACATTGTAATTCCAATTTTGCATTGTGATTCTCCTGCTTCTATTAATGCTCAATATATGGGAGACATGAGCCATCATTCTCTTGGATTATTTTTCAATTAAAGTAAATGATTTAAAACTAGGCAGTTCTTTGGCTCACATAATCTACGCACCATGTAGAAATTATAGTGCTAAGTGAATTGATAGTGTGAACAAGTCAGACTCTCTGTCCTTGTGCAGTTGACAATCTGGGAAGACTGACATCAAAGAATTAATTACATACTTAGCATTGAAATATTTGTGGAAACCGGCATGGAAGAAAAGCACAGAGTACTATGAAAATGTATAATAAAGAAACATATCAGAGGCTTAAGAAAGGCTTTCTGGTACAAGTAACTTTTTGGCTGATATCTGTAGATGAATATGGACTCACGAGGCAAAAAGCAGAGGGTGAAGAGAAAAGCAACTGATTAATCAAAAAATTTCACATCTTAAGATAATGCATGAATTACATGTATTACAGTTCATACTAATGAAAAAGTCCTATAGTACCTTGATTTTTTTGTATAAGGATAGTTTAAATAAGCATATACTCATCTATATCAAAGAATTTTTTTTTAAGTGAAGTGATATCCGAGGTAATAGTCACCTTTTGTGTCGCCAGATGGACAGATCTTTAGTTCAGGCTGTGAAATGGCTTCAATGTAGTCAGAGGAAACAGGCTGTAACCCACAGGCTTCCTCTGGGTGAATCAGCAAACCACAATCCTGCATTAAAATGATAGAAATTAACTGTAATTAACATGACCGATAGTAATGAAATCTCAAGAATAAGACTTTTTTGTACCAAATAAACTTTACAGATATAAAGGAGCAATTGCTTACCTTCTCATGGTATTGGCTTATTAGTAGTTGTTTGTACTAGAAGTAACTACTTACATTGAGGGATTAATATAAATTCAAATGGCAATTTAATCTTTATTTTGGCGTTAATATTCATTATTGCATTAACACTGTCACTGACATTATTATTGCTCGGTCAGTTTTTAAAGAAAAGGATGCAAGTTTTACTTTAAAAACATATTTGTGTTGTTGATTCATTAAAAACATACTATATTTGAAGACCATATATCAAGTGAATAAAAAGCCATTAATGGGAAAAAATGGGAAATATTTGAGGAGAATTAAAAGGTAAATTCCATTTTAATTCACAGTTATTATGGACCCATGATATGCCAGAAATGGAATCAAATATATATATTTTATTCAAAACATGTTCATGTATTTCTAAAAGTAGGTAACATCTCACTGCAGTGAGTATCATTGTAGAGGCATGATATGTACAAAGCAATGCATTCTCTCATCTGACACGTGCCGTGGAAAGCAGCAGTTTGGCTCTTCAAAATCTCTCTTCAACTCTCCTCTGCTCTGGCGGGACAGAACATTTACATTTTTGCTTAACTTTTTCTTCTTCCCTTCTTCCCTTCCTCCCTTCTTCCCTCCCTCGGCCCCTCCCTTCCTTCCTTCCTTGCTTCCTTCCTTCCTTCTTTCTTCCTTTCCTTACTTCTTTACTTCCTCTCTCCCTTTTCCCTCCTACTCTGTCTCATGCACATGCATGCTCTCTTTCTATTGAGGGAAAATTGATATATAACATTATATGCATTGCAAATATGGACATTACAATTCAATATGTGTACACACTACAAAGTGATCCCTTAGTTTATTCTCATAAGGTATTGGTACCTATACCTGGCCTGTGTCCCTCCCTCCTCCCTCACCTGATTCCACTGCCTCCCTTCTCATCAGACTCTCTCAGTCTATCACATTTTAGGGTCGGTAAAAATGTTATTATTTCCATTGAGAATGCTTTCCCTCTAATTTTTCCTGGAGAGAATCTTTTTGTGTTTTAGCTCTCTGCAAGGCCTTCTCGAAACTCTAGCACGATCATGTAGCCTCACCCTTGTCCATGTCATCCCCATTTGTTTCCTTCACACTCTTCACCATTTGGTGATAATTTGTTATTTGTGTCTTTTCCACTAGGCTGAATACTCCATGAGAGCAAATAATTATTTCACTCACACGTATACCAAGTCCCTACCATACAGTAGGCAAATATTTATTGAATGTATAATGGGTTAGGCTTAATTGTCTCCCACTTCATATCATAAATTCTCAGTAATGGAGAGAAATAATTGGTTTGACCTCTTTCTTCTTTGCTCTGTAACTCTCTCTGATGAGCAATTTCTAGTCACCTTCCCTCACCCTCTCACATATCCTTAGATCCAACTCAGATTTCCACATCTCATATGAGAAGGTCCAGGAGAGTAAGGATCAAAAGGAATGAGGGTGATGTTCAGACTTCTTAATATCTTGATTTAGATACATATTTACATTTTTAAATTCATGACTGAAACTGGGATTTAGAATACTGATTAAAGAGTAGGAAAATGATTTGTATTAAAGTGCTCATTATAAAAAAGCAATTAAAATATCACATAGTTAATAATAATGTTGTGAGTTTTCATCTGAATGAACATCTATATATGATGTGTGTGTGTGTGTGTGTGTGTGCGTGTGTGTGTGTGAGAGATATCTATTTATATATTTATCTTTGGTGCAAGCTAGACCTTTAATAAGGCTAGAAAAAAATGACATTAAGCATCTATGGGATTGCAAAAAATATTTACATTAAACATTAGGGAAGACAATGAGAAATATCATTATACACTGTTAATGGGATTGCAAATTAGTTCAGCTACTTTTGGAGGAAAGTTTATACTAAAATAAAAAAAATCACAGACTCCATAGCCTTGCCGTCAGACTTCTCAGAGTCTAGTCTACTGAAACCCTTATGTAATGCATAAGGAGAGACATAAATGAACTAATAAGGAGAGATTTCTAAGACATGTGATTAAGAAAACAACCAAAGAAATGCTTTGTTACCAAACAACACACGCCATGTGAAACACACCATGAACATGCCACCAAGTCACTTAAACTCACGCACTTCAGACTGAGATGTTGTGTTCAATATTTTAATAAGAAGATACCTTTCACTGCATATCTATGTATGTGTATAGATATAGGCAGATGATGATGATGATGATCATGATAGACAGATCGGTAATAAATAGACAGTAGATTGATTCATGCAAATAATGTTGAGACATTTCCAAAACTCTGGATTTAGATAAACCTCTGCCTGAGGTTTGTTTGGGGTCTCTCTGGTGTATGTATGTATGTGTGTGTGTGTTTATGGACAAATCCTAATATTCACCCAGAAGGCATTAGAAAGTCCAGACCACAGCTGACAGAGTCTCAGCTACTCTCTGTTGAAGCCCAACATGTAACTGACATGGATCGATCACAGAGAAAAATGTACTGTTACATGCGCTGATGGCTTGTCATGTGGGGGGCCTAGCTCAGTCACTGATGAGTGGGTTTGGGCTATTTGGTAAGTTAGTCACAGGGGCTTTTCTGAGGTAACAACATCTGAACTGAATGAGTAATGAGAAAAATTAGGGAATGAGAATTATGAGAAGAAGAAAGGCCATCAGATAAGGCAGGAAAAGGATTTATCTGATCAGTAAAAAAGGAAAGCCATTTTGAGGAATGCATATGCTGACAATCTACATTAAATTTTTTTTTAATGTTTTTATTTTTGAGAGAGAAAGAGAGACAAAGTGCGAGTGGGGGAAAGGCAAAGAGAGAGGAGACACAGAATCTGAAACACGCTCCAGGCTCTGAGCTGTCAGCACAGAGCCCGATGCGGGGCTCGAATGCAGGAACAAGGAAATCATGACGTAGGCCAAAGTCTGACGCTCAACCAATTGAGCCACCCAGGCGCCCCTGATAATCTACATTTTAATGATCAAATCATGGAATCTTTCTTGAGACAGCACCTCTGAGCTTGTCTACTTCAAACTCCTGCTCAGGGGCAGAACAATTAATTCATAATGTGGTCCTAAGCATTTTTGAATGCATCTTCAAAGTGGAAAAGTATTAATACCTAGAACGTGCAAAGTGCCACCCTGAGAATGCAAATCCCTGACCTCAAGTGGCATAGTCTAGCTCATTGTCAGAAGTGTCTTCCTAATCCTGTACTGAAATCTACATCTCATTTGTTCTAATTATCTTCATAGCTGCAGCTTAGAAAAAGTTTACTGTAATAATACGGAAGCTTGTTCTGACTTCAAAGCTTCTGAAACAAATGGATGGCAATAGAGCATGGTAATCTTTTAAAATGTTCAGTCAGTTAAGTGTCCAGCTTTGGTTCAGGTCACGATCTTGTGGTTCATGGGTTGCAGCCCTGCGTCAGGCTCTGTGCTGAGAGCTTGGAGACTGGAGTCTGCTTTGTGGATTCTGTGTCTCCCTTTCTCTCTGCCCCTCCCCCATCTCATACTCTGTCTGTCTGTCTCTCTCTCTTTCTTGCAGACATAAATAAAACATTTAAAAAATTAAAAAATGAAATAAAATAAAATAGCTCAGTGTTTGCACTTTCTGAATACCCAGGATCCCACATAGAAGCCTTTGATATAAAAGTAAACATAATGTAGAACAAAGAAAAGCAGAGTGGGGGGCAGACTGAGTGACCACTCCCAGACTGGGTGAACTTCGGCCTGTCTTTGTGTCTGAATTATTACCTGGCATGGTGTTATTGCTGCCTCAGATGGAGGTTTCCATGGGTTACTGTTGTGTAACAGTTGGTAGGTCAGACATGTTGGGTGTAACTAAACAGCCATGACTCTAGGAAATTCTTTTTTTTTAAGTTTATTTATTTATTTTTGAGAGAGAGAGTGGGGAAGGGGTAGAGAGAGGAAAAGAAAGAATCCCAAGCAGGTTGCGCACTGTCAGTGTAGAGCCTAATGCGGGGCTTGAACTCACAGACCATGAGATCATGACCTGAGCCAAAACCAAGAGTCAGACACTTAGCTGACTAATGCCACCAAGGCATCCCTACTTTAGTAAATTCTAAGATAGCACAGGAATCCAAGTGACATTGCAAAAGATAGACATAGCAGAGGGTAGGAGACAGAGAGGGGGATTTTAAGGAAAATGAAATTTAGTCATATCCTCTTTTCTGTAGTTTAGGTCAAAGAATATTCTATTGTATTCTGTGTTTCCTTTCAAATTTCTCCTCAGCAGTTAATCTTTGTTTGCAGTTCATAAATCTTAACCCTTTAGTTAAAGTCTTCGCTATTTTGGAAAGCCAAAGCAGCCGGCTGACGTGGACATTATTCATTTTCCAGCTGCAGCCAAACAATGTTACTCTTGAGGCTGAATGAGGCAAGCATATGGCTAAATACAGACCTGAGTTTGGAGACAGAGTTGAGGGAGTGAGGAGAAGAAAAATGGCATCCGTATAACTGGGTGGGCTCTGTGCAGAGTTTATGAAATAAGAGAATAGTGGCATACACACTGGGAAGAGCACCACTGTGTTAAGGGATCATATTTCCAAATTTTGGTTCCAGATTTGCCATGAACTGGCTGTATGATACTGAGTAAGTCACTTGATCTACAATTCCCAACATAAAATGAGGAAGGGTGGAAGAAAAAAAGGGTGGACATTGCATTAAATGATTTCTTAAGTACAGCAGCAGACAATGTTAGGTGTTTACAGAATACCCTTTCTCCTTTCCTCTTTTCAAACAGAAAGACCTTTGTTTTGTTGTGCAGAGCAATCTATTTAGCAATTAAAAAAAAAAGATATTCTATTTCCCAGCCTTCTTTGTAGCTAGACCTAGCCATGCAACCCTATTCTAGCCAAAATAAATAAAATTAGTAAGTGAGTGTGGAAATTGGCTATGGATTTCTAGAGAAGTTTTGCTTCTCTGATATAAGCTTTGCTTCCTTGATGCCGCACATTTTTGGCCATGTCTTGATTCTACTTGGAATGCAGATGTGAGCCTGAAGGGGGAGCAGCCCTGCTGTGACCATGAGGCAGTCATGAGCAGGAATTTGAAAGAGCCCAGGGCACAGATGAGGCTACAGAGATGCAGTGTCAACCTTGGGTGGTCCTCCTCTGTGCATCTTGCTATGGAAGGGCAACAGACTCATCCTTGGTCAAACCACTGTGAAGACAGAATACGCAGACAAACTTCTCTTTTCCTCTAAGAGTCTGTGAAACCTACTCTTCTCGGGCCATATGGCTCTTTTTGAGTACTGCCTTAGATGTTAAAAGTGCTTAACCCTTTTAAGGGTTAACTAGTAACAAAATTTAAACTATCTTGAAAGAAAGAATTCATTAGCATCTCTCATTTCTTCCTTCACTGGGGTGATTAGTGATTTGTTCAGGCTCAGGCATCTTCAGGAAAATGAATGACAGCCCTTTGGTCTTAAGTGTCATCTCTTGAAGCCTCAGAGTCTAAATACACAGAAAAGGTGGTATGTAGCAGAGTTGCTTAAAATGGCCTTAGCCCCAGAAAGCTCTACATTTAGACTACATCATTTTGCTGGAGGTTTCACAAATTCCTGACTGGATTTGTCATAGCTCTCGCCAGAATTCAATGCGATAATTATCAGGGATTTATTTCCTTGTTCACACATGCGTAGAGTATATATGTTTAGTATACAATTTTAAAATTTTACTAAGTTTTCATGAAATGTTGCAGTGATTAACAGAAGAATCTTAAGGTGCCCTTGGTTTTACCCCCATCCATGAATCCATGATCACTATTTCTTGTCCAATTTTTCTAGAAACCTATTTAATTCCTTAAAAATGTGTTTAGTCATAAAGGAATTAGTAGTATTTCTCATTTTAATGTGATATTGGCATTTTTTAGAGACTATTCGATCTGGTTGGTATTTTTAAATCTTACTTGCTTTTCTGGCCCCATGGAATTACCCCTTTAAGATGAAACAATGCTCTCCTTCTCTTACAAAATGATAAAAAATGCCCATCTAAATTTAAAACTGCACATTCACTCCCTATGGCACCCAGATCCTTCTGAGTTACCCACTTCTCCCTCTTCTGTTGGACTGCTGCTTTTTCCTGGAAGCCAGTAGTGACTTCTCAACCCTGACAATCCTGGCCCTGTTCCTAGGGAGGCAGAGTCTCTGTCTATATCAAGACTGTTCTTTCCGACCAGAAATTAGGTTCCTAAAGGATCCTAAAATGTGTATGGAATCACAAAAGACCCCAAATAGTCACAGCAATTTTGAAAAAGAACAAAGCCAGAGTTTCCTGATTTCAAACTATATTTTAAGCTATAGTAATCAAAACAGTATGGTACTAGCTCAAAAACAAACACATAGATCAATAGAATAGAATAGAATAGAATAGAATAGAATAGAATAGAGCCCCCCAACCCCATCTATATACGGCCAATTAATCTATGACATAGGAGGCGAAAATATACAATGGGGAAATGATAGTCTCTTCAATAGATGGTGCTGGGAAAACTGGATAAATACATGCAAAGGAATAAAACTGGAGAACAATCTTACCCCAAATATAAAAATAAATTCAAAGTGAATTAAATAATTGAATTTATTAATGAATAAAACTCGTAGAAGAAAACATTGGTAAAAACTCTATGACACTGGTTTTAGCAATATTTTTTTGGGACCAGTCTTCTCAGGCAAGGGTAATAAAAGCTGAAATAAACAAAAGGGATTATATTAAATTAAGAAGCTTTTGCACAGTGAAGGAAACTATCAATGAAATAAAAAGCAGCCTATTGAATGGGAGAAGATATTTGCAAATCATATATCCAATAAGGAGCTAATATACAAAATATATGAAGAACTCACATAACAGAATGTAAAAAAAAAAAATCACAAATAACCCAGTTAAAAAATGGGCAGAGGACTTGAATGAATGTATTTCCAAAGAAGATACATGGATGGTCAAAATGCGCACAAAAATATCTCAACATCACTAATTATCAGTGAAAAGCAAGTGAAAACTACAGTGAAATATCACCTCACACCTGTCAGATTGGCTATTCTCAAAAAGACAAAAAATAACAAGTGTTGACAAGGAAGTCGAAAAAAGGGAACCCTTGAACACTGCCAGTGGGAATGTAAACTGGTGCAGCCACTATTGACAACACTATTGAAGTTCCTCAAAAAAAAAAAAATTAAAAATAGAGCTACCATAAATTCCAGTAATTCCACTTCTGGATATTTGTCCAAAGAAAATGAAAATACCAATCCAAAAAAAATACATGAGCCTTTATGTTCATTGTGGTATTATTTACAACAGCTAAGGTATGGAAGAAACCTAAGTGTCCGTTAATAGAAGAATGGATAAAGAAGAACCAATATGTATGTATGTTTAAATATGTATATGTATAATTTTATATAAATTATATAAATATATAATAGAATATTACTCAGCCATAAAAAAAAAAAAGAATGAGCTCTCACCTTTTTCAACTACATGGATGGAGCTAGAGTGCATTATACTAAGTGAAATAAGTCAGAGAAAGACGAATACCATATGATTTCACTCATATGTAGAACCTAAAAACCAAAACAAATGAAGAGATGAGACAAAGCAGAAACGGACTGATAGATACAGGAAACAAATAATTGGGGGACTTGAAAAATAGGTAAAGGGGATTAAAGGTATAAATTTTCAGTTATAAAATAAATGTTACGAAGACATAATGTATGCTCAAGGAATATAGTAAGTGATATTGTAATGACTTTATAAAGTGACAACAACTTGACTTATCATGAGGATCATTTTGTAGTGTATAAAAATATCGCACCACTATGGTGTACACCTGAAACTAATAAAATACTGTATGTCCATTATATTTCCATTAAAAAAGAAAGAAATGAATTTCCTGAGGAGTTCATTCCACTATCTTGTTCCAAAAGCAATGAATTATTTTTTATCTTCACATTGTCTCTAAATTGAACAACTGCTTTCCTTGTATTGGGGTCAGCAAGCTATAAAATACTGAATAGTTCTTATGTGATTCACATTATTAGACATCTAATGAACATTTATAAAGTTAACTGAGGTATACATTAGCAATAAATAATTACAGTCTAATCCACCTGAAATCATTCTTTACATACCACATTGATCCTAAAACTGAACCTTTTCATAAAGAAAAGGGTGGAATGCCTATAAATTCATATGAAAGGAGATTTATATCCTTCATGGGAGGCATTCTGAAAACATCTTGCAAATATAATTATTCTGGTAAGACTTTATCCTACAGAAATACTTTATAAAGCTTGCAAGGAAATTTATTAGAGTGATTTGTATAGTAACAGAAAACTTGACACAACTCAAGTATCCATTAATAGGGAACTAATTAAATAATATCCATGTAATGGAATATTTTGTAATTCTTAGAAAAGAAGGGTCCAGAGTAAAGATATGGAGAGGTACAAAAGATACTTTATTACGAATAGGTGGCAGGACATTATGTACACCAGGATCTTATTTAGTAAAAGAAAATGCTAAATATTATATATGCTTGACTATGCCTATATATTGCTGTGATGATGCACAGGTGACTCTGAATAGCAGCTCTATTAGGAGATTAAGCATGGTAGGCCAGAGATGAAGAAGGAGAAACAAATTTCTTACTTATGTTTTTAAAGATTTTTCCATGAGTATGGGTCATGATTATATTTTTAAAAATACCTATTTAAGTGAAGAAAATAATATTTCAATTATTTAATGTGTATTTATTTTTGAGAGAGAGAAAGAAGGGGGGAGAGAGAGAAAAAAAAAAACAGAGCTTGAGCAGGGGAGGGGCAGAGAGAAAGGAAGACAGAATCCAAAGCAGGCTCCAGGCTCCAGGCTCCGAGCTGTCAGCGCAAAGACCTGACACAGGGCTCAAACCCACTAACCCACGAGATCATGACCTGAGCCGAAGTTGGACGCTTAACCAACTGAGCCACCTAGATGTCCCTAGAAAATAATATTTAAAATGGAACAGTAAAAGGACAGAAAATCAGAAAAGCCCTGATAGGTCCTTTAAAGGTATATTGGTTTTCTGTGACTGCTGTGACAAACTGCATGGATTAGAACAACAGAAATGCATTGTCTCACATTCTGGATACCAGAAGTCTGAAATCAGGATGCCGGCACATGTGGTTCTTCTTTCTGAGGGCTGTAAGGGACGAGGGACCACCCCAGTCACTTAATACTGCCCTGGGTTCACAGTGTTTGTAGTTTATCAGTGGAAACATAATCTAAAGGGAATAGATGGAGTAAATGTTCCAGTAGAAAGATAAGCCACTGCCACATTTGGGAACTGAGTGAAAACATGGCCATTCAAGTTCAGAGTGGATGGTGTTTGAGTATCAAGATAGGAAGTGGGTTGAAATCAGCAGAATTATTCTGGAATCATGATTTTCATCCTTGGTTCATTCTAATGACACAAATTCAGAATCATGACAATGAATTAAGCTTCTTCAATGTTGAAAACTTCTTATCGGATAAGTCTGTAAGCTCTATCCCCTTAAAAACTTACGAAATTTGCTACTAAGTAGATGTTCTTTTAAGAAACAGTATAGTGTTGGGGTGCCTGGGTGGCTCAGTCAGTTAAGCTTCCAACTTCAGCTGAGGTCATGATCTTGTGATTTGTGAGCTCAAGTCCTGTGTCTGGCTTGGAGCCTGGAGCCTGTGTAAGATTCTGTGTCTATGTCTCTTTCTAATCCTCTCCCGCTCTCACTCTGTCTGTTTCTCAAAAATAAATAAGCATTAAACAAAATTTAAAAAAAATTTTTTTTTTTTTTACAAATAGTTTATTGTCAAATTAGTTTCCACATAACACTCAGTGCTCATCCCCATAAGTGTCCTCCTCTATGCCCATCCCCCCCTCCCCCCCACATCGATCAGTCCTCAGTTTTTGTCAGCATTCAAATTTTAATGTTTTTATTTATTTCTGAGAGAGAGAAAGACAGTGTGAGCAGGGGAGGGTCAGAGAGAGAGGGAGGTACAGAATCTAAAACAGGCTCCAGGCTCTGAGCTAGCTGTCAGCACAGAGCCTGACGCAGGGCTCGAACCCACAAACGGTGAGATCATGACCTGAGCCAAAGTCGGACACTTAACTGACTGAGCCACCCAGGCGTCCCTAAAAAAATTTTTTTTAAAGAAACCATATACAATTAAATATTTTTTTTTACTGAGGAGCAGGAGACACTTTTACTTTTATTTACAGTTTGTTCTAATAAAACATTTGCAGTGAATAAACTTTACCTATGCAATTCCCTTCATTTGAATTTTAATGCAAATGAGTAACTAGCCAAGTCATCCTACTTTGTGCAGGAGGGATGGCTAGTAAGATTGCTTTAAAAATTGGTCCTTTTCAATGTTTGATGCTCCTGTTTTAATGAGAGTTTATAAATAGGTTTTTAATTTAATGGCTTTTAAGGGATAATGGCACTTGGTGTTGGGTAGAAGAATTGTAAACACAGCTTGACTTGCTATTTGTGTTTGAAATTCATAGTCTTACGTGTAACCAATTAGGACCCACCTAATAACGAGCCATCAATAGGATAACACAATTGTGTGTTTCTTTCCTTACATATCAGCTGAAAAGTGGCCATATATTATACTACCTGGGACTATTAAGCTAGTCTCCACTGAACTCAGGAAAAGGGGAAATTGCAACAAATTATAAACAGATGAATTAGTTCTACTCAATTAAATTTATTAATATGACATCAATATTTGGAATACTTCTATATTTCTCATGCATTCCAAATCCCTGAACTAATATGCAATTTTCTCTTTTTTAACCTAGATGGCCTCTTACTTAACTAGGATGGGGCCAGTGTGATCCTGTTTGCTGGAGTCTGTTCTGAAAGGTACCCTGTATTCCCAATTTAGCAACGCATATGAATGTCTGGGTCCGTGGAATGGGGTCTGGAAATCAAGTGAGATGGAGACTGTGAGGAGACGGATGCTTCCCACTTCCGGTGAGCTGGGAACCCCCAGGAAAGCAGCCTTTGTTGTGGTCTTTCAGCACTGCTGGTTTGGGTTGCAGATGGAATCCAGAGGGTAGATGTGAATGCAAATGAAAAGAAAGAATGAATTTATAGGTTTCAATATTTGAAAATGTTCAGTTCTTTTTGATTTGTGAACAAAGAAGTGTGGAATTGGAACTGAATGCACGACCACGGGGTCTTTCGTGTTTCGAAGCATCTGGATCAGTTTGGGGAGTGACAGAGCAACAGTCACAGCAACTAGAAAAGGTTGTTTCATATTTCGAAGGGGCAAACCTATTATTTGTAGACTGAAGCAGAAATAGTAGTGCTTGGAAAGAGGCAGGAGGCTACAGAGATATTTTAAAGAAGAACTTTCCATTGATGTTCACTTACCAATAACAGGGACACCAATTACAACAATGTTTGCCACATATTAAGTAGCAGGCAGGTCTTCCCAGGAAATACTGACCACTCATAGTGAGTATATCATCCGATGAATTTCAGCAGGGACTGTCCCACTTGTCAATAGCCCACTAATAAAACACATGAGGTTGTGATCCTTAAAAATGTAGCTTTGGTAGGGAATCATTTGTCTGAGTGGCACAAATAGAGTTGAATATTTAAAATTTTTTTTAACGTTTTTATTTATTTCTGAGAGAGAGAGAGAGAAAGCGTGAGCGGGGGGGGGGTGGGGATCAGAGAGAGAGGGAGATAGAATCTGAAGCAGGCTCCAGGCTCTGAGCTAGTGGTCAGCACAGAGCTTGACGCGGGGCTCGAACCCACAAACAGTGAGATCACGACCTGAGCCGAAGTCGGACCCTTAACCGACTGAGCCACCCAGGTGCCCCTAGAGTTGAATATTTTAAAACAGCATGCGGTCACGGTAGTTTGGGGCACCACAAGGCCACTTCCTGACTACATTCATCTTGTTGACTGTTAAACAAACACATCTACACCCACACACACCCACACACACCCACACATGCACACGCAGGTACTCACACACAATGATCCTTAGAATTGTGGAATTTTGAAACTTAAAGGGAACTTATGTCAAGTTACATGTGAAATAAGGTACAAAAGAATGATCTCACTACATGTCTTAAGTTATAAATTCCACCTCTTTGGGGGCTTTAGTAGTAATTATTTAGCATTAACAGTATTTTTAAAGACCACCTACTGATCATCTTTGTATACATCCACAGTCAAGCTCAAAGCATGTGAAATGTGGCTAAATTCTGTTCAGAAGAAACTGTGGCTGCATTTAACACCGAACATCCAAACTACTATGACATTCTAAGATCAAAAGTTAATATTAATTTTTAGTGTAAACGTACCCTAACAATGCAAGTATTAAACAGCTATGAAAATAATGGTGCTATAACAGGACAGTGCTTTCTTTGTATAGTTTTATATGTTTATACATGCTAATCAGGCTTTTAAAAAATACTCTAGGAGCAATTTAAAGGTCACTCCCCTAAGTCGTTATTACACGGGGAAAAATGTGACTTCATGGTGGAGAAGCCCAGTCAATAGTACTCTCAGTAAGTGATTGAGAGAAACACATTACTTCTGCAGACTTGTTGCCACAAATGTATAAGTTCAATTAATCAGAGGAAACATCAATCCTATTCCAAATTGAGAGCCATCCTACCAAATAACTGATCTACATTCTCTAAAAGTGTCAAAGTCCTGAAAAACAAGGAGAGGCTGTGGAACTGCCACAGATTTGAGAAGACTAAGAAACATGATAACTAGAAGCAATTTGGGATCCTGGAACAGGAAAAAAAATGTTAGAAAAACTAATGAAATCCATATAAGGTGTTTGGGTAAGCAAATATATTATACCAATATTAATTTTTTTAGTATTTTTAAAAGTTTTATTTCTTTTGAGAGAGAGAAAGAGTCCTAAGCAGGCTCCATGCTGTCTGTGCAGAGCTTGATGTTGGGCTCGATCCCCCAAGTGTGAGACCATGACCTGAGCCGATCAGGAGTCAGACGCTTAACTGACTGAGACACCACATGGCCCTAATTTCTTAGTATTGATAGTATTGATAAAGTACCATGGACATGTGAAATGTGAATATTAGGAGAAGCTAGATGAAGGGGATTTGGGAACTTTCTGTAATTTTCTGTAAAAATTAATTTTACAAGTGAAAAGATAGTCTAATCCAATTTGATAGTCATATTTCAGGGTTTTCTTGAAGGGCAAAAATGTATTAACAGTAGAAGGGTGTTCTAACCATGAGAAAGCTTTTAAACAGTGTTGTCGAAGTGTCTTAGCAGGGCAATGGCACAGGGCAGGGTACTGCCGGCATCTAGGGGTGTCCTGTGGCAGAAACTGAAATCTACAAGCACTGTGCTCTTTAAAAATGTGGGAATTGTGAGAGGATAGTCTACAGGCTAAAGCAGAGTGGAGGTACAGCTACTGTATTTGAGGACTACTCTTGGGGGAGACACCAATCTCCTGGTGAGTTGGCAAAGAGAAAGGGAAATACTCTTAAGAGAGAACCTGGTTATGCCAAGCACCAGGGTAGGCACTTCATATACACGACTGCACTGGATCTTGACAACTGGTTGAACACTCATTCGACAGATGAGGAAATGAAGACTTGCTGAATTTGGGGAAGCTTTCCTGAAGTCAGACAGTTTAATAAGTAGAGGAGCTAGAGTTTGCATCCTGGGTCTATGTTTCAACCCATGCTTCACAGACTGAAAAACAAAACAAAATAAAAGAAAACACACCATGCTAAGAAATGAAGATCATATTTACGAAACATTTCCAGACCAATTAACTCTTCATCAGAGAAAACCTTTTTCATGGCTACAGATGGCATCTCTAAACATAACCAGCTGTATGTTAAAATGCTTACAGTTGGTCAAAAGTGGGACTACACAAGAATGTGAGCGATTCAGGTCAAATCTATTCTCTCCAATGGAAAAAGAAAAAAAGCCTCAAAGCACCTTTCCAGCTCATGCTTGGTCACTCAAATATTTTTTAGGTTTGAGTAACAGCGCATTAGGAAGTCACTTATTAACTAAAGACTTAAAATTAATTCCCATGGAAGACAATAAACAGTTATTTACATATTATGGCCTATCATCAAGGAAAATATCTGTTTTAATATGATTTTCAAAACTGTCAGGACTCATATGTCATGTGTTTTTAGTTCTCCAAAGAAGTTTATAGTTTATGACATTTATTCGCTTGTGTTTTTCAACTGATTCCTTTAGCAGACATTTGTTCAGCATATACATGAGCTAGCCACAGCCACTGCCTCCTGGAGTTCTGGTAGAGAAAACAGATATGTAAACACACAATTGCTGTGGAAAGCGCTAAGTGCTGTAATGAAGATTGTTCTGGACAGTGTTGGCACAATGGATGTGATCGACTCTGCTTTACAAAGGAGATTACGACCTGAAGTACACTGGCATTTACCAGGCAGACGGGGGCTGACGGAAACCCAGGGGTAGGGGCGAGGAGGGCAAAACAGTTGATTCTCTGCAGTTCTAAGGCCTACAAAGGAGCGAGCACCCTGTGCATCTGAGGGCTAACTGCACCCTGATTTATAAATTGCTTATTTTTCTTCCCTGCTGTGACTATTATCAGATTGGGATTCAGTCCTTAGCCATAAAATACACAAGACGATGTGGAACACACTGAGAATAGATTTTGATCACTTGTGTTTGGGGACAGTGTAAATCATATGGTGGCAGTTACCAAACTCTAAAGCAGTTTGTTCACAGTGTAAGCCAGCCGTATCAGTTCAGGCTTTGATACTGCCAGTTATCATCAAGTTTGCCCAGTGAGAAGCTGGCATTTTGCTGTGGAAAATGTGCTATCTTCCTTGGCATGCATGGCAGATTTAAGTGTGGCCCATTCTCATGGAGGAAATTAGGACTCCGGGATCCCAGTTACAAGAGAAGGTGTCCTGGAGAAATTTTAAGATAGAAGTTGTCATTTAGCCGGTCTTAAAGTCCCCATAGGTTTTAAATTAGCTCATTATTTCCTGAACTTGAATGCTGTAGCTGTGATTTGATCATTACTGTTAGGCGGTTGTCACAATTCACTGTGTGGGATGAAGTGACTCTTTCATTTGAAGCCAACTCTGGAGTGCGAGTCCTTATAGATCGCATATCTCTAAGGCACTACAACTCTAGCCTCAAAGGCCCCTGTTATGTGTCTCGCCTCCGGTTGTCTCTCTCCACTCAGCTAAAGCCACTGGGTCTTCTCTCCTTGGCCACACACTCAGTGGACTTGTCTTCTACCACTGCTTCTCAATAATCCACAAGCACATGGCATTTCAAGCTGATTGCCAGAATATGTCGCTTCTCTGCATTAGTCCACAGCTGTTCTGGGATCCTGCTGTCACCAATCAGATACGCTTGCTTGGTCCAACAGAGCCAAGTTATAGCTAACATTGCTTTAAAGTCAGAGGCCTGGCTTTGTTCTAGAACTCTGCAGTTGTTGTCCTGCTCAGCTCTGATACTTTGTTGCTCCTTGGTGTTTTATCTCTAAAAGGCCAACTGTGTCTTAAGGCTCCACTGTATTGGCTAACTTTGACAGGTCAGAACCAAAGCGGACATAGCACTAGACAATATTAATTCCCACTGAGTTGCTTTCCCCTACACCAAGTGGCCCTTGTAATTCGAGCTGTGTATATAACTGAATGGTTTAACAGCTAAGGCTGATAATTGGGGAAAAAATAGTAACTAGGAGGATAAATTATTCAATAGATGGACCATTTTTTTAAAATCATTCCCTATGGTGTTTCATAAAGTCTCATAATCCTATTTTAATTGTGTTTTCAATTTTTTATTGAACAAAAAATGATATAATAAATAACCCAAAGAAGAGCAGTGTGTTCCCCAGGGTGTGTTCCATGAAATATCGTTATTTATTTTTTTTTGAAGTCAGTATGTAGGTGTTAAGTCAAAAAAGAATGATGTAAACCAACCAAACTTTGGCAAAAAAAATTTAAATAGGTATTTGCCTATGTTTGCTGTCAGTACTAAGGTGTTCTAGCAATCAATTTTTATAATGTAATAAAGCTGTTTCTTTAAAAATGGTTAACAAGTTGTCATTGTTTATACTGGAGATAATTCAGCTATCTCAGAGAGTATCAATTTCCTGAGGAGGAAGTCATTTTTGATGAAATCTCTTTGACTATCTATTAAAGAACTTATGACCAGGGGATTTTTTACCCACTTAACTTCTCTGATGACTAGATTGTGTTGAAAACACTGAACTAAGAAATCATGTGGGATCATTTGTTCTATCATGCGGTCTTGAGTGAAAAACTCATATGTGGCAGCTAAGATCAAAACAAAAGAAAATATCACAAAGCTATATGGAAACAATTGACATCCATTTACTATTCTTTTTAAAATTATAAACAAAAGAAATATTCTGTGATGACAGACATCTGTCTGGCATAACTAAGAAATCATTCCTGGATGATTTCTTGAGTTTTTGAGTTAACTGCAAGCTTTCCAGTTTCAGTAAGTCACCAATTAAGTACATGAGGTGATTCATATGCTATGAATACACCAGTTTCTTTCTTTGTTAATTTATAGCAATCCTCTTGGATGTCAATAACAAAAGTCATTATGCAGACGGCACACTATGCTATCAAATTTATTTTTAATGACATTCCTTTTATAAAAATATTAATCATATTTCATATGCTACATAAGGCGCTGTCCATTATTATGCCTCGGAAATCGGTTTATATACTATGGAGCTCACCTATGGAATTCACAAGTCCACAGCATGGGAAACAGAGTTATTGACGCCAGTGTAGCACATACGAGAATAGAAGGGTCTGGATCTAACTTTCTCAGTAGTATGGTGGGTCAGGATGGGGGCTCTTGTGTCAGATTGCTGAATTCTGATCTCAGCTCCACTGCTCACTGTCTTTGTGACCCTGGGCCAATTAAATCCTTAGTTGCTTTAGTTTCCTCTTCTGTGAAAGCCTGCCTCCTAGGACTGCTCAGAGGATTAACTAAATGAATATATATAATGAATGCAGAAGCATGCATGATCACAAGTAGGGCTCAGCAAATGTGGTTATGATTAAAACTGAGTATCGTGCACCAAAAGCCACATTATGCACATTATGCAACATATCTATGCATTCATGTTAGCTCTATTAATAGACATTCTAAAGAAATAGCACTTGTAATTTGTCTGGTGGAAGACCAGAAATTAGACACAAGCCCATATAATTCTAATACCCATACTCATTTCCTTATATCATTTTACATTTAAAAGAGAACTATCTGGGTGTACGCTAGCTGTGCAACATGCCACAAATAAATTACTTTTTCTGAGCCTCAGTTTCCACACATTTAAAATGGAATACCAATGTTTATTGCTCACATACCCCTTCAAATTTTTTTTCTGTTGTTCAAATAATGTGTGACCAGAAGGTGCTGGTCACCACAATGCAATGCTTTGTTTTTTTCTTTTTAAATATTTTTTCAATGTTTATTTATTTTTGAGAGAGAGAAAGAGAGAGAGAGAGACAGAGCACAAGCAAGGAAGGGGCAGAGACAGGGAGATACAGGATCTGAAGCAGGCTCCAGGCTCTGAGCTGTCAGCACAGGGTCCGATATGGGGCTCAAACTCACAAACCGTGAGATCATGACCTAAGCTGAAGTTGGAAGCTTAACCAACTGAGCCACCCAGGTGTCCCTGTTTTTATTCTTAATGATCACCACTTAATTACCACTCAGCAACTGGCTTATGATGAATATACAGGGAGGCAAGGGGGTAAACTCAAGTAAATACCCATATAATTTAAGGTGGGTGAATATTTTCAAGGCTTTTCCCCCCTTGGGAAAGTTTCTTACACATATAGGAGTTTCTTACACACATTTGTTTTTATCTGCAGTTGAGTTTTATGAAAAGTCAAGATATGAAAGAATATAAATATCGTTTTTATTTAGGTTGAAAACAAAAACAATTTGTTACCTGTAAGGAGATTAAACATGCACACACTTTTCTCATATTTTAAGAACAATTTTGTAAGTATTGTGAATCAATAAAAATCAGAAGGTGATTTGATATTGTTGAGCAGTAAGTATTAAATAGTCAAAGAGGACCCCAGATTAGAAAAAACAATTATTAATCAAGTTTTGTGTGATTGGATATACAGAAGAATATGTATCTAAAGGTTGTCCCTTCGTGAGTAGAATAGGAGAAAAATAAAAGCAGTGTCTTCAAAACCTGCTTTAGGCGGGTGCGGCTGTGAAGAGAAATGAATGAGCAGAGTGCAGAGGATTTTTAGGACAGTGGAAATACAATGTCTGACATTGGACACATGTCACTGACACATGTCATTATACATTTATCCGAGTTCATAGAATGTACAATGCCAAGAGTGACGTGGGATGCATTTTGAGGATGAACTTTGGGTGATTATGATTCATCAGTGTAGGTTTGTCATTGGCTTAAAAAAAAAAAAGTGCCATTCTGGTGAGTAATGTTGATATAATTTTATTGTAAACCATTCAAACTTCTCTAAACAAAATAAAATATTTTTTTTAAAAAAGCAGCTATAAAATCAGAACTAGAGGCAGGATGGAGCTTAGAGGGAACCAAAAGTAAATACAGCCCAGTTACAATACGTGTGAGTGGCTGAGAGATAGTTGGAACTGAGGATGCACAGACTGACAAGCTCAAAGTTGTGTCAAGGAAGGCTGAGATAATTTCCTTGGGATAAGTTATTCAGAACTGAATAATTCTCAAAAATAATGGTTATTCTTTTTCTCTCTTACAGCCACACATAGGAATTAAATGTATTCATTTAAAATATGCAAACCGGTTATGTAAATATCAATTTATTACCCATTTGATTCTCAACGATAAGTGGTGCTTCTTGTATTTCTTATTATACATAATAAGAAATAATGTATTTTTACAAATAATGTATTTTTGTATTATTATACATAAGAAATAATGAATTTGGAAAAAAACTGGTTTAAAAGTCCACATATAATACTGAGTCATATTGGTTTTTGGCAAGTACACATGTAAGTTAGTAATATTTATATGCTTGAAAATTAAGAAATTGTCATCCTTCTTAACTCCTTTAAAATCACCCAATAAACATTGGCATATTTTATTCTCAGTGAATTTAAATAGCAATATCTATGTGGTTAAATGAGCCCTTTCTCATGATGTTAAAAATGTCTGCAGGCATTTCCATATTAAGGAAATAAAATGCCACATATATAAAAATAATTAAAATTAAATAAAAAGCTTCAAACTTCAAATACGGCTTATTAGAGAACATGTATTTTTAAAATAAAGATGATCGATAAGGTTAGAAGTCAGTCCATGCTTTCCAAAGCTTTGCCTACCTAAAGCAGACATTATCTACTTTAGCACTGCTGAAAACGTCATTTGAAAGTCTTTATTTGATGTTGTATAAACGGTATTAAGGTAAATATTCAGAGACTATAATTTCCCATTTATTTTCATTTACAGCCAAGGGAACATTCCATCATTCATTTCCTCTGGGATCATTTACTTTGCTCTCACCCTGTGAAAGAAATGCCCAGGTGAACAGGATGAAACAGCACCGTGTTGAAGGAACCTGGTATTAAAAGGGAGAGACCAATTTGAAGGATGAGTAGAAAGGGAAGAGGAGACCAAGGAGACCATGTCTTCAAGAAAAGGGAATAAACATGGAACAGATAACAATTAGAAAGGAGAGTGTATTTTAAGAACATCAAGGATATAGGTTACAGGTCAACTTTAGGTTTTGTGGAACACAGGGGCCAAAGGATGGAGTGATATAAACTATACTAAAGGGTGTGGGTTTTATCTTTCCTCTCATTAATTAATTAAATAGTAATATATATGCTCATTAGCAGGTTGGATAATAAAAAATAAATTTTAGAAATGGAAAGTACAGATGACATTTTGGATTTCACCAGGCATGCATGCACGCATAGTATGTTTCAGTTATGTGTTATACACATAGTATTTGTTATATGTACATACATTTTACAGAAATGAAGTCAAACTGTTCACTATGTTTTGTATTCATTTTTTTTTTTTTACTTTTATGTAGTATTAGGACACGACAGAAGGATTTGATGGTGACGGTGGTGGCGTGGGATCTTGGAGTATAATTAGATCTGCATAGTTTTAAAAAACCCTTTTAAAAAGGTCGTTGTGCCTGGGTGGCTCAGTTGTTTAAACATCTGACTCGATTTTGCTTCCGGTCATGATGTCGTGGTTCGTGAGATTGCATCCCACGTTGGGCTCTGTGCTGACAGTGTGGAGCCTGTTTGGGATTCTCTCTACCCGCCCCGCCCCCTCCCCCGCCCCCCCCCTCACTTCTTTCTCTCTCTCAAAATAAATCAATAAACTTAATTTAAAAAAAGAGGCATGGAGACTGCTGGGTCTAGAGGCAGGCAGTTGAGGGGACTATTGTAAACCTTAAGGCAAAAGGTGATGACAGTCTGGATTAGAATGGTGGGGAAGGGGCCAGTATACAAGAGATCTTTGGGAAGAAGTTATAAGTAGTGGTGGTGAGGGAAAAAAGAATCTATGAAATCTTTTGGAAATCTGTGGACTACTGGATGGACACACCAGAAGGGAGAGAACAGTTTGTTCATGAAGGGACATGCAGGAAGAAATGTTCAGTTTAGTTGTCAAGGTCGAAATGCTTGTGCAATGTGCAGGTAGACTGCCCAAGGGAGTGTGGCATAAAATGCTTAACTATAGAATTCCAAGGAAAGTACATAAATGTTTATTAAAATACATGTTTCTTGGGATCAGAGCTGTGTTTCTTTGATGATCCCCCCCACCCTGGGTGTTATGAGAAGCTGCACAAGTCCACCCCAGTGATGATTTCCAGACTTCCTGGAGTGATGGTGCTTTCCCATTACTTGTTCACATTTAAGTGTCCTCCTTGCTTAAAAAAGAATCCACTGGCTCACCAGTGGGGGATGGGCTTAGATCCAAATTTTTAGCATAATAACTAAACTCCTTCTCAGCTGAGATCAATTGTTCTCACTTGAGTGCCTCTGTCTTATTCTTCTCACTGTTATCCTGTATTCTAGCCCCCAGATCTACATGCTGTCCCCTTATGACTTCACCTCTGTCCTAGGATGCTCTGGGACCACACAAAATTGCTATCTCTTGAGAGAGATCTTTCTTGGTCCCCACTCCCTTCTTGCCTTTCTCTCTCTGCTGTAATGTCATAACATTACAGATACATCATACTCTACTGTAACTACTTATCCATAGACAGATGTACCTTTTTCTTCAAGCTTCTTCAGAGATTGATATATATGTATCAACATACATATATAAATTTTACACTATATATACATATAACATATGTGTACATATATAGTGTAAAATTTGCCCCAAGAACTAGACAACCTAAATAGTACATAGAAAATAACTGCTGAACAAATTTGGTTATTTATTTACTTATTTAAATGTTTTATTTATTTCTGAAAAAGAGGGAGAGAGACAGTGTGAGCAGGGAAGGGTCAGAGAGAGGGAGACACAGAATCTAAAGCAGGCCCCAGGCTCTGAGCTAGCTGTCAGCACAGAGCCCGATGCGGGGCTCAAATCCACGAACCGTGAGATCATGACCTGAGCAGAAGTCGGATGCTCAACCGACTGAGCCGCCCAGGTGCCCCAATTTGGGTTTTGAATCAATTTGGCCTTGTGATATGTATTAGACCATATATTTAATTAGTACTAGGTATAAATTCTCTTCCAGCTTCTTGGTATGTAAAGATATCCCCCTTGGTTATAAGAAAGCCTGAAATGAATACTATTGGAGAGAAGAATCAATATCTCTTACTGATGTATATAAATTAATAGAGCACTTCCTTGTGCAAGTTTTTGTCAGTGTGTCTGAGAACCACGATGACCATCTATATTCTTCACTTTAACTTATAATGTTGTAACTAACACCAGTGTTGATGAGAGTGTGGGAAAACAGGCAAGCTCATGCATTGTTTATGGAATGTAATTTGGCAAGATCTATTAAAGTTTAAAATTCTCATTCTTTTTAATCTATCAACTGTACTTCCATTTACTTTTTTTAAAATATTCATTTAGGGGTGCCTGGGTGGCTTAGTCGGTTAAGCGTCCGACTTTCGCTTAGGTCATGATCTCGCGGTTCGTGGGTTCGTGGGTTCGAGCCCCGCGTCGGGCTCTGTGCTGACTGCAGCTCAGAGCCTGGAGCCTATTTCAGAGTCTGTATCTCCCTCTCTCTCTGACCCTCCCCTGCTCACGCTGTCTCTCTCTCTCTCTCTCTCTCCCAGAAATAAATAAAAATATTAAAAAAAATAAAAATATTCATTTATTTAAGTAATCTCTACACCCAATGTGGGGCTCAAACTCACAACCCTGAGATCAAGAGTCACAGGTACCTGTTGAGCCAGCCAGGCACGCCTTCCATTTTCTTTCTTACAGAAATAAGACTGTACATATGTAAAGATTATATGCAAAAGGATGATTATTATAGTAATATTTATGGTAGCAAAGCATAAGAAACCATCTGAATGCCTGCCAATGAAGCACTAAATAAGTCAATACACTTAATTCACATAATGACAATTATGTAGTCACTAAAAAGATGGAGGTCATTATACATCTACTGATCTGAAAAGATGTGTACACATATTAAAGTTGGGGAATAACAGAAATCTCTTATAGTGGTTTCAGTTTTATTTAAAAAAATATACACAGATGTATACATAGATTGTCAGTATCAATTTGGTCAAAATCTGGAAGGATGTACTCAATAGGATTCACTGTCCAGATTCTAAGTGTGGGTGAGTAGGTCAGATGAATGGAGAGATTTTTATCAACTATTTTATATAAGGTTTTTCAGAGTATGAGTAATTATTTTCTTTATTCAGTGATTCTCTGCATCACTGAAGAAAGAAAAAATTATAAAAAGAATTAAGCATAGGGGTATGTATTGATCTAAAAAGATATCTGTAATATTGTAAGTGAAAAATGTAGTTTACAAATTAAAGTTTATGTTGAATTGCTTCACTTTTATGTAAATATATATAGTATTTAATAGGCTAGACGTGTATATACCAGACCATGATGTTTGGGGCAGGATTAGAAAACAATGTTCATAATTTGCTATGTTATACACATTTTGTATTATTTAGAATAAAATAAATAAAAAAATAAGTAACCATTAATAAAAGGTCATCATGGTTTGTTTTATACCCTAGATATGTTCTTTAAAAGTCCTGTGCAAATTAAATTTTATTAAGGAAAGTTGTGTTTTAATTGGAACAATAGAGTTTTCAATTATGCAAAATATTCTTCTGTAAAGAGACTATAACCTTTTGTGATATTAATATTCAAGACTCCCAGCTGCCCATTTTGGCCTATTTAATACTTGTCCTTCAGAGAAATAAAAGTCAAAGTTTCTTAATTATCTGTTTAAAATTTATCAGGCAAAAATGTCAGTATTTTGCTTTTATTAGCACTCTCAGGGAATGCTTGCAGCCCCTCTCCTATGCATTCGTTCCCTTTTCCTTTTCGAGGGAGGGTATCTGTCCCTGGCAGTTGAAGCTCCTCTTAGCATTGATATACTTTCAATTTTAAGATCGAAGAAGGAAGGTTACCAGCGCCTGTACAGGGAGCGGATGACTGTCTTTGCCTGAGTTAAAAAAAAAAATCCTGTAACAACAGCTGTCCTGTCCGGCTTTCCTGTCAGCGGAGCGACCTTCCCTTTCTCATGGATGGTGAAGCCTATGTTTGGTCCAAAGTCAGTCTTTATCGGCCTGTTTAAAGTAACCAACTAATTGGCTGGGTAACTTGTAGCTATCTCCTTGCTTCCAACTAATGATTTAAAGAGCTATTTAATATCTAAATATTTAAGTTACATTTGAACTGAATAGATCATAGCGGCTTATGCTTTCAAAGTGAGCAAAATCTGAGCTCACTCCCAGGAATCACTATAAGTGAATGCTTTTGAGAAATTCAAGAAAAGTAAAGCCAAATGAATGGTGTATGTTCTATTTCTTTATTTAAAAAACAAATCTGACTCTGTTCTCCAGCTCAGGACAACCAAAAGGAAGAATTATTTCTGTCTGAATTGAAGCTAGAACCCAGAAAATAAAGACAAAAACAATACCAGAAACTTCTGAAAGTGTGAAGAAAAGATTATATCACAAGTACCTGAAAATTGACTTTCCTAAATATCAACTGAAGAGTGACCAGAAAATTTTTTCACAGTGTGAAAAGTGAACACAGAATTCAGAGTTACTTACTTCCATGATGAAAAATAAGAGGGATGAAATAATTAACTTACTCCAGATGGAAGTATTGCCTCATTGACAGATAAGTGGGATTTATAAAATCCAAAGTTACAGATCTTCTCTATTTCTGGATTATAAAGGGCAATGTTTCCAAGGGTCTCATAAAACATAGGAAGACTTCTTGTGTGTGGTAACACATACAGATGTAAGAAAAATCCTCAAAAAGGAGAAATTACAATAATTATTTTACCCATTAATAAGCACAGCCATGTAGTTTTCTCAGTATATATAATTCATCTCAAATCTTCATCATCAACATAAATCTTCCTTTCCACAGTGGAAATTAATTCAACCTTTTCTTGCTTGAATTAATAATGAAAAGGAACTGCATCTCAGGAAAGAAAACCAATGTTTTATGGAGGTGGCCTGTAGCCCCCACTTGAATCATCAAGATTAGGCAATGACTCCTTTTTGGTTATATTTATCTGACCATTTTCTGTAAGAAAGGCACATGAATAGCTATATAAAGCTTCCACACATGGTGCACAGAAAAGACTATATAATCTGCTATTATTTCTTCCTGTAAATGACTACATGTCTAGCACTAGCCTGGGGCAAAACTGGCTGCCAGGAAACTTGACCTGCATCATGGGCTTAATGAAGCTGTAACTTTCTGTTTATAATTCTTTCCACTTTTAACTAGTATTGTATTCAGGGGAAATGAGATAATGTACCTCTCCTTTTTAGATCATCTGGGCTACTGACCAGTCCAGGGTGAAGGGAGAGTGCTCATCAGCTGGACGCTATTCTGTGATGTGCTCTGCCCATCACTCTGGAGGATAGTTCAGATCTGGCCCAGGGAGGACACCTGAGGATTTGCACCCATGGAAGCAGAGCGTGAGATCTGGTTGCCTGTAGGTGTGTGCTAACGGGCCAACTTGGAAATACATCGGGGCAGAATTTCTCCCGTCTTTCCCCAAAAGACAATGAACACGAGCAAGTCTTGCTAACACTTTTAGTTTAGAGTACTTTTCCTTCAGCATCCCCAGGCTTTTCCTGATCTTTTTTCTCATTCAGGGGCTTCTACTTGGTAAACCTATTCTGGACTTTTAGGCTTCTGACATGCTCAGAGAATTTAGGTCACCTCAACAAAAATGTAAAAGACATTATTTTTTTCTTACCTAAACTAAATGAACTTTAGTTTGTATTTAAGCCCCCACTCTCCCCAAATTTTGAACAAAGGGCTTTTAACTGAGGCATCTATTAAGTACATGAAAGAAGTTTTTAGAGTAGAGATTCATTCTCCTGAGTGTCCGGGAATTTCAGGAGTTTAAGGAAATACAGACTATGGCAAACCTCTTCTTTCTGAGGCCATTCTACCTTTGCTCCCTGAGAGTGGGGGAAGGGAGCAGATGAGAAGGGGTAAATGGAGAGCTCTGGTGGAGAGGGGAATCTTGGCTTCTTGATGCCAGGCCATGCAGTGACAGTCCTAAGACCTGGAAAGAGCCCTTCACACATCCCCAACTAGCAAGCAGCTTCTCGCCTTGTTTTCTCTCCATTTTTACCCCTCCCCTTCCACCTTCTATTTCTTGCCCTTGGACACCCAAGTAAGACATGGCCTCATAATCATGTTTCCTCCTGGTAATATGAAAATTGTTCAGTTCGTTAGCCTTGTTTCTCTCAGAGAGAAAATGCAACGTTTCCATAGCACCATGAAAACCAGGAGTGGTGCAGGAAGGGAACCGAAATTTCTTGACTTGTTGCTCAAATGTGCAACCAGGGCAATTGGTGATTTACTTAACTTAAAAGGCAGAACTAGAGAGGGAGCCACTGGCTCTGGGGTGGTACACAATGATCCGTTGGCAGACAGGAAGTCATGCTGCAGCGGGCTTAGCTGGTGACAGAAGGGGAGGTGAAAAGGTAGTAAGATGGCTTCAGGAGTCACAAGGGAAGAGAAAGAATTACTTTTAAATATGGAGATGCCTTGCAGGTTTGCTGACATAGAGGAAGGACGGATTTGAAAAATAATTCATTGATGGAGCATGGTTTCCAGGAGATAGGAAGTACTGAGGTCTGAGGGAAGAGGAGAGATTAGCCAAAGAAAGGAGGAATCTGTGAAGGTATAGAAGAATTTGGAGACATTGTGAGTTCATACCAGCTGACTTTGATCTTGTTAATGATCTGTTGAGACTTAGGGCACAGGGATGAAAGCTTGAGAAGAGTGGAAAAGATTTGGAATGGGTGGATCATGTCCTCTGGTGGTGGGCCAGGTGTGTCATCTTTATTTACGATGGGCTACACGCCAGCGGGTCTTAAAATAGGAGCAACTGGTTTTAGAAATTAATAACAGCCTAAGCCCGAAGGAGGGGATCATTCTAGAAAAAAAACGTAATACGTATGTTTTGCATCAAGCATGTTTTGCAAGCTTACGGAGTACACAAGCCTTCCTAGAGATGCTTTGGAAAATGTATCAGATGACTTGGGTCATAGCACCAACTTGGCTACTTAATAACTTTGTTGTCTTTGGCAAGATCATTCATTATCCCCAAGTCAGATTCTCCATTTGCAAAATGGGCACCCATCAATTCACCCAATAAATATTCACTGAATGCTCACCACTTGCCAGGAGCTCTGAGGGTAAACAAGACCTTCTCTGTCTTCACGTTTCCACAGTGGCTCCCTACCTGACTTCCTGTACCAGGAGGGTCACGTGAGGCCCCAGAATGTGTTTTGATAATTCTGGAGCTCAACTATGGGGAAGGGGGAGAAACTATGGAAAAGTTTTTTTTCTTGAAACAATGGTCATGTTGTGATCACAATCTTAACAGTGATGATGCTTTCTGGATAGAAGACTCTACCTCCAGATAATGCCCCGTGGCTCTCTGAGGCTTAGACTTCCTTCCTACACAGCTTCTCATCCATGGATGACTGCACTGCCCCTCACTGGGAGGCGGGGAGCATGGCTTTCCAGGGGCTTTGGAACCTTCACCCCTTCCCCATGTCTCCAGTGACTGGTTGCCCTGGTCCCCTGGCTGGCTCCTCTGAAGACATCAGCACTAATTCCAGCAGGAGCACAACACAGGGCTGTCCCAGCAGCCAAGTGGCAAGCAGAGGGTTCTTTGATGTCCAGCCTGGTGCATTCTTTGGGTGGACAGAGCTTTGGAAGGACAAGCTAAAAGAGTATGTCTGGTGACTGGAAGCCAGGTCAAAGGTAACGTTCTGGAGAGGATGTTTGGGAGTAGAATTAAGGAAATGTCCCTTTCTTTTAGATGTTTAAGTCTAGAATAGGAAAAGTATTCCCTGAAATCTACTCTGGAGTTTTAGGAGGAGGGTTTCATTATAGCTCTGGTCGAGTTTTAATTTCTTTATAGTACACCCAATGTTTTTAGCAGACTCCATCTTACTCCATATTGGAAAACTGTCATCTGTGGTAGAGAGCAGTAGGTGTCTTTCTTTTCTTTTGTGTTCAGGCTGAGAGAGGGAATCCGTATTTATAAGCAGATGTTACAGACAAAAAATACAGGCTGCAGATTAGGTGAAGAATAGAGGAGGAAAATGAAAGAGATTGCTTTCCTTTGTGCTTTCCGTCCTCCTCTGGGAAGGACTGTACGTATAAGGGCATCCGGAAATTAGACTCCTAGAGAGAGCTTGGCAGGTACAGACATGGGCCAGTCAACTCACATCTAGATGTGCAATAAGCTGTGAAGAAAATTTCCTGAATATTCATATCTAAATAATTCATTTCAGTAAAGCATGTGATTCTTGGGTATCTGATTAGAAATTATACTTTCTACGGTTTCTTTCCCAAGTTCTGGATCTTGACCTTTTTATGTGATTGATACACGTCCTCCTGCCTTTTGTCTCAGATCTCATTTTCTCAAAAAACCTAAAGATTTACCTGTTAAACAACAAAACCCTCCCCTATGCATTAGGTGATGAACGTTTTTATTAAATTTTGGCATATTATTCCCTTGCCTCGTTTTGTCTACTCTTCTCTTCATGGCTCTTCTTGCCTTCTCTTGTTCTCTGATTTGCCTTGAGTGTGAATATTCTCCAGCGAATGACCTTGACATGGAATGTTTGAGAAGCATTGGGAGGGGCTTCCCTGGTGTGTCAGGAACGACAATTTCTCTCACTGTCTTTTCCTCATTAACCTCAACTTGGTATTGTGATTTGTTTCTCTTCCTGGACTTATGAAGTTCATTACTCTTCAAGTGCTCTACTCGGTACTGGTCTTTATCAAACTTTCTATTCAACTCAATCTGGCAAATATTTACTGATAAATTATGCTCGGTTTGGTGTGAGATCAAGATGTAAATAAGAATCTATTTCTTCTTTCTAGGGAACTTAGGAGGGGGCAGCCAAGTGAAGAATGTGCCAAATGCTATCACAGAGGTTCTGCGGGACACACTGGAGAAGAATTAATTGCAGGTACACCCACATTCCCACAAAGGCTTCCTAGGACCGCTCCATTTCACCTCTTTCTGATTTCCAAATTCCTACATCACTTATTTTGGGCTTAAATCAGCATTTTCCATGGTATGTTCCTTGTAACACTAGACCCAAGAGATGTTCTGTGAAAAAACAATTTCATGATCAGTTAAGAATAGGAAATATCATATACACATTCTCTTCTTGGAAATCCACAATGTACGCATATCCGAGGTTTCAGCTAGCAGAGTGGCAGATGAAAATTTGTTTAACCCAGAATTTTCTGAACCTATATAATCATACCTCACTTTTGTTTTTTAACATAACACCTTATAGGAAAAGTGTGTTTTTAGACTACACCTTTGGAAACATTCTATTAATTGATTAATTAAATGATGACTATCAGTGTTATGAAAATTCCATTTGTTTGCAAGATTTTATTTTTATCACCATGTAAAAAGGCCTTTCACACCAATTGGATTTTTATTATTAAAAAAATTTTTTTTTTAAATTTTTTTTAAATGTTTTTTTTTTTTTTATTTCTAGTAGAGAGACAGTGTGAGCAGGGGAGGGTCAGAGAGAGAGGGAGTCACAGACTGAAACAGGCTCCAGGCTCCGAGCTGGCAGTCAGCACAGAGCCCGACGCGGCTCGAACCCACGAACCGCGAGATCATGACCTAAGCGAAAGTCGGACGCTTAACCGACTAAGCCACCCAGGCGCCCGCCCAAAAAATTTTTTAATGTTTATTTTTGAGAGAAACAGAGAGAGAGAGAGAGCCAGAGCAAGTGCACAAGCAGGGGAGGGGCAGAGAAAGAGAGAGACACAGAATTGGAAGCAGGCTCCAGGCTCTGAACTGTCAGCACAGAGCCCGACATGGGGGGCTTGGGCTCACACACTGTGAGATCATGACTTTAGCCAAAATAGGACACTTAACCGACTGAGCCACCAAGGTGCCTCTCCCAATTGGGTGTTTAAATGCCTAGGATTTGCTGCTGTCCATTAGGGGAGCCACAAGCCACATGTAGCTCATCTCACTTGAGATGCTCTGGAAGTATAAAATACACACTAGATTTGAAAAACAATATGTAAAAAGAATGGGAAGTATTTCATTAACAGTTTTACATTGATTACAGGGCACCTGGGTGGCTCAGTCGGTTAAACGTCCAACTTCAGCTCACGTCATGATATCACCATTTGTGCGTTTGAGCCCTGCATCAGGCTCTGTGCTCAGAGCCTGGAGCCTGCTTTGAATTCTGGGTCTCCCTCTCTCTCTGCCCCTCCCCAACTCTTTCTGTGTCTCTCTCTCCTTCAAAAATAACTAAACATTAAGTTTTTTTAAGGTTTTACATTGATTACATACTGAGATAATTTGTGTATATTTGGTTAAAAAATTTATTGAAATTAACTTTGCCTCTTTTTTATTTCAATTAAAAACAGCATTAAAAAAAAGAACAAAGTATTGGTAAATGTAGTTTCCCATCACCAAAAAATAAACACATACATGCAATGGAAAAACACTTCAAGATAAAGCAAGTGGTATTTCAACTATTTTGCTGATGTGTTCATGAGAATATGTTACCTCCCTTTTCTCGTATTATTTTCAGAGCTCAAAGTCTATAATAAAAGATTAAAAGGCTTAAAAAGTTAACTTTACTTCTTTCTACTTTTTTAATACATATATTTTTAATGTTTATTTCTGAGAGAGAGAGACAGAGACAGAGAGAGACAGAGCACGAGCTGGGTAGGGCCAGAGAGAGACACACATAGAATCTGATGCTGGCTCCAGGCTCTGAGTTGTCAGCACAGTGCCCAACGCGGGCCTAAACTCTCAAACCAGGAGATCATGACCTGAGTCAAAGTCGGACTGAGCCACCCAGGTGCCCCTTTTTCTACTTTTTAAAATGTGGCTACCAGAAACTTTAAAATTATACATGCAGCTCACATTATTTTTCTACCAACAGCCCTGGGCTAGAAAATAAGAATTGCATTTTCCATATTATTTTGTATATCTTCTACAGCGCACAGAAAGATACTATACCCAGTGAAGACATTTCACACATCCTTGTTGACTGAATTAATTTGTGGTTAGCAAGGTTGGGATTCGGTTGAGAGAGCCAGTGAACCAAATCTTCTTCTCCAAGGTGCTCACAATTTTTACAATTATTTACCATTATTCATGATTGTACCCCCTGTGTGGATTGTTCCTGTTGTGCATTCCCTACTTCAGCTTATAAATCTTGGAGAACACCATTTAGCAATGCTAAGCTGACACTGAGCCCCTATGACCCTTAGTCAGATTCTCCTTAGCTTTCCAGTCGGAATGCTTATGTGCACCTGTAATTTCTATTTCAGTGTAATCATTCTTACGGCATTTCAGTAGGCTCCAATAGTTTGGGGGCATTTACAGGCTGCCAAGTTGTTCTCTGACATTGAATCTGCATTTACTGAAGGGATGACCATTGTTTCTCATAACCCAGAACCCTATTCCTTGGTTGCTAGGGGGAAAAACAGAGTTGATTTTAACCTACCATTACCATACTTGCTCCAGAGGAATCTTCATACATGTGTCCTGAACTCTGAAGGTTCACATAATAAAGCTAGGACATAACTGATTTTCTCCGTGTTTTCAGTTACTAACAGAAATGAAAGGGGAGATAAAAATCACACTTTGATAAGTCATGCCACATCTGTAAGAACAGCCTCGGGCGCAGTGAGTTTCAGACAATGGGGAGAGGCGGTCTTGGCGGCGGCTCGTGTGAAAGTTGCAACAGGAGGAGAGAAGCAGGATTGGGCACTGCTCTCCAAGGCATGAGTCAGAGAGAAAAATAGGGCACAGCACCATGGAAAATAAGCTGCAGATGCTTTTAGTCAGACAGAAGTATGCCCGCTCCGCGCGCACCCACCGTCTGCAGGGTTATAATGAAAATAGATCCGATATACTCATCTTACACGCAGAAGCACAGTGGGACACAAGAAATCATACTGAATGCAACAACCAAAAGAGGGGCTTTCACCTAAGCTACAGAGAGCCGTCAAGAAAGGTGTATGTCCATGATCTTTGGGAGTTGGAGTATGAATGTTACAGGCTTCTCGTTTTGTCAGGCTGGCCCTACAGGGTCGTTGAGAGTTTCTACTTGACCAATGTCAACACGAACGGAATTGAGGGGCTTTTCTCTTCTTATGGAGCCAGCGTGTCTTTTGCATCACTGCCATCCCCAAACACTATTTTCTGACCTTTTTTTTTTTTTTTTTGGCACACATATTCTATGCAGGTTGTATCAGTCTTTCTCCATCACAACCCAAACATTCTGTTATCACACTTAAACTCTGAAATGCATTTCGGCGTGTATCCCCAATATTAAAAAACAAACAAACAAACCCACCAATGACTTTTCCACTGGCATTAAACAAAGGTCATACGCCCCAGCCTGACCTTTAGAGTTTTTATAATTTGGCCCAGCCTACAAGTCTAGCTTTACATCCATAATCAACTTGGTATACTCCACCGTCTAGGTGGTTTGGGCAGCTTGACCCCCCCACTCTTGTGGCCTGGCAGCCCCAGCCTGCAGCCCTTCACATCCAGCTTACACCACTGTCCAGGCTTCAGCCCTGTTCTGTGGTTCTTCTAGCACTGGGGCTATCTTCTGGGTCCCCTCAGCAATTTTCCAAGCATTCTTCTACCCATTACCCTGCAGGTGCACGCTCTCTCTCTCAACTGTAAACAATCCTTCCTGAATTAAATCTCTTTTTTGCCAATTACCTGCTATGTGACCTTAGCCTTTACTTAACTTCTCTGTGCCTCAATATCCTTAAGGGTGAAACTCAGGATAATAATAGCACCTACTTCACGGGGCTTTTGCAAGAACTAAGTGAAATTCTGCAAAGTGCTTCATACAGTGCTTGATACACAGTATGCCTTTTGTAAGCAATTTGCTATTAGCAATAGTAGTCATGGTAACGGTATTAGCGGTATTAGTTTTATTCCTGACAGTACTTCCTGTGATTTCATACATTGTACCTGATCAATGAACATTTAGAGAATAAAAGAATAAGTAGATGAGCATAAAGCAAGAGGTTTTAAAGTTAAAAACTTAAAATTAAAGAGATTCAATGCACTCATTTGTTATGATTTGAAAACCCTGCTTTAGGGATTCTTTCTTAACAATGTCACGACTTACTAGATATTGTTTACGGAAAAAATACAGCTTTTTTAAAAGGAAGAACTAAAATAAAAACAAGACTCCACTGCCAGCCATTTGTGGATTAACTACTTTTTGAAATGCATATTTTAGTGTGCAAGTCTGGAGAAGCAAACATTTATCTTCATTTACATTCGATATCCTTAAACTGCAATAAACTTACACACAATAAAAACTGTTAAGGCTGAATGACAACTGAATGGAGGTTTTTAACTTTCTAGATTGCTTTTATGCCCATTATTTCATTAAAGCTTTCTTGCTCTAATGAGCTAGACTTATGGGAAGAGTTTAAAAATAAAACTAAAAAAAAAAAAAAAATTAAGTGTGATCTAAAATGTAGACACGTCTATTCTTCTCTATCCGTGTACAGTAGCGCAGGGACTGAGGAACCACTTTCTGGCCTTTGAAAATCAATGTGCATTTCATGGAGGGAAACCGCTGCCTTTCAGCTACAGCATTTTCCCTGCTGTCTTATAATGATGTCCTGCACTAAATTTAACATGTCCCCAGACTCCTATTTAAGTCTCACAGCTGGGAGACAGGCCTAGCCCAGCCAATTCTATTTTCCTAGAGTACCTACAAATCTGCTCTTTAATAATTTATTTTCTCCACTATAATGGTCTCTAACTTAGCTCTAATAGACTTTGCCACATAGTTGCTGCTTTAATCAGGGAAGAGAATTCTACAGGTTTATTATTCGTGCTCTTTTTCAAAAGCTGCTTTAAGTATTTGCATTATGGCTGCAAGCAGCCAGAAGGTACAATCGAGGCCACAAGCTCACTGAGGGGCAGGCTGCAGGTAGCTGGAACCTAGGGCCTGCAACAGACTGCATACAGCTAGTGCCAACTGAGCAGACTGAAGTTTCAACTCTCCCGGCTCTTAGCAACAGATTGCTCCCAGCACTCTTCTCCCTACCGTCTTCTTCACCAGGAGGTTCCAGCAGGCAGCAGCCTAATTCCTCTCTGCTCCCCACAGCCCAAAGGAGCTAAATTATGTCTGAAAACTGAATGACATGCTTGGCAAAAGAATGCATTCGACCACGAGACAGCGCTTACAACAAAGTTTACTTTGGCCTACTCAACCAGCGGACCCATGGAACACCATCTCCCCTGCCTTCTAGGAAAGCAGTAACTCCAGCCACATAGTCACTTTATGTGTCGTATTGCTGGTACAAAAACAAGTGCCAAACAACACAACGAGGCTTCCTGTCCTCCAGAAAACCCTACTCTCCACAGTCAATTTATAGCGCGCTCGTGAGAACATACATTCAGACGAACACCAGCCAAGCTGGAGGTTTGTCAGAAGTCAAGACACTGGGAATTAAGCAGTGAGTAGTGTTTTTGGAAGAAAAATAACCTTACATTTATTTGTTTTATGAAGAAGATAAATATTTCCTTCAAAATTCATAGCTGTCTGGATGTCCTTCAAATTTCTCAGATACAAATGCCAATCTCCCTATCCCTTCAATGGTCATTGTTGGGCAGAGATGAGTGGAAATATTCTTGAGGTAAATTTGGTTATGATTGGTCCATGACTTGCCCAAATTTTTCTACATTTGGCTCCAGGGCAAACATTTGAAGCAGTGCTTCATATTCTGAGCCTACTATAAGTGTGTTAGATGCACTTCTCTGACCTATGATAATCAGATTTTTTATAAATTAAATCTTTACTTGAATTATCACCACTAGTTATGTTGATGTGCCTTTAATCACTAAACAACTGAACAGCTCTTTGTTTTGATAAAGCCTACTGTATGGTGAAAGGTGCTCCTCACCATCTTCAAGAACAATGAGAATAATTAAACTGTGGAAGAAGGAAAAGGAAAAAAACAATTTTTAAATTATGTGTCTTCATAATCAAGTCTACACAGGGGTTTCTGGAGTTAATATCATAAAGATCTGCATAGATATTTTATCATGTTTACTAAGTGGGTCTGAGACCCTCTATGTTTACATTTGTATCTTATATTTTTTAAATGAATTAATAAACTAATCAATAGAAACTTTAATAGACTTCAATAGGGTGGTTTGTATATCATAATATAGTAAGGAAGAAAAACATACCATTTGTAGGAAACCTAATAAAAGGGATGTAACAGATCATTTTAGTTCTTCTCTAATGGAATTTATAAAATTAAAAACTCCTTTTCCTAAATGACACATTAGAAAATCCCAAAACACAAATGAATTCTTATTCATGTCTATTCTTCACATTATATTATAGTTTCTAATAAGCAATGAGACATACTGAGTTGAAAAGCTTGACAGATTTAACAGGGAAAAAAAAACCCCAAACCATGTTCTGCTGGCAACTGAAGTGATTATCTGTCATAGTTTTGCTGTATGGAGACAATATACACTCTGCTTCAGTGGCCTGGAAAGCTAGTAAAATAAGTTTATAGTCTGGTCTGTGGTAATTAATTATTTTTAATCAGTATTATTCAGGTAGTGCCATGAACATTTGTTACTGTGATCATTGTAAAATGTATTGTCAGTGTTTGCACAGCCATGCTGATAGAGGCCAAGCCTGCACAGATAAATTAAGTCCACAGATACCAATATCAAACTCCTAAACACATGTAAGAAAATACATCTGATTTATTTCTGGGTTTTTATATCAAACATTTATTACTCTTGTATCCCAGTTCTACAGGCAACACGAAGTAGTGAAAATCTGGTGTAACTCAGAACTGGGATTAAATCTTAATTCTACCACTAACCCTGGGCCAACTCTTGACCTTTTAAAGCCTTAAGATCCCCATCTGTGGAGTTAATAACACATATATAGTGGGGGCAATTGTGAGATAATGGATATAAAATGCCTACTCAAACCTAACACACAGTAGGTGCTCAGGAAATGGCAGTTCTATTTCTCCTATTCTTTCTCTGCTCTGAGTCTCCCCAATAGCACTTGCTTGAAGTCTCCTCTTTAGAATGAAGTAGCTAGCATGTCATGTCACAGCTGAAATTTTCAGATGATCCACAAGAAGACAAAGAAATTAAAGAAGAAATTGAATTAATGTGATTTTGATTTTATTAGTTGAAATGGCCCAAGAGAAACTTCCACCCAAGAGAAAGAAAAGCTTGAACATATACCAAACAAACCTTCAAGGTATTAGGGTACTATCAATAGTTTATTTTTTCAACTAAAGTGCCCCAGCTTGTTCACATTTTCCATCGTTTAACTTGGTATCTTTAATACAACGTTGGCCGGTCTAACTGCTCTCACATTTCACTTTTGGTTCTTTCTCTCTTAATTTTTTTTTTATCAAACATTTGTTCATATGCATTGTAAAAACAAATAGAAATTAACCATAGTGATGGCTAAAATATAAACCACAAATTTGACTGAGTCAGAGGAGGTCGTTTTGGGTAACCCAAAATTCCACATCTCTGTGTATTTCAGTCCCTTTGTCCACTTATTAAATGATAAATGATCAGATGAACAGAATAAAAATTAATCCATCTTAAGAGTTCTATATGCTCATGGTCAGATCCCAGATCCAAAAGGAAATTTGATCTGGGGTTTGAAAGCAGCAGTGTCTTAGAATGATTTTACTTGATGAAGTTCCCAGAAAATACATGGCTGAGCCTGGCAACAACTTGTCAGAAACTCAGGCGGGGAAGTGCTCTGCTTCTCCTCAACTGAAAACATAAAAATCTTATCTATTTTGTTTCTTCTTTCATTTTGATATAAGTGCACTCTCTGTCACTAGGGATAAGCCTTTATTTATTTATTTTAGAGCATGTGTTTTGTATTCAGACACGGAAATGAAGAGAAGGTAATTTTCCCTGAAAATGTCTTCACCTTTTCATCCTTCTACTCCCGACTTCTAATAAATACTAGTCTGCCTTCCCCCATAAAGCTGGACTGTGGTTACTCAGATTTGAACCCTACGTATCAAGCATTTAATGCATAATATTCAGCTAGGTGAAGGGTACAAAGAACAAGATAAGATTGGCCCTTACACTCAAGGACCTTATTACCAGTACCTCCAAAGCAGCATGTATGCCCATGTATCGCATCCACTGTGTAACCAGCATTTATATATACCCTGTGACTGTAGAGGATGGGAAACATGGGGAAAAATGGGAAGAGAATGAAATGACGCAGGGCAGTGTCAATAGTACTTAGGAAATGACCAAACGTGTGGTATTTAGCAGCTGCAAATTCAAATATAATGCTGAGGATTTAATAGACAATCCCTCCCCAGTTTCATTCTCCTTTACTTTTGGCTCTCTGATTTACTCAGAATACAAGGAACGGAATCACTGTATGAGGTATTTTCGGTGTCTGTAAAGGTCCATGTTTAATATTAGTCTTTGTCTTGAAAAGGTTTTCGTTGCTGCCATCTAGACAAAGGAGCCAACAACATTTTGACTAAAATATGTATTGCAGACTTAACTGTAGTGTCATTTTTGCTGTTATACCTGGAAAATAATGAAGAAGGAATGTGTATAAATTGAATTGTTCCAATAGTAGTGTTTCCTATTTCCTTTTAGCATCTTTCTCAATTTCTAGGATGAGCTTGCCAATTAAAAATACATTTGGATTGAGGTCTGAAACTGATATACCTCCCAGAGTTTTGGGCCCAAAACTCAATGAAAAAGAACCACAGAGGCATGTAACCAATAACCACCCAAATTTGAGCGAATTAGAACTATTTTGTTTTGCTACCCTAGTCAGAAAGCCACAGGCATTCCACCACTCCAAAAGTTGCTGAAGAGTTGATGGAAAGTATAAAAAATGAACACAGATTGTACATAATTGTGCTGTTGCATTCTTACTCCAACAGCCATAGAAAGGGCCCCAACTTTCAGTTCAAAGGCTTCCCTTACGAAAAAAAAAAAAAGTAGTTTTTTTAAGTTTACTTATGCATTCTGAGAGTGGGGCAGAGAGAGACAGAGACACAGAGACAGAGACAGAGAGAGCATGGGAGGGACAAAGAGAGAGAGAGAGAGAGAAAGGGAAGAGACAGAAGATCTGAAGCAGGCTCTGTGCTGACAGAAGAGAGCCTGATGTGGGACTCAAACTCACAAACCATGAGATCATGACCTGAGCCAAAATCAAGAGTTAGCTGTTTAACTGACTGAGTCACTCACGTGCTCCAAAAAAAAGCCTTTCTAATAACAATTTTTTTAATATTTATTTTTGAGAGAGAGAGAGAAAGAGAGAGAGCAGGGGAGGGGCAGAGACAGAGGGAGACAGAGGATCCAAAGGGGGCTCTGCTTGATGGCACACAGCCCAGTGTGGGGCTGGAACTCACAGGAACAGTGAGATCATAACCTGAGCCAAAGTCGGATGCTTAACTGACTGAGCCATGCAGGTGCCTCTCTAATAACAATCTCAACTAAATTTTACACTCAACAAATTTATAAAATACACCTTTAAAAATACATCCTAAAATACACATCTCATATTTTTGATATAAACAGAGGCAAATTTATAAAGATGTACCTTTAATTTTTCCTCTGTATTTTTTTATACTTGGAAAGTAGATATATATGACTCTCAGGGAAAGGACATATGAATTCATCTTATTGAACAAATATTCACTGACAAGCTGACTACAGCAAGAGGCTTCACTGGATGCTGAAGATATATAAATAAAAGACAAAGTCCCAGCCAGTAGAAAGTTCTTAGCTGGGGACAGAAACTCTTGCAATACAGTGTGATATGTGCTCTCTGATGGATAAGAAAAGATAATCTGAGGAAGGCTGAAGGGTTTCTCTCACACTTGATCTTAAACTTTAAGATGAGTTCCCTGGAGATAAACTCGAACTCAATGTATCTGCCAGGAAAAAAAAGAGAAGAGTAATTCAAGGAAATGGGTAGTGCTTGTAAAAGACAGCAAGTTAGAGGAAATGACAGTAAAATGAGGGTCCAAAAGTTGAGGCACAAGATGAGACTTGGAACCGTGGGCACCAGTTTATAAGGAGATTGGATTTTATACTGAAAGCATCGGGGGCAAGAGTTTTATGGGCAGAATACAATCATATTTGCCCCTTAGAAAGATCACTTAATTGTCTAGAGTGGCATGAGACTAGAAGTAGAGAGAAAAGTTTGTCAGAAATCCAGGTGAAAAATACTGAAGTCAAGTTCACAAAATATGAAAGATGTAGAAAAGCTGGACCTGGTGATCAATGAGGTATAAAGAAAGGCACAGAGAAAGAACATCACAAAAAAATCTCAAATGAGTCTTCCTAAGTATATTTTTTAAATGTGTTTCTTCTGTTGAGAACCACAGGAATATGTGCTACCTGATTTTACAGCTTGATCTCAATTAGGCTCACAGTAATCTTGGAGGTAGACAGAAATGAAGATTTGCCCAGCCTGCCTGAAAATCCTTTATAAAAAGCCACTCATTTTCTACATTGTTTGGGTATAGAAGATTAACATTAGCTTTTCTTTGACAATAGTTAATATCACTTTTCTGTCGACACAGTCAATAAGTTTCGGTGCATATACACCACCAGATAGAAATACGAAGATAGTTTTTGTTAGGTTTTGCATATGAGCAACATGGTACTACTTATAGTCTCTCAGATACTGCACAGTGCTTTTCATCTTTACTTCTGATGTCCCTGGGACTGAGAATGTACCCTCCCACTCAGCCTGCCCTCTACCAGTCCTTCAGTATCATCTCAGATGTCACTTCCTCTAAGAAGTCTTTCCTAATACACTTAAATCAATGCTTCCTAGTATGAACTGCAGGATATAGGTTTACAGTGTCCTCTGCTCGCTAGGGCATGAATTTCCCGATAAATCTGTAAACTCTTTGTTAATCTTTGAAAATGCTGTCTTTGTCCTATATTTGATGTGTTTAAAAGAATTTGGATGCTAGTTTATATTCCAAAAAGTGTCAAAAAGCATGCATCAGTTTTCTTTCTCTTTCTTTTTCTTTCTTTCTTTCTTTCTTTCTTTCTTTCTTTCTTTCTTTCTCTCTCTCTCTCTCTCTCTCTCTCTCTCTCTCTCTCTTCCTTCCTTCCTTCCTTCCTTCCTTCCTTTCTTTTTCTTTTTTTTTTTTGTTTTACTTTTCTCAAGTACCTATCCTCTGAGATTTGGGAACATTTTCTCATTCCTTTAATTCTCCTCTCTAATAGCACATGGTCCTTACCTCCAACTGACCTTGACATTTACAGGCTAAAGGAACCAATACTATAACTGCCAAGGGTGGCCTGACAGGCTTTAAAACTGAGCAATGACAGGAATGGGGAAAATCTGATTTGTACGTGGGTGACTTTTGTAAACTAATTTGTAGTTGAACTCACATGACTTCACCAAAATTTAATAAAATCCTGTCATCACATTCAGATTTCAGACTTAAGATGTTTGCTAAATGTAGAATAATAATTCAGAGCTGATTTCATTTTTCAGAGTTTGACACACTATATTATTTGAGAGTTTTTGATGTTCAAAAAAGTATACATTTCTCTGATAACAGGATATAAAAATGTGTGAATAAAAAGTATTTTTAAAATATCACCTGGTTATTGATTTATTTTCTAGTTCTCTTGTTTTTAAAATTAGAAATTAAAGTTAAAATGAAATTAGTCACTGAGGACGGCACATGGAATGAGAGGCAGTCTATTGTCTGGAAAACGCAGGACTAGAAGTGAGAAAACCTGGGCCCGTGTCCTACTGAAAACACTCAGTTTCTTTTTATACAAATAAGAAAGAGATGGTAGAGATGGGCTAGAAGTTTCTTTCAAACAAATTGCCCCATGGAATTTAACAACTTAATATTTAGGAATGCAATGTTGCCATGTTAGTAATACCATACAAATACACCAAATATTTTATATATTTGCCGCAAGTTACTTTGTGAGCTTTTCTAGGACTTTAAGTAGACTTGCTGGAGTTGCTAAGGAATAAAATGATGTTCACACTTTGCTTGACCATTCCTAAACAATGTCTTTAAATTTTATTCACAATGCCAGATAAATAATGAGTGAATACACGCAAACAACCAAATCTTTTTCAAAAATAAGTCAGAGCATGCCATGCCTGTTCTCAAAATTATCTAATGCCTTCCCTTCCCCCCGCCCCCCCCACACCTCACAGTAAGTCAAGTCTTTAGCATGGTCTACAAGACCTCCATTTCCCTGTGCCCACCTCAGCCACTTTCTCTTTCCTCCTCACGCCAGTGTGGCTGGAGCCACACTGCCCCGTTGTTCCCTATTCTTCAAACCACCAAGTGCGTGCTCACCTCAGGGCCTTTGCACGTGCTGTTCCTTCTGCCTGAGATGCTCTTTCGAGAGAGTAAGGCTCACTTTCTCACTTCATTCAGGTCTCTGCTCAAATGATACTTCATCAGAAGAATTTCTCTGTATAACTCTTAAAATAGCACCCTTTTCACTTTCTGACTTTTCACCATGCTTGATCTTCACAGCACTTATCACTACCTGATAAGATGTATTTTTATTTGTTAAAATTTTTAAATATTTCTTCAACTCATTGTGAATTTCCTGAAAGCAGGGATCTTGTCTGTTTTTGTTTCCTTCCTGGTTCTTGTCCGCTGTTATTGGCTGGTATCTGTAATAGTGCCTGATATTTAATAGGTACTCAACAAATACTTGTTGGTTTACTCACAGAATGAAAAAAATAGATCTTTACATCTCTATCCTAAATCTGCATGAAGTTAAGATGGTAAAGAAGGCAAGAATATACAACTTATATGAAAAAAAGAAAAGCTTAAGAAAGTAGAATAAGAGTATGGCTAGAAACAATCTTATCTCTTTTCCAAGAAATGTGGGAACTTAAAAAAATCACCCATGCATAAGCTCTTTATTTTTTCATAAATTATAAGGCAGTATGACTACATAACTTTCGCTAACTATTTCTTTGATTTTATAGAGCTTCTTCATACTGACATCAAAGGAAAAAAAAGCCATCTTGGAACATGGAAGTAGTTGGAATTGAAGATAGAATTGAACACTATTATGTGACGATATATACTCAGGATTGAGGAATGCCTGAATCTTGCCATAAAATGTATCATGAATGACGTAACTTTTTAAAGAAATTCCTGAGATACAATACAAGGCATGATGGTAAATGGGAACCAAGTCATCTGTGCTCACATCTGTGTCCCAGCTCACATATTCCAGTGCCAGGAGCAATGTCTCCTTGCTCCACCACCAACACCAAAATCATCATCTTTCCACTCTTTTTTTGTTTAAATTCTTTTTTGAAAGAGAGAGAGAGAGAGAGAGAGAGAGAGAGGGAGTGAGAGAGAGAGATCAGGGGAGGGGCAAAGAGAAAGGGAGACGGGGGTTCCAAAGTCGATTCTACACTAATAGCACAGAGCCCAATGTCGGGTTCAAACTCAGGAACCAGGAGATCATGATCAGAGCCAAAGCTGGACGCTTAACCAACTCAGCCACCCAGGCACCCTTCATTTCTTAGTCTTACAAAAGACTTTGTTTCTTTAATAAACTGCTAAGCACCGATAGCATTTGACATCTTATTTTGATCATTTTTCTAGATATATGTATAATATCCTATGTGCTGTGAGTTTTCTAAGAATTATATATTATTTTAGTGTTCAGTTTTTCAGACACCAGCAAATTTAAAAAAAATTCATACTGACCTAAGGACAGCATTTTGGTGGAGGCATAAAATATCAGGAATTTCAGATAGAACCATAATGACTCTTTTATAATAACCGTATAGAAGATAAGTGCTGGTGTCTCATGCACAACATTCAAACATCTTATAGACTTCCACACTTATGAAAAAAGAAGTTTACTACAAATTTCCATGCATATAATTTTTAGGTAATTTCCAAGTCTTGAAATAAAATTTGAAGCATATTTTACCAAAGCAGAGAAAGAATAAAGGCCTATAACAAAAATTTGGACAGCATTTGCAAATTTGCTTTCCCTGTCTAATTAACATTATAAATAACCAGATCTTGAACACAGAATAAGGTTTTGGGCAGGAAAGCAAATAAAAATAAATAAATGCCTTTCTTATTCTGGGTCTATTTTCTTAATGATGCCATGGAAAGGCAGCCAGTGTTACTATCAAAAATATAAAATATATGTTCCAAATAATCAGTGTGCTATCCAGTTCACTGGATGTAATTTTCAACACTTTCATGCATTATCACCTATGACTAATTAATTGTTTGCAAAGCATTTGAAATGTCCTGTGTCAGATTACTACCTGTCCATTGCAATTTTCCCAGCACATCACTTCTTTCCTTCTTGCTGGAAGGGGGCTTATAGAATTTTTGAGCACAGAATCTCAGTTAGAAGCAGCCTGCTGTGGGTCTAAAAATCCATTAGGAAACTGATAATTGGACACATGTCAGCAGTAGCAATTCATCGTCAGAGCCCCCGGTAAAGGCACAGTTTGCCCGTGTACACCAAATGCAGGTGCTGGTGGAGTTTTGCACTCCCAGATTATGGTGTTTTGTAAAGATGGGAAGTGAAGCACAGGAGGTAGTCATATTGAACTTCATCTTTTTCTATACAGTTTCTACCAAACCTCTACAATTACTGAGCTATTGATTGCATGGCAAAAGGCCTATATTCTTAATTATGGGCAATAAAATATATTTTATTTTTAGCTCTGGCTGTTATATGTTACCATTCTTTGTATATTACATATTTATATACTGTATCTCTTGTGATTTAAGAGAGATTTTAGAATTAAAATTCAAACTTGTCTGATAAAACAGATACTTTGAAATAATGCTACGATGAGTGTTTTCCTATGTTATTTGCCATCTTCATTTAGGAAATATATAATTAGTGAAAAGTAAAAGAATAGATTTTCTTGTATCTAATTGTCTCTCTCTAATAGAGATACATCATTTGTTACATTTTTGGTCTAGGAAGTCTTTATATCTGTATATGCCGTTTAAAAACTTCCAGGGACAGTAGACTCTCGTTCATACAGAATATACAGAATCATATGAAACTGATGCTGTTGCTCTACAGAACTTTGATTCTGCTTTGGGTCTCAGGTGGGGTGACAGACAGCATGCGGCCATGCCTCCTCTGTCACACACTACCCAATTGTTTCTGATGAACAGCATCTGTTTCTGAAAGGTTTGGTTGCAGCCTGGCGGGTAATTTAACTGCAGAACAGAGTGAGGTTAATCTCCTAATGGAATCCCTGGGTCTTCTTCACTCTTCATTTAACCAGAGGAATTAAATAATTCCATATATAGCAGCAATTACTGTTAGGCCTTCCACTGTATTCTTAATTGAATACTGTTCCTCTCTCTAGGCTTTGCAATGGTCACTTTGTCAAAGAAATGTAACTGTCTTCCGACAGAAGCTGCATATCTTTTATTTAAAACTTATTTATTCTTATTCCTCCGTTCATTTACTATCAGTGAGAACTGAGCATGCTTCCAGCACATCCATTTTGCAATGGTTTTCTGTTCATCCACCTCCACTTCTTATTCCAAGTTATTTGCCAGGTTTCCATTAAGCCAATTGTTAAGTGTACTCAGGATAACAAAGTCTAACTCAGAAAACAGTTACAATTATCTTTAATATTGCTAAAGTTGGAAGAAATGGAGAACCCACCCACTGGCTTTCTGTGTGCAATACAACGCAAAACTTATTAAGAGGAAATACGAGTCTCCTTAAAAGTTTTACAAGAAAGGTTAAGCATTGTATGGGTTTTGACGGGTGTAGTAAAACCCAGAAATAATGAAAAGCAGCTTCTGGATTAAATTAAAATAATAATAGTATTTATTTTACATTTATCTGAAAGTGGACTAGAATCTCAACTTTGTTTACATGTTTACATTTCAATTGTTTACATTTTATCTGTTCACAAAAACTGTTGTTTTTATTGTAGCTGTAAGGAACTCTCTTCCCCTTTTACAATGTCAATTTATCATTTAAATAATAGTAAAAAATGGCTAAATTGAAACTTTTCAACATCCAAATAAAGAATGTAACTGTGGTTCTCCTTCCTTCCTCCTGGAAGAAAGGAGTCACACAAAAGAAATCGTTTGTAAAGAAGTGTGGCAAACAACTGCTTTTCACTGAAGTGAGCTGCACGAATCTTTCTTTTTAAAATTTTTTTGTCTGTTTCTATTTATTTTTGAGAAAGACGGAGGGGGATTGGGGGAGGGGCAGGGAGCGAGGGGGACACAAAATCCCAAGCAGACTCTAGGCTCTGAGCTGTCAGCAAGAAGTGACTTGGGGCTTGAACTCACGAACCACAAGATCATGATGTGAGCCGAAACCGAGAGGGATGTTTAGCTGACTGAGCTACCCAAGCATCCCTCAGTTATGTTCTTCTATTTACACCCAATCGCCACTAATAGGTAACGTATTTCATATCAGTTCATTGCTTATTTGAGCAGCTTGCTACACATATTCATCCACTTATACGGTGCCTACTGCTTCCTCTATGAGGAAAGACCTGGGAGGGAACATGAAGACAACCCCCACCCCTTACGTAACTTACAGAAGACCCCCAGGCTTTTGACACAAGCTGCAGATGCCTGGAATCCCTTCCCTTGGGAAGCTGTTTTGGGTTTTTCCCTTGGGAAGCTTTTTGAGGGCGAGGGACCCTTTATGTCCTCATATCTATGTCCAAATTAATATTCAGTAAACATCTCTTGGCTCACAAGTGTTACCATGTCTACTTTTCAAAAGTTTTAAAACCATGGAAGCAAATATTACTTAAATTTTAAAGTTTACGTTGCCATATGCCACTCATTTCCTACTGTCAGCTATAAAAATCAGAATTTCAAAACTGAATGGAATAAGAAACTGCTGGAAACCTTAAGTGAAAGAACTATTGGATTACTGGAAGCCAAATGATTTCTCAGCCCACAAGGTTTAGATAAGCTGTTGGCATTTGGGAAAAGCTGTGGGTTCTACTGCACATAATTACTATGAATTATTTATGGCTATTAATAATTATAATTTTTGGCAGTTTCTTACATTTTTGTAAAGCTTTGTAGAAAAACCAAGTGTGATTTTTTTTTCTTCAAAAGGACAAAGGTTGGAGCTTAGAATGATAAATAGAAATAATTCCTTGAAGAAAGAAGTACTAGTGAAAAGAGGAATATGGTAAAAGGAAAGGACTACTATATTTCAATCACCTTCCAGGTACCAGGCACCGTGGTCTTCAGGCTAAATATGTTGTGTTATTTAATTAAATAATGCTCACAACAACACAGTGAAGTAGGTACTAGTATCCTCATCTTAGAGATGAGGTCAAGTGACTTGACCGCCAGTAATGCCAATAGCAAGAGGGAAACGAATTTGAACCCAGGGCCGTCTGACTTTAGAATCCATGGTCTCACCAGAGCTTCTCTGCGGCTTCCTGCTTCCAGTTACACTGCACATCAGGTAAATCAGAGGAGAAATCTCAGGCTTAGAAACCTAATGATGCTCAATAACCACAAAACAAATAAGGAGAAAAGGAAGGTGGGTGGGAGGGAAGAGGGGGAAGGAGGAGGGGAGGAATTACAGAGAAATGAGGGAGGGAGGGAGGGAGGAAGGAAGGAAGGAAGGAGAAGAAAGGAAGGATGGAGGGAGGAAAGGAGGGGAGAAAGGAAGGAGGGGAGGAAGGAGGAGGGGAGGAGGGAGGGGGAAGGAGGGAGGGGGAAGGAGGGAGGGGGAAGGAGGAGGGGGAAGGACGGAGGGGGGAAGGAGGGAGGGAGGAAGGGAGGGAGGGAGGGAGGCTTGGAAATGATTTACTGAACTGTTAACCAGTTACTCCATTAACTGGGTTTCTTTCATTCTGATAAGGACTGACCTGTTTTTAATGAATTAGTAAATACTTTAACATGGTCTATCTAACTCTTCTGGTATTATTTGTACTTATTTTATATGAATCTTTATTTCAGGAAATGTAACATCATTAAAACTAAGAATAAAAGGCTCTCATTTAAGTGTTTAGCATGGGCTGACAGGTTTAATTTCATTATTGCTTTTATGGTGGTTTTTATTGTTTCTTATTGTCTAAAATATCAGAAATATTTTAATATGGTGGATGTCCAGTGCATCCAACTGGATAAAAAATATTCCTATTTTTCTGAGGGAAGTACACATGTGTGACGCAGCTGAGGTCGACAGACATAAATGTCCTCTAAATAATTTCCCATGTTTATTTTGGAAGAGATACAACTTTAGAATTTCCATATATCAGCTTTTTTCAGAAATAGCTAATTCAGAACTATATTAAGAGTTGTGAGGGAAATGTACTCAGTTAATATGTATCCAATATTCTTACATGTAGAGTGTTTCAGAGTCTTACAATTATATCCCTGATTTGTCACAAACTAGCTGTGTGATCTTTGGAAAGTGACTCAACTACTCTGTGCTTTAGTTTCCCCATCTGTAAAATGGACCTAACAATAGAAACTTTCTCACATTTTTGGACATTATATAAGTTTTAAAAATCTTATATTTTTGAAATTCAATTTTAATTAAAAACTTTCTAATGTTTATTTATTTTGAGAAAGAGAGAGTGAGAGGAAGAGAGAGTGAGTGGGGGAGGGGCAAAGAGAGAGAGAGAAACAGAATCTGAAGCAGGCTCCAGGCTCTCAGCTGTCAGCACAGAGCCTTATACAGGGCTCAAACACACAAGCTATGAGATCATGACCTGAGCCGAAGATGGACACTTAACCGACTAAGCCACCCAGGCACCCCAAGACTGTGAATAATGTTAAGACATTAAGCATTTACTGAGGAAACTGCAGGCTCTCAAAGTAATGCAATTAATTTGACTCATTAATATAATTAAAATGCACCTGTCCCTTTCTACCTTGGACCAGGGCTAAACTAACCTTTAGGACATAGTAATTAACTGTAAACTGCTATGTTCAATTTAAAAGCCATTGTCGTTGAGCTATTATTCATCTCACATTTTAAGCATTTGAATACACTTAAATTCATAGACTAGAAAATCAAAAAAGGATATGAAGCAAATAAAGTGAGTACCATAATTAAAGGCTTTAAGACGAAGATTCATAACAAGCCGTCTCCTGGTGCCCTTAGGAAGAAGGTACGAGAAACATTCCACTCTGTACACTACTGTGATAGTACTTTAGTAAGATGTGGGGCATATAATCATCCTCAGATAATAATCCTCCCATCCTTTAGATTTATTGCACATATACACTAAAACATAAAAGGCTGTGTGTAGTTGGATGCATTCTGACATGCTTTGCCTGACCTTCCTAGGTCATGCTCTACTCATTCATGGCCAGCTTCTTACAGAGAGTATTCATATTCACTGTGTGTTAATTTCTCCTCATTCACTCCTTTCTTATGTTTAGCAACCTGGCTTCTGGGGACCGGGAAACAGTTCATTCTAAGGTCTCTAACTTCCTAGCTAACTAGGTTGACTGGCTAGTTCATGGTTTTACTCCCCACCACATAGCCACAGTCTTTCATTCCACTGATCACTCCTTTCTTTCTTTTTAAAAATTTTTTAAATGTCTATTTATATTTGAGAGACAGAGAGAGAAAGAGAGAGAGAGAGAGAGAGAGAGAGAGAGAGAGAATGAGCGGGAAAGGGGCAGATAGAGAGGGAGACACAACCCGAAGCAGGCTCCAGGCTCTGAGCAAGCAGTCATACAGAGCCCGGTTGGGGGTTTTATGTTAATAATGGTCATAATAAAATTAATGGCACCTAGGATTGAGGAGACACCTGCCAAGTGAAGGGAAAAGATGGTCAAATCTACGGATGCTCCTGCGTGGGCTAGGTTGCCAGCTAGAGATGGGTATACAGTCCACCCAGTACCTGCGCTGGCTTCTACCATTGAGGATGCGAGTAGGAGTAAGAAGGATTCTTACTCCCACAAACTGAACCATGAGATCATGACCTGAGCCCAAGTCAAATGCTTAACTGACTGAGACATGCAGGTGCCCCTAATCACTCCTTTTGGAAACATCTTTCACTCTTGATTTACCGGGCACAGTACTGCTTGGTTCACCTCCCATGTCTCCGAATTTGCTTTTTTATTGCGTCTGCTGGCTCCTTCCTTTCTCGTACCTTCTAAATATAGGGCCCTCTCCTAATTCTCTCCTTGGACATCTTTGCTCTACTGTTCTCCTTGGATCATTCATCTGGCTTCCCCTGTTACACCAATGACATACACATCTCCAAACCTCATCTCATCCTTCTCCTTGAAGTTTTTATTCAGTGGCCTGATATCTTTGTTTCATGACCCACCTGTGTCTTCACCTCATTGTGCCCAGTGAACACTCTTATGTCCCCCACAAACTCAGCTCACCTTCTTTCCTGGTGGATTTACTGGGCCAGCAGTAATTCTTATCTTCTTCTTTCTTTTAAAAGCTTATTTTGAGGGGGGAGGGCAGAGAGGGAATTTGAGCAGGGGAGGAGCAGAGAGAGACAGAGAGAGAGAGAGAGAGACAGAGAGAGAGAGAGAGAGAGAGAGAGAGAGAATCCCAAGCAGGCTCCACACTGTCAGAACAGTGGGCTCGAACCCACGAACTGTGAGATCATGACCTGAGCTGAGATCAAGAGTCAGATGCCTAACTAACTGAGCCACCCAGGCGCCCCATAAACCTCCTGTCTTCTAAGCTCAGGTCCTTCTATCACATTTCACTGCTTTCTCTCCTTCACCTCCTGCGTTCACACCTCCGCCCCTTCATCAGGACAGTCCTATTCATCGCCACTACAATTCAAGCCACGGCATTTCCCACAGTCCCGCCTGCCGTCTGCACAACGTTGTGTTTCATTTGTAAAAGGCATCTTCAAGTGCACTTCAGATGCATCTTTCTGACCAAGCAGGCTCCCACTCCCTCTCTGCCCTGACATCGCAGCATGAGAGTAATGCCCTTCAGCAGAACCAAAAAGCAGCTGCACATTCCATTTCTCAAGGACTTCAGGAGATGGGAAACTTCCAGATGCATCTGCATTTAGCCACAGGGCCATAATACATGTGGCGCGGTGTCTCAGAGGCCATCTCCTGAATATGTGCTGCGGTCATCTCTCCTGCTCTGCCAAGGTGCTGGCCCCACCTCCCCCTCCTCACAGGCTGCAATCAGAAAAGTGAGGGGGAGATCTTCTCCACAGATGGGATCCCAACCTCTCTGTGGCTCTGCGGACACAAAGGATCTAGTTCAAAGGCCTCTTCTCAGGGATACTTTCCAGAACCCAGCGCTCCCTCTTCTCTGCTGCCTTTTCTTTCTGCTCTGCAATCCAGAGAACTGTAATATGTTGGGGTGGTTATGAGGGACGGGTTCCTAGAAACCTCTTCCCCAGGGTGGACTGACTTCAGCTCACTGAGTTGACTTTATCTTACAACTTGTGTTTATGCTTTAACGGCCTTACCACCTGGGGGCGCAAGTGATTCCTGCGTGGAAGGCAGGTGGCGGAGGGCGAGGAAAACAAGAGGAGCATGGCTACTGTAACAAAACATCATCTCACTGCATTTTAAGTAGCAGAACTTAAAATCCATTGGCAAACTTATCCTTCAAGGCAGACAACCCCCCTGCGCCCCCAGGTGCAGAGTGGCACTTCCCTCTGGCCGTGCCTCGGAAGGAACTGCCCAAAGCACTTCTTTTCTTTATACTTTGTTCATTTGCATTTGATGACTGTTTCTCTTTTCTAAAGGGTTTTTATTGATAATAGGTTTGAATACATTAGGTCACCCTATATCTCAACCACAGCATTTCCAAAACTCTTTATGGAAGAAATCATTTAAGCCTATATTTATATTTGTGTGTGTGTGTGTGGGGGGTTATACAAGGTTTTAAAACGTTTTTTTGGAATTTTTTGTGACTTGAGAGTTTTCAGATAAAATCAGCTTTTCTGCTTCTCTGGGAAAATATTTGAAATGGGCAATTCCAGGAATTTGTACAGATTTAGTTTCAATAGAGGTTTCAAGGGTAAAGAGAGAATGTGGTGGTGCCAAGGAGACAGAACTAATATGAACTAATATGTTCTTCTATGAGCTGGACAACTTGACACACCACATACTCCGTTTAATCGTTAAGATAGGAAGGTACAATTTTATTGTTTCCATTTTTATTTTATTTTATTTATTTTAGAGAAAGAAAGAGCAGGGGAGAGGGGCAAAGGGGGACAGAGAGAGAGAAAGAGAGAGAGAGAGAGAGAGAGAGAGAATCTTAAGCAGGCTTCACGCTCAGCATGGAAGCATGGAGCCCACCACGTCACTCCATTCCACAACCCTGGGATCATGACCTGAGCTGAAATCAAGGGTCTGACACTCAACTGACTGAGCCACCCAGGTTCCCTTGTTCCCATTTTAAGGCACAAGTGACAGAGCCAATAGTGGAACCTGTATCTCTCTCACTGGGAAGCCATTCTACTAAAGAGAAAGTATCTAGAAAATAATTCAGTCCCGAGGCTTCTAAATCCCAGTAGCACTTTGCATGAAAACCAGCAAACCCGCCCAAAAAGAAAAACATAAGCTGGCCCCACTCCTTGTTAGTCCTAAGCAGGCACCTTGTTGCCAGAATCCTCTCACTTCCTACCTAGATAGTAGATTGAAGTCACTATAGATCAAAACATGACAGATTTACTTTAAAGCTATCAATCCTTCTATCCTTGGAGCACTTCTGTTCACTATAATCACAGATGTTTCCTGTCCAAGGACTTCAGAAATTCCCATGGCGAAAATAATACATATGTAACCTGAATTTTACTTCCGATCACCCTTGTCTTTTTCAAAAATGGGAGCATATCTGCTGAAAAAGTGTACAGTAAGTTACACCAGGGTCGTTCTTTCCAATTCCCTATCAATGCACAGAGTAGCGAGTTTTCTTCCGAAACCAAATCTGTTTGACAAGACAGACTTGCTGTTGTGCAGATAAAAAGTGTGTCTCCTTCCAGGAGTCGCTGCATCTCTGAGATATTTGTGTGCTGTTTCCATGCCCCTGGCCTCTCCTTTTGGACCTATTTGGTTCCTTTAATCACGACAAATAAATCAGTGCTTCCATTCTCTTAACGGTTTTTCCGGCTTTTCTCTGAACTCCATCCAGTTGGTTTATGTTTTTAGTAATGAGCACACCAAAACTAAATGTGATATTCTAACTGGTTCTCTTTTTTTGGGGGGAGGGTAATACCCAAATGTGATATTACAAAAGCTATCGATCCCCTGTAAAACAATTTTTAAAAAACCAATGAAAAAACAAGCGGCTGTGAGAAAGATACCAGTGGCTTCTATGAAATACCAATAGACAGTCCCTTCTCTTTCAGTGTTATTTGGTAGTTTGTTCGTTATCTTTTTATTTATGTTTGTTACCTTTGCTATTGAGCACTAAAGAGTTTCTTTTAGTGAAAACGTCCTGTTATTATTTTAACCTGACCCTGTGGACAAGGTCCTTTAAGTGCTTCGACCTGTCTGTCCTAAATCGCCAAGTGTCATTCATTCCAGGCTACTCAGCATAGGAGGTGACTCACCCCAAGTCAGCTGGCTGCTTCCCTTAGCCCTGCTGCCAGCATTTCTCGGAAAGAAGATAAACCATATCCCAAGGTCTAGCTGCCTCACCCAACAAATCTATTGTTATCAAGCACGGGTTCCCAGCTTCTGTCTCACTTTGTTGGCTCATTCAGGCGCCAGCTTCAGCCTTCCTCTACCACTCTTCCTACACTGCATAAAACAGCTATGTTGTGCCGACAACCTCCAAAATATGATAGCCATTGACTCAACATTTATTTTAACTTAAAAATTAAGCCTTCATTTTAAAGATAATTCATCTTTAATGTTGCATGTTTCTTGAAATATTCATATTGGAATCCAAGAAACAAAAATATCATTGCAGTAATAATCTTGATGGCTTTTAGTTAAGGCAGAATGAAAGAGTAGTTGAGAACACTCTGGAACCAAACTGCATTTGAATCCCAGCTCCACTATCCCATGTAATCTCACTGAGACACTTAACTGCCCTTGGGCCTCAGTTTTCATAGCTATAAAATGGGGGCATGAATAATAGCATCGACTTAACAGAGCTGCTGCAATGATTAAATCAGCGTCAACATGTAACACGCTTTTATTCTGTGAGTTGTTACAAGTCCCTCTGAAGAACTGCATGTCATTGAGCTAAATTATAAGGGAAGACATAAAGCCCCTTGCAGCCTCTGCCCAAAAAGTGATCTCTGTCTCACAAACATTGGTTTCTAGTTGGAAATTCAAAACATGTACACACGCAAAGTAAAAGGACAATCATAGGACTATGTATGTGTATATATACATCTACTTAATCTAGAACCATAGGCATTTGTATAAAGTTTAAAATTATTAATCACTAGAGATTGTAAATGCTTCAATAATAAATCTAGATTATTCTTCTTAGCCTGATTGATAGTCAGAACCAGTTGGATATGTCCATACATTGAGTAATAGATTACAAGCATTTACTCCAGTTTATCAGAGATTATATTCTGTTCGGGACCTGACTTTGAACAAACTGAGATGTAGTATAAGATCCTAAACTATTCAGGTGTTTACACTAAGCTATCCATCTGTCTGTCTATCACCTATCCATTTATGATAGGTCTTCCTTATATTTTAAGGAAGGCAGGTACATAAATCAAGATCCTGAAAGGACATATACCATTTTTGTTAAAATATTTTGTTGACACCAATATCAGTATATCTTTTTGTGAGAAAGCAGCTTTCTGTAATCTTTAAGTTTCATAGGAGATTTATTAACTGTATTAAAGCAAAAGAAGAAAAAAAAAATCTCCACTATAGTTGCAGCTTGAAATAGAGAAAAAAAATAAGAAAAAAATACATTAGGAGTATTTCAGTCTGAACAGAATTGACAAAACTGTGAGATAAAAGAAAAATACCCTTGGTTTTCAATACTTGCCTAGTATTGTGAATTAAGCACTAGATTTATAGTTATTTGTAAATCTGCAAATATATGTCTCCAAACATTCAATCCATAAGATATTGACTTCTATGCATCCAGGGTAGAGGACAGGGATTGAACCTATTTTAATCCAAACTGATACATTGGAAAGGCAATAATAACAATAATAAGTGTTAATGTCAAGCAGAATAAGTACAATGGTAAAGGGGCCTGTATCATTTCCCACACCAATGATAAAAACAGGGCTCAGAGAAGTACAGCTACCTGCTTAAAGTCACAGAGGAATATCAAGAATGTAGATTTTCTGATGATGTGTCTGATGCTCCTGAATATAGGGCATCCCATTAACTTTGATGCATTAAGTTAATCACTCTGAAAACTATATGTATTTCTTCTACGAATTTATTCCATGCCACTCACACATTCACTCAACAACATTTGCTGGACATGGACCTTGCTCCACTGTGTTCCACAGGGTAGCGGTGATACTCTAGACAAGGAGGAAATGTGACTGGGGAGATATGCCTGTAAACAACAGCGTCACTAAGATGTGGTCAGGGTAAGTACATGTACATTTTGAAGCGTAAGTTATGGCGGGGGTCAACTGCTACACATTTGGAAGCGTAAGTTATGAGGGGAGGAGGGGGAAGAAGTGGTAATTCCCACAGACACTGATAAAATCATTTGCTTTAGTAGACCCCTCCCTAATGAGGGAGAAAAAGAAATTTCAAACACAATTCCTTTAATGTAGTAAGAAAAAATATGACTGTATCTTGGATATTAATTCAGGATCAGTTTATCACTGCTCTAGAGAGATCACATCTCAGTAGATCATCTTGAACAGAGTGAATAGAATGGCTTTGGTTGTCACCCTTCCTCTCTGCACATATTCACCACAGATAGATGAGCTCATTCATTTATTCAAAAAATATTTATTGGATGTCCATCATGTGTCAGGCACTCTGTCAGACACTGGGATACAAAAATGATGAATTTAGGTGAGCGCCATTAATTTTCTCAAGGGTCTACTCATATTTGATATTCTTCTTTAAATGAAAAATACTATGACATTTTTTTTCCACATAGCCCCTTTGTAGCCTCTTTTATTGGAGGATCTGTTTTTTCCTTCAATCATTTAAGCACTGACTCAGACACTGGATTCAGCAGCGACCACAACAGACAAGAATCCCTGTCCTTATAGAGTTTTATGTGAGAAATCATCACAGGGAGATGAGGATAATGGGATAGATGATTATTTGATTTGGAAACATGGAAGCAAATGATTGGAAAAAAATCAACTGCCTCCATCAACCTGACTTGGTTAATTCCCAAATCCAGGCCCCTTCCTGGTAACTGGCCTGGGTCAGAGGCTCACCTGGAATGCTCGCAGGTATGGCTCACAAATGGGAGAGTATAAAATGGTCTAGGTTATAACTCAATGGAAAGTAACTCAGGTGATGGTAATAGCTGCCGTCTGGGAATATAGGGCGGGCACTGCCAGATCTTCACCGGGAACTGAAATCCAGATTTTTACGTGAATCTTCTATTGTTTAAATCCTGACATCTAATTAAAAAATGAAAATGATATTTTGCTCAAACATTTTATCAAAGCTCTATGGAAACAAAGAAGTTTGGATTATTTGCTACCCTCTAATAAAACTAAACCTAATTCAGTGCCATGCTGTTCTTAATATAAAATAAAAAACTCTATTTAAAAACAAAAATACATTTTAAAGAGGAAAATAAGCAGGACCAAAACTTTCAAAGGAATAAATAATAAAGTTTTTTCTCTTAAAAATTTTTTAACGTTTATTTACTTGTTTTTGATAGAGAGAGAGAGAGAGACAGAGTGTGAACGCGGCAAGGGCAGAGAGAGCGAGGGAGACACAGAATCTGAAGCAGGCTCCAGGCTGTGAGCTGTCAGCACAGAGCCCAATGTGGGGCTCGAACTCACAAACCCTGAGATCATGACCTGAGCTGAAGTTGGATGCCTAACCAACTGAGCTACCCAGGTGTCCCATAATAGTTTTTTTCTTAACTAAAGTTAATTTTTTCTGATTGCCTTCTTGATGGCCTGAAATCTGGTTAGTGTTGAGGCGTGTATATATGTTCATTCATATATGCATTTTGACCTGTATCTCATTTGTATTTCATATTTAAAAAAAAACCTTGTAATTTTAAACCATTTTACAAGTATGTGCACACATACTGCTGCTCTATTTGATATTAGTTTCAATTTTATTAGTCATTACAAATTTAGAAAATAAAAAGACCCAGTTAAGGTTTTCAAGTTCTTTTCCCTTTTCTTATGACCATGAAACAGTTGTAAAGCTGTCATATTAAAATGTCTAGCTTAACAAAAACCCTTGTTTCTAGAAAGTTATTTGGTAACATGTTTTGTCAATTAAAATCATATATTAAACATAAGAAAATCCAGAATTTTGATCCTCTGGATGGGGAAGACTACTTTTGAAATAGTCTTCTCACTAATATTTTAAGAACCATAAATTTTAAAAATTCACTTCAGATTTTCATAGAGTGAAAGTTTAAATATCCAACTGGTAACGAGGTCAGCTGATAAATAGCTTTTATTCGAGCAACTCTATCCACATATTAAAACTCTGACCAGTAATAAATATATATGCTATTATGATGTCTAAAAAGTATGCCGGTAATGATGTGCTTTGCACACACAGAGAAGCTGAGTGGAGCAAGGATCTCAGGAACTGAACTCAGCCCTTGCACGTTTAAAAGCAGTAGATTCTTGAGGTAAACTAAAACTAATAGGTTCTAGTAGGTTCTTTCATACCTTAAAACCCACCCCAAATTGTTTAACTTCTATATCACATCCCAGATATGTTAAAGCTCTGCCTCAAATAGCTATAGGATGCAAATAATGCATCTGTTATCTGCATTAAGTTTCCCAATTAGACTCTAGGCTGTGATTCTTTTCAACAATCCCATAATCTTAAATCTGATATCTCACCTTGCCAGAATATGATGCCTGTATGAAATAAACAAGCTGAAACTAGTGGAGGGTGAAGGATTCACTCTTGGTTGCATTCCAGAGAACTCCTTTTTCCATAGAGAAATGCATTCCATTGACAGCCCCTTATTCTTAAGGTTTTTCCTCTTTCTTACAGGAGGGGGGTGGGTGGGCATAGCAAAGTTTCTTATGCTCTTTTGCCATCATCATCCTGGCTGCACTCTGATTTCATGACCTCTGAGTTAATCCTTCTTTTTTTCCTATTAGCAAGTGTAAGCAGGCCGACTTCAAACGAAATGCAATAGGTCACACGGTTTAATGGGCACAGAGATAATCATCTAAATTACATTTCTAGATCTGATGGGCTAGACAGACTTAGAGGGTGACTTTACCAGCATATTCACTGTTAATCAGCAAGATTGGTGGGTCTCAGAGTATAGCTGCCTGTGCCTTCCTCTCTGAGGGGCTGGGTCATATTGACTGATTAGCAAAGGCAGCTGTGTTAACTTTAGTCTCCCACAAAATGTGTCGTGTCCCCAAAGGACACGAAAGTCAAATGTGGCCACACCTCAAACACCAGACGCACTCTTTTCATCTCAGTGGAATTATCTGCCCTCTACTTGTAGATCATGGTCCACAGGACAACAGTTGTTGTTGATTTTCATGATCTGTTAACACTTAGGAGTTTTTACACTAAAGAACCTTTTTCTACATTTATTTCCTGTAGCATTTAGAGAAATGTCATAGCCTATTATATCTATATTTTTTACTACATGATTCTTAACTTTACAAGGAAGCAGAAACATGGAATTTGCCTAGAGATAAAAAGAACCAAAATAATTTCACCTCTTAAAATTCAAAGATAAATATCTCCTTGGAATGGACAGAGGGAATATCATCATGAGTTGTTTTACAATTACAAGTTGCTCCAATTTGGTTATCTATTTCAGTTCATTATCAAAGAAAACAGTGTTTTTCTCTGTTTCCTCTGATAGAGTACGATATTAGAATATAATGTATTATATTTCAGTTTAACTGAAACTCCCAAAAAGAATGAATGGAATCATTTAAAATCAAGCAATATGCCTAATATAGAGGGGGTTCTCGGTGGCTCAATCAGTTAAGCGTTTAGCTCTTGATTTCGGGTCAGGTAATGATCTCACGGTTTGTGGGTTGAGCTTTGCTTTGAGCTCTGAGCTGACAGCATGGAGCCTGCTTGGGATTCTCTGTCTCCGCCTCTCTCTGCTCCTCCCTTGCTCATGATCTCTCTCAAAATAAATAAATTAATTTAAAAAATAAATCAATATTCCTAATATATGAATGAATATAATATAGTATCTTTCATCTGTGTAACACCTTCTAATTTCAAAAAGCTGTTATATCCATTGTCATTTTATTCTTAATAACAACACAGTGAAATAGGTTGGGACAAATATTATTATCTCCATTTTATAGATCATGGCAATTTCCTGAGAAATTAAATTGTGGCATCTCAATGTCATTGCACAAAAATCCAGGTCTTCTGATGCCACCTTTAATCCCTGTGTGTAATTGAATAACATTTTGAAGGGCACCTGGGTGGCTCAATTGATTGGGCAACAAACTTTGGCTCAGGTCATGATTTCAGAGTTTGTGAATTCGAGCCCCGTGTCGGGCTCTGTGCTGACAGCTCAGAGCCTGGAGCCTGCTTCAGATTTTCTGCCTCCCTCTCTCTCTACTCCTCCCCAGCTCACATTCTGATTCTCACTCTCTCTCTTAAAAATAAACAGTTAAATAATTTTTAAATAAAAATTTTTAAAATTAATTCATATTTATTTTATTTAATAAAATGAGTAACATTTTGAAAAAATGTAGTTTTTTAGTGGAATGCATTAGTGGCTTAAAAAAATACTACTCACTCCAGGAGGACCTATTGGCAAGGGCGGTTGGTAAACTGTTTACTCAATGAGCATTCTAAAGTGAAAGAGATACACTCACCTGATTTAGTAAGAAGGATGTTGATTTGTGAAAATAGCTACATACATTAGAGTGTTTCTATAAGCTTGGATGACTCTTCATAGCATGGAGTTTATAAAAGCCACAAATACATGAAATCATAGTTTGGTTTGATTCTAAAGAGACCATGTAGACATTTAACAAACAAATGAAATACAAATGATTTTAGTGAAAGCCAGAATCAAAAGAAATGTTGGACTTTATAAATCCCGATCTTAAAATATTTTAAGACGTTTTCTGAATTGTAAAAATTTTATTTCCTCCCAAACCACATATTATAAAAGGAGAAACAGAAAGAAGAAATAATTTAGAAACCTTAGACTCAGCTGCAGTTAATCATACAAAGGATAGAAGTAGGCAGTGGATGTGTTGTAAATTCTGTGGTGAAGGCTCTTGAGATTGGGTACAGAAGAAAAGAGAAGGAAATCAGTGTCAGGGAATGAATTTCTAAGAAAAGGACTTTTTAATGATGTACAGATTGGTCAATTGATGCTAAACATACCATCACTCTTTCATGAGTGAGTAGTAGGAAGAATAGGATATGGTTATTGGAATATACTCACAGTAATGTGTCACCACAGATGAATCTGGTCCATTAATGATCACAGCCTGTATTTTCATTACTGAATAATGTAGATGTTTCAAATTTTTAAAATTTGACAAAAAGAAGTATACTTTTGCTTTTAGAAGTCGCTTTAACCAAAACAGACAAAATCAACAGAACAAAATAAGAAAAAACACTGGATCTTCAAATAAAATTTTTATCCAAAATATACTACTTTTTATGATATGTCTTTTATCTGGTATTTGGTAAAGTTTTCCTTTTTGTTTTGTTCCATTTTGTTTTCACAGATTTGAATTATGTTTAACATGGGCAAATAAAACTAAAATACATAATAACTGATGTCATCAAAATAATTATTAATTTTTATTATTTGTTTATTTTTATAGAGAGAGAGACAGAACGTGAGCAGATGAGGTGCAAGGAGACAGTCTGAAGCAGGCTCCAGGCTCTGAGCTGTCACCATAGAGCCCAACATGGGGCTCGAACTCAGGAACTGTGTGATCACGATCTGAGCCGAAGTTGGACCCTTACTGACTGATCCAGGTGCCCCTAAAATAATTATTAAAATATTCAGTCTTATATGATATGTTACATGCACAAAACATGAATGCCTCTGACAATATTGGAGAATTCAAGAAAAAAACACAGAAACATCTTTGTTGTTCAGAATCACTTATAGGAAAGGTTAGGAAATGTTAAGAAAAGGAATAAAAGCATATTTGTGCCATAGAAAATACAGAGTGATCAATATAGGATGGAAAGTTGGAAAGAAAAAGAGAGAGAGAGGAAGGAAGGAAGGAAGGAAGGAAGTCAAGCTATGGGAAGCACCATGGAAAGGATTTATTTTGTTTCCTGGAAAACTATCTCCCTGGTGACATTACTGAGAAATTTGTCTTTTTTCACACAATAGAGTTTTTTGAAAAGTAAAGAAACAAGCTTTCCTATCATGCAAATAAATGGACTACAGAACTGTGTTGGAAAGACTGTGCACCTGGGCTAGATAATCCTCAAAGAAGGTACTCTTGAGAAAGAAAAGGCATGAACTCAGGGATGGTAACAAGTGATGGTTCTCAAAGCGTGGTTTCGGACCAGAAGCCGGGGATTAGCATCACCAGGAAACTGGTTAGACATGCAGTTCCCGGCCCACCTCAGGTCCTCCTGAGCCAGCAATGGGCTGGAGCCAGCAACCTGTGCTTTCTCAAGCCTTCCATGACATTTTGATACACACTCAAGTTTGAGAATGACTAGTATAAAGAAAAGTAGTGACAGGAGGAGTGAAAGGAAGTGAAGGTGGCTGAGGGCAGCAAGCAAGGGCAGTGAGCCCTGGAAAAACAGGGGAGGGTATCAAAAGACCCTATGATGCACACAGGCCATCAGTGACACTTAAAGAAACTAAGAGCTAGATGGGAGTGAACTAAAGAAGTGTAATAGACTGGACAGGAATTGGATAGCAAGCCGTGGGTCTAATCCTCAGATCTGCTTTGTCTCACCGCCCCTTAAAGCCCTGGGCCATGTAGCCAGAAGTAGGGCAGGCCCTGTGTCATCTGGAAGAGAGAGGGATCACAGGGTCTAATCTCCTTCAGATCAGACTTGTAATGTCCTGAACTTTTGCTCCTCAGTATTTATAAAAACACCAACAGTGAAAGTAAGAGCCCAGGATCCAGCAGTAACACAGATTGGGATATCCTTGTAATTTTTCATATATTTAAAATGTATAGATTAGTAAGGTTTTAAAAGGTCATTTATGGCTTTGTGGTGCCTGGATTATTTCTTTAATTTTGCCACCAAGTGGTCAATAGGTCTATGTTTTGGATTTTAAAAGGAAATGTATTGCCTTTGGAGGGGGCTGTTTTAATTTTATCTTTGGAGAGTGATAGGTAGAACACACTATATTGAATTGGTAGCTGTCTTCCTATTATGAAGTTCAATAAAATACAAGATTTGGAGACATTTATCATTTTTTTTACCACCTATTACTCAGTGTTTTCTTTTTCTTTTTAATTTTTTTTAGTGTTTAATTCTGAGACAGAGACAGAGTGTGAATGGGGAAGGGGCAGAGAAAGAGGGAAACACAGAATCTGAAACAGGCTCCATGCTCTGAGCTATCAGCACAGAGCCCAATGCTGGGCTTGAGTTCACAGCCTGTGAGATCATGACCTGAGCTGAAGTTGGATGCCCAACCAGCTGAGCCACCCAGGCGCCCCTCAATGTTTTCTTAATATTGGGAATCTGTTCCATCTATTTGATGAACTAAACGTGGACATATGACCTAAACTGGCCAACTGCATGTCCCGCCTCAAGACTTTGATTTTGAAGCAAATGATACAAATAAGAAGGGACAAGTTTGAATTCATTTATTGGAAGGAAGCAGTGGCAGAAACAACAGACTGTAGTGTCTGGAAGAGGGAGAATCTGGAACAGAAAGTATGTCCAGTGGCAGCAGAAGGGGGCCAAGAGTGACATCTAGACCAGATGTTTCTCATGGTGTGATACTGTCTGTGGCTTCTTCCATTTCCTTTGATTCCTGTCTATTTTCTGGTGTTTCACTCTTCCCTCAATAGCTCGATTCTGTAAGTTACCAGATATGTTTTGAGTAAGTCCATTTCCTGCTTAGGTTAGCCAGAGTTGATTTCAATTTCTTTCACTCAAGATCCTTGACTAATGGATGGAAGGTTGTAGGAAGATGAGTCGGGGAAAGAAATAATGAATCTGACATTAAAGATGCTGAATGTGACAGACAATTATCTAAGTAAAAGTACTTCATATATAATTAGAGAAGTGGATAGAATCCATGAAGAGGATTGAGACTGGAGGTAGGCATTTCACAGCCATCTTAGATTTAAAGTCCTAGGGCCTGGAAGAAGTATTCACAGAAGAAGATGAGCCCTATTTGGAATCTGTTCTTTGCTTCCTAGCACCCATCTTTCGGGGAAAGACAATTTCTAATTTTTTGCAGTGATTGATTCTTGTCCATACTTAGCTATGAGCTTTGGGAGATTGACCACTTACCAGTTCTAGAGATAGATTGGCTTCATTCAATCAAAAGTAAATAATTGGCACAGAATCTGATCAGAGATGAGATTTGTGCAGATTTTTCAAGAATTCTTAGGAATGTGATCTGAGGATATAAAGTCTAGTGTGGCCATAGCCAGGTGTAGGTATGGAAGAGGACCCACACTCTCCAAAGGCTCCCAGGTAGAGTCTAAGAGAGAAGCAACAACTAGAATGCACAGCAGTGAGATGGAGAGGAAACAGAGGACATCATTTAAGTACTGAATCAAACTCCAACTAAAGCAAAAAAAAAAAAAAAAAGTCTCAATATTTCAGTTGCATCAGCAAGCAAATCCCCTTTATTTTAAAATCCACATCAAATTGGGTTTTTAACATGAGTAACATAAATTGTCCTAACCATCTGACCTTTCTCCTCAGCTGTCATCCTTCCCATCCCCCTCACTGATTAAGTTTATCATTTATAATATGACTGAATTGAGTTACATCAGAGTACACACAAACTAATGGCCTGTGAGGTGAATCTGATCACAGAATTTTTATTTCTTTGTTTGGCCCACAGAGGATAGATTCCTTTTTAAAAATTATTACCAGTATCTAAGAGTTCGGAGGTCTTCCATTAAAATCCATTTCTGATTGCTTTTGGAGACTCAGAAGATCTGACAATGCTGAGCCAGAATTCCAAAAAGGCAACAATCATCTTGAGCTGCACAGTTGCTCCTCACTTTTAACAAGGCATATGCTTTCCATCTGCCACAGTCCATACCCCTTCCTATTGCCTCATTTTGGGCTTAATTCTATCAGATAGTTTACCAACCTCTGGAAGGATTTGTGTTTGCAACAGAAATAAATAGTCAGTGAGGTCTGTCCCAGGTCTCTGAAATTATTTCATTTAAGTAAAAAGCAAACAAAGAAATGCAAACAAAATGCAGTGAAACTTCTAATCTTGGAAAAAGAACTAACACACACCTGGAATCCTAATCATACTCTGTATATTAGGCTTTCAAGAATTTATTGGGGGGCAGAACATGACTTGATTATGAAAATACCCAAAGCTCTGATAACAGGCATTTTACTTTATGTTGAAGCAGGTTTCCTCATTTATCATCTGGGGTAAAAACAACTTAGTAGTTTAAGAGCAGCTTATTGCATAAGAATTAATACTATGAGCTTTAAAGCCAGATAGATATGAATTTAAGTGTCAGGTCTGTCCCTTGTTTGCTGTGATGATAGTGCCTATTGCATATGGTTAGCATGTATATTAAATGATAAGATGGACCAGGAACAGTACATGGCATATGGACATTTATTATGATAGACTGCTCTAAGACATGAGCTTATTCCAATCATGTATAATAGCTTTGACTGAAGAGTCTCATCTGTAAGTGATAAATAAGTAGTAATTTTATTTTTTCCATTAACTACTACTATTACACTCCATTGACTGAACTACCCTTTTTCTTAATGGACCTGACTCCCTTAATGATATTACAAATGATATAAAGATATCATTATACTTTAGTCATTGTCAGTTATAAAAAGTCTCATTTTCATTACAAAGACATGGGTTTATTCACTAAAAGTTTAATTTCATATTGGATCCAAAGCTTCTCTCAGGAAAGTGATTTGTAGCCTCTACAGTTTATGATGTGTACAAAGTGTGATAGACTTAATTCTAAGACAGCTCGTCCAATGCCCAGCCTCTGGTGTATACACATATACCTCTAGTTATTCAAACACCACTCTAGGGAAACCTGGATGGCTCAGTCTGTTAAGCGTCCAACTTCAGTTCAGGCTATGGTCTCACAGTTCATAAATTCAAGCCCTACATCGGGCTCTCTGCTGACTGCTCCGAGTCCGGAGCCTGCTTCAGACTCTGTCTCTCCCTCTCTCTGTGCCCCTCCCCCACTTACACTCTGTCTTTCTCTCTCTCAAAAATAAGTAAACATTAAAAATAAATTTAAAAAATTTAAACAAACACTACTCTAAGTGTTGCTATGGAGGGATTTTGCCGATGTTATTAAGGCCCAAAATCAGTTGACCTTAAATTAGGGAGATTCAATGAAGGTTTAGGAAAGACAGAGAGACAAAACTTGAGAGTGATTCAAGGTGTGGGAGATTTTTCCATTGCTGGCTCAGGAGACAGAAGGAACTACACGGCAAGGAATACGTGCAGCCTCTGGGAGCAGAGAGCAGCCCTTGGTTGACCCCTAGCAAGGAAATGGGAACTTCAGTCCTATGGCCACAAGAAACTGGATTCTATGACAGTCTGAATGAGCTTGGAAACCCATGCTTCCCCAGAGCCCCAAAGAGAAATTCAGCCTGACCAACACCTTGATTTCAGCTTTGAGCTCCTGTGCAGAAAACCCAGTCATACTCTCCCTGGCATTCTGAGCTACCAAACTACAAACTAGCTCATGGATATTGTTTTAAACTGCTAAATCTGTGCTAATTCATTACAGAGCAATAGAAACCTAATTATTGGAAGGTTGGAGGTAGTGTATGGGCTCTACTCTCTCATGGTCTCCCTAAACTCACTCACTCCTCTTGATTTGTGATAGGACAAAGGAGAAGGGAGAAGAGATCTCCTTTTTGGTGGTCATCACTGTTGATCTAGCTCATTGTTTACCCTTCATGTAGATGGGGTCTCCTCAAATAAGCCCTGATGATGAAGAAGCTGTCTGGAGCCCTGAGAGTCTCAGCTACCTTTTCCAATGGATCCTGACATACTTAGAGCCTCAGGGACTTTTTTTTTTTTTTTTTCTTTACCCCATGCTTGGTCCCTAATAGGCCTTGTGAACCTAGTTTCTTTGACCTTCTATAGCTTGGATTCTGGAGACTATGGTCTGGGACAGATATACTTTTAGTCCTAAGGTATATACTTCTATTCTTTAAGGTATAGATATACCTCTAGGTCTTTCCCCTTGTTATCCTGGTGAACCTCACCAATGGCAGCATCTTAGAGAGCTCTTCTCCCTCTCTGGCAGTACAAGGCCATTCTATAAGCCCTGCAAAATAAGCAGACATCCAACCAGGTAATCAAGCATCTTTCTCTCCTTCTTGACATCATGTCCAAATGCCACAGGTGATTATCTCAGAGAGGAGAAACTGGGGGCTCCTCTTCCTTCACCCCTTGGGAGCAGAGGGGAGGAGGTAGCCTTTCCTCACAAGGAACACAAGCTCCATAGTCAGCTTTTCTCTCAATGCCCTCACACCTCTCTTGCTGCTGAGTATGTGAAAGTCTGGGTCTAACAAGGAGGCTTTCCTTCTACTAAAACATAAACAATTTAGAAACTTAATTATTTGGTAAACTTCATGGTCAGTAATAATGCATCATTATAGGGGCGCCTGGGTGGCTTAGTCGGTTAAGCGTCCGACTTTCGCTTGGGTCATGATCTCACGGTTCGTGGGTTCGAGCCCCGCATCGGGCTCTGTGCTGACTGCCAGCTCAGAGCCTGGAGCCTGTTTCAGTCTGTGACTCCCTCTCTGGCCCTCCCCTGCTCACGCTGTCTCTCTTTCTCCTAAAAATAAATAAAACATTTAAAAAAATAAAAAAGAGTCTCATGTAAAATAATGCATCATTATACAATCATGCTACAAATGTAACAATGCATTTTAACATTTTTGAAAGAGTCTTATTCATATGATCTAGAGCATAATAGCTTTAAAAATAGAACATATATTTAATTTTGTATCTAGCTTGGAAGTGTCATTTAATTTTGTAAATATTAATTAAGAACCTTCTAGGCTTTGTGCTAAGAGAAGTGACCAAAGATCTACGTTTTGGCCTGGAGAATTCTGTGTGTGTGTGTGTGTGTGTGTGTGTGTGTGTGAGAGAGAGAGAGAGAGAGAGAGAGAGAGAGAGAGAGAGAGAGAGAGAGATGGGGGTGGGTGACAAAGAGGTAGCAGAGAGACAGAGAGTGAGCTCCAGGACATATATGGTGTCATAATAAAGATACCCACAATGATTTCAGTATTTTGAAAAATACTGTGCTAATGGTTAGAAGAATCCACTCTATTTAAAATAGGATTTGGGGCACCTGGGTGGCTTAGTTGGTTGAGAGTCACACTCTTGATTTTGCCTCAGGTCATGATCCTAGGATCGTGGGATTGAGCCCTTCGTTGGGCTCCATGCTGAGAGTGGAGCCTGCTTAAGAGTCACTTTCTCTCACACACACGCACACATACATTCTCTCTCTCTCTCTTTCTCTCTCTCTCTGCCCCTTCCTCACCCTCTCAAAATAAATAAATAAATAATGGGATTTGAATGCTATTGTGAGTACTTCTGGTAAAAAAATAAAAATAGGAAGTAGTTTCATTTAAAAATATACATTCAGTTGGACATTTTAAGATTTAAACATGGATGTTACTTCAGATGTTTTCTTGGCCTAATGAATCCATGTACTTCGTTTTTGAAAAAGCAAAATACAACAAAGCAAAAAGTTAGTAAACAAATACAAACTTGTGATCAAGTCAGAGGCCTCTCTAATCTACCAAGAGGTGGGATCTCACTGACAACAGATCACTCTCTACCCTTGGATCCTCGGGGCACTTTTGAAAGATCTGACTTTTATAAATTAGAAAGATGAATCACAGCAATGTCTTTTCCTCTATTTTGAAGGTGAAATTTAAACTTTGTAGCATTTGTTATTATACCCAATAAAAAGTGAAATCTTTATTCTGTGGGTCTGCAAAAGCAACTTTTGAAGTAGGATATATCTATCAACATACTTATAAGAGGCATTTTTTCCCCTCCAGTTTTGGAGAGTCTGAAAACCAGAGCCAGTATGGTTTAGATATTCATAATTGTTTACACATGTTTCAATAACAAAATATATATGGGGGGTTGGTGCTTTACTTTTAGGATTTGGGACAGCTGGAAATTATTATTATTATGGTGAAAAGTGTTCTTACTGGATAATGGTGTTAAAAAGAATATAATCTTTCAGATGCTTCCTCTTAACATGGAACACGTATTATTTTATTAAGTTGAGTTAAATATGGATTGGCTATTGTCCGGTCAGCTACACATGAAGGTGTCTAAGGAAATAGATTCTCAGAAAAAGCATCAAATAAATGACCAGGGTTTATTATTATTGATACTATTATTGTTATACAGAGAAACCTTAGTACTCCTCCTAAGGGCTAGATAGTTAATATTCCACATATTGCAGTGACAGATTCTAATTAAATATTTAAGAAATGAGACGCTGTTTCCAATCATGATACAACATATCAAATACCTTGGAGATGTGTAAAAATTCTTTTGGTATTTGCTTATCCAGAAAAAAAAGAGTGATTAGTAAGGGAATCTGTGGCTCCCAGAACCCACAGTGTTTCTCATAAGGAGCCAGACTTTATTAAGAGCCAAGAGGAAACCAGGTTCAAAGGAAATTCATCTAATATTTGCACTCTGGTTATGAAAGGGGTGAGAGGCTGTTCATCAGCAGCATGTGGCCAGTTGGCACGGAGGGCTGTGGGCCAGGCCGAGGGGTTAGCGTGATCACAGATGGACTTAGCATGGGAAAGAGGATGCCAGAAAGTCCTAGGTGGTGCATGCTATTTTGGGGGCTTTGCATGAATCATTTTTTTCATTCTGTGCCAGCATCGACATAGACAAATGTATATGTTGACTGGCTATTGAGAATTTGCAGATCACCAACGTAACTCCCATCTATGGGGACATCACTCATAAAGGATTTTTTAAAATAATGATTTATAACTACCTCTAAATATAGTACATTTTTTATCACGAAATTTTACTTACAGCTTTTATATTTTGTTATATGAAGGGGATGCTACTAAGATTTAACAAAGAAGGGTCTGGAATAAAAGAGTACATACTCTGAAGAAGAAACAGGGATCTCTTTTTAGTCAAGCAGAGTGGTCAGCAAATTGGCAATTGATGGTTCACTTAATACATATAGAAAGAGCAATTTTGCATTGGAGACTTAAGGATATGGAGCTGGCTCAAGAACTCAGGAAACACGTCTTAGTCTGGATTCTAATAGTCCGTTTACATGAGGTACCACTACTAACTGCCAGGAGGCTTGATAACCAGCCTGTAGGTTCTCATCCTTACCCTGCCACTCACTGGCAGTGAACCTTGGTAAACTACTAAGGATGGATATTGGCAAGATATCAAAGTTTATTCTGATGCAGAATGAGGGATTGGGTATCAAAGGTCTCCCCAACTCTGAAGTTTAGTGCGACATTGGAATACAAGACTCACAAATGACCTTAAAATGAATATCCCTGCTGTGCACAGAGCTGTTGGACAATTGCTCCGCCAGGGAAGTGCCCAGCTACCCATATCTTCTACTAATGTCTTCCCCATCAATGGCCTGGGCCACTGGAGGCCTTCACACAGAATCATGGTAGGGCTTCCTAGCATAACTGCCCCTTTCCTCAGGACCCTTCTCACTGTATTAAATATCATATGTCAGGAGAACTGTTGGAGGTCCCCTGTAGCCTAACCTCACTTGTAAATTTTCTTCTAAAGAAAAAAAACTGACAAGTTCTAAACAACAACCTACAAATTAACTTTAGAGGCCAAAGTCTTTTGGAAACCATACACTTATTTCAGCAATCTAGTTTTGGAGTGGAATACAGTGGCTAAGAGCCGAGCTTATAAATAGCAAAACCCATCTCCTGTATCTTTGCTACCAGGAACCAGGCTGCCTGGATCCCAAAACGGGCTCTGCTACTTGTAAACTGTGTGACTGTGGGCATTCCTGCATCTGTGAAATCCCTGGGCGTTATCAAAGTATCTGTCTTGTCAGTGTTTTACTTTGTGTTGATAACCGAGTTCATGGACGTAAAGCAATTAGAATAGGACCTGGCACACAGTAAAGCCTAAAAAAATGTTAGATACTATGCAATTTAAATATTCTCAAAAGTGACAAATCTCTAATGTGAGATGTATTAGCATTTGTGAAATACCCAAAAGTCATTTGGAGCAAACTCTGATTTTAAACAAGTCGGGGAGAGTTTGGCAGTTTGGGTTGAAATTGTGATGTGAATTTACACAACGGGACATAGTTTCTTATTTAGAGCATTATCAGGTGTGAATACAATTTTTGTCATTTGAAGTGATGGCTTTCAAAAGTGACAGTGCTTTTTAAAAAAGAGATTATGCATACTAAAAAATTAAATTACATTACACTTACACCTTCTGTCTGACGGCATTTAGGTATCGTTCTTCTTTGTCCTTTGCTGCCCATTTATAAAAATAGCACAAGGAACCCGTTAAAATAACCCACCAGATAATATCTGTGAAGGATGTCCCAGCGTTTGGCAAAGAAATATTCCTCTTTTTGTTAAATAACTCTTTAACTCTCAGTCTCTCTATGTGATCGCTAATATGATGACATACAAAATTAGTTGTGCCGCTATCAAAATTAAAACATGCTCAGGACAAATTTTACATTTAATTCTGAAAGTTTCATTTTATTACATTTACCATAAAATTTATTGTGTAATTTAGCACAGGTGGTTGTTCTGCAAAGCTCTTCATGTTTTTATATCTTATTAAATCTAAACTTAAAAATAAGCAATTTAAAAGTCTCTAATTCAGTTTACTAGACCTCAGTTTTTTAAAAAAGCCAATTTTAAACTTTGCTCTTATACCAACCTGAAGACGTTTTATTTGTCTATTTATATTTTGCAAACTTGTAGATTGAACTCTGTCTATAGTGCAGGCACTATTCCAAATTCTACTATATTAACTCCGTTTTCCTTAAAAACCACTCTATGGGATCAGTAGTATTATATCCCTACCTGACGGATGAGAAACTGGTCCAAGTTCTCCAACACGTTAATGGTGAGCTGTGGCTCAAATTCAGACAGCATGAATAATTTTGATCCAAGTATTTAAGAGGGGTTATTCCACTTTAAAGAAAAATTTTCCCTTCTTTGGTGTTCCTTAAAGCTTTGAAATCTGGGTCTTTTAACTTTATCAGTAATTTCACTTTAAAATAACCTATGAGGTCTGGAAAAATCATTCTCAACCATTTGGGTCAGGGGAGGGGGTGGGTGGACGAGGTCAAAGCCCAGGAATGTCAGTGACAGTCTGCCCCACATTGCCGAAGAATGAGATCCTAAAGAGATGGGGGGTGGGGAGGGGGGGTTGAGGACACTGGGGTGGAGAGACCTGGTCTGCTTTGAAGAATGAGGTCATGTTCAATGTTTTAAACTCATTAGTCCTGCCTAAAAAAAGGATGTGGATGAAAAAAAAAGAAAAAGACAAATTAGCATCATTTTCCAAAGAAGTTAATATGTCAGGCAGTAGAGTGCCCTAATTCTGCCTTCAGGGAACATATGTGAAACCAACTTGTGGTTCTGCAATTGGTGAAACCATCTGTAAGGAATACCCCATCCCTCATTCCTGTTCCTATAGCACACACCTATTGAAGGAAATGTTACAGTTGGTCAGATGCATGTGGAAATTTTGTTTGCATTACCTAATTAAGCCATTGGGCCAACCTTTCTTTGAACAAAAAACAATTTGTTATAGCTTGATGAGAGAAAGCACATCAATGGTTTTGACTAATGAGGACAGTTTAAGAGTCCAAATGACATATTCTTAATTTTTCCCGTGTTTCCAGGACCACAATTATCTATAACTTATAACCACTTTCTGTGGGAAGAAAACAATGGCTAGGTAGCTCCTCACAGATGTTTATTTCCAAGACAATATTTGATCTGGTGGCATTTTGCTTTGAGAACCATAATAACTGCTGCATCTCTGGATGAGTAGAGATCCTTGAAAAACCACACAGAATTCCAAGGTGGTGTATTATTATACAGATATTAATTTTTATCACCAAAACAAAAAATGAAATGATATATATAAACAGTTAAAAGAGTTTCTAGGACAAGGTAGGTGCTCAATAAACTGAAGTATAATCATGTATATTTATGCATGAAACTATCCTTATTCTGCCTCTTGTGGCTAGTGATATTTGGCATCGGATTGTGAGCTACTAGGATAAGAATATTTTTACTAGGAAAAGAATTATAATTTTTTTCATAAGTTGTAAATTTTATACAGCATCATGTATGATTGTTTGAACAAGTGGTCAAAACTCTCATCAGATATTCACAAGGGTACCCTGCTTCCTCCAAAAGGTGAAATAAAGACCACAGGCCCAGGTAAATCATATATTTCAACTTGTCTTTTTTCTTCCTTTTTCCTTCCTTTTCCTTCCTTTTCCTTCCTTTTTCTTCTTTCCTTTCCTTTCCTTTCCTTTCCTTTCCTTTCCTTTCCTTTCCTTTCCTTTCCTTTCCTTTCCTTTCCTTTCCTTTCTTTTAAAAAAGAGAGAGATAGAGAAAGAGAGGCAGAGGAAGAGGGAGAAAGAGAATCTCAAGCAGGATCCATGCCTAGTGTGGAGCCCAATGCTGGGCTCCATCCCATGATATGACCCTGAGATCATGACCTAAGCCAAAATCAAGAGTCAGATGTTTAGCCAAATGAGTCACCCAGGTGCCCCTAAGTTGTCTCATACAGAGCCAAGCTCTGTTGTTTGATGGGGCCAAAAAAGTGTTTTTTTTTTTTTTTTAAACATAAGTCATGTTCTAGGCTTGGTTTGGTAGGGAGAGGAGAGCTTGTTAAATGCCTAATCCATCACCCAAGCTCTCTCCCCTCTCTTGCCACCATCCTCACTATCCTGCTGTGTACATTTGCTAGAGTTAGTTTGGACCTGAAAAATGAGGAAGAAATAGAGAAACAGAGATAAAAACTTGAGGGTCCCTTTGGAGCAATGAAAGCCCAAAAAGAAGTGGGTTATTAGGAATCGGAGTTATCAAAAAAGAAACTGCATTTATCTGCTTCCTTTTTAGCCACAGCTTCCTTCAAAGTTTCAAATGTCACATTTGAAATCTGGTTACTCTAACAGAATATTTTATTTAAAGACCTGCCAGGGCTCTTTTCTGTTTCCTTGTGAAGTCTAGAAAGCAGAAGTCTAATTCGTTAACTTCAAACAAAAATGAGTGTACGTATACAGCAGGAGATTGTACTCAGAGAAACTTCTGGATGCTGAAGCCAAGAAGATTCCATTCTCTTCCACACTGTATTGGTGCGGCTGCACTAATGGTAGTACAAGTTTGTTTCTTCTTGTAAAGGAAACAGATGTGACTTGGAGAAACATGGAGAACAGATGTGCTCAGCAAAAGTTTTTATTTAAATGGTAATTTATCTGACCATAAGTTACATTAACTCATGAGGTGAGTGTTTAACATAGCTCTTTTTCACCAACTCAGAAAGATAATTTATATAAGCACTCAAACAGATCATGAACTTAAGAACACAGCCCTTTCCATCTTCACTTGCTTTTTAAGAAAGCTGAATACTACTCCCAAGCCTAGGATGTATGTGAATGCTTACTGGTCCCTGAGAGGTTTATTGCAATCAAAATGTCTGGGTGTGTGAACTGCTCATGGAAATATTTCACTCCCCTTGCTGCTACATGGGCTCTTGAAGAATGCTGGTAAAGGTGTGCTTGGTCCCTGAACACAGAACTTAAAACACCTGTAAAGGGCTAAGTTTAAGTCAAGAGCATTTGACAAGACTTGAAAGAATGCCTACAGCCCGGGTCACTGATAAAGCTATGGATGTCTCTGCTGTACATCCTTTAGAGTGAAGCAGGAGAATGGGGCCATCTTCTCCATTACGCATAACGGGAACCACTCCTACAGCACAAAGTACTAATTTTAGGAGCCCAAGGAAAGATTTTAATTTCCTTTCTAATTAGAAGAAAAAAACAACTCTTCAAATTGTGTATGTATGTATGCATGTGAGTATATGCAAATATATATATAAATACCTATATATTCATCTTCATACCAACACAGTTGAAAAATATAATTTTAAGTATTTTTTTCATGAAAGAAGGGGTCCACAAAGGCAAAGGTGCCTAGGACTCATGAACGTCTAGAATGCAACCGTGTGGGTCAGCTCAGGTCACTCATTCTCCTTTCTGCTTCCCAACCAGTTTTCCTGTTCTGATTCCATTTAAAATCCTAGCATCCTCACTATTATTGGCTCCTACTTCTTTTGCTGTTCTCCATCTTTCTTCTTCTTCTTCTCCTTCTCTATATATCTGTAGGTAAGTCCTAGAGGTGCATCTGAACAAAAAGAGGTTTCATGATGATGATAGTTATGATCATGATGAAGATGCTAATTCAATACTGACAAGTAATTAATAGTGCACAAGGCTTGTGATAAAAATTTGCATTTATTATCTAGCTGAATACTTTGAACTATTCTATAAGATACGTTCCATTACTAGTTTTATTCTTAAAAATAAGGAAACTGAGGTTTAGAGAACTTATATGCCTTTCATTAGGAGATAGAGCAAATTAGGCTAGTTAGAAGCAGAGATGGGACTGAAACCCAGGCTTCCCTCATAACAATTATGTGCATGAGCCTTTAACTTATGATTTTTTTTAAGTAGGCTCCATGCTCAACATAGGGCTTGAACTCATGACCCTGAAATCAAGAGTCACTTGCTATACTAGCTGAGCCAGCCAGGTGCTCCTATGTCTTGAAACCACTAGGTTAAGAAAATGGCCTGACATAATCTGCTAAGATGCAAAATTTGCTCTAATAAAATAATTTCAACAGAGAAAATGGACCTTCATCCTGTTCACAGGGCAAGAGAAAATACTGACATTTACAGTGAAGACATTATCTTCTACATGTGTGAGTACTAAATGCAGTATTTATTCACAGACTCAGGAACCTATTAATTCTTACTCATTAAAGGCAGAGAGCTACAAATACCATAACAAATCACTGAAGGTGGAAACTGACCCTTGAAGGGCCTGTTCTTAATACCTTTGAGATATATCGCCAAAATAGAAAACCCTTAAAATTAAATATTAATATATAAATTAATAGAAATAGAAATATATAAATTTATAAATTAATACCAAAATATAAAGTAGTCTAAGACTTAATTTTCTCTTGGAAAGGAGTGGGATGAAGTAGATAATAAAAATCACCCATAAAATCTTATCTGTGTGAAGATTAAATAAGAGTATGAAAGTAAGGTCCTTTCACACTGATGAATATATCATTGAAGTATTATCAAACTGTCAGCTCCACAAAACATTCTTCTCACTATGATAAAGTTTATGTGGACAAACTTTTTTTTTAAGTTTTGAAAAAATACACTGTGGATGTTTTTAACGGAAACAATAAAGTAGGGAGTTGTGTCAAATAGTAAAAAATGATTAACTGTTAATTGCTCTAATGTGTAATCAAGCATAATATATATATTTTAAAAAGCCTGTGCATTGGAAAACATTTTAACAGTTAGTAGTAATAATAGTAGTTTGACCGATTCCATTATATAAAATATGAGACCTGATTTAAATATTGGGACCAATAAAGATAGCAAGATATTAGGATATATATGGTGTCCGGTAAAATATTAGATGTTAGCTCTAAAACTTTTCCAATAGATACACTATGGAAGGGAAAGTGCTAATTCCATAAGATTTATCATCAAATTGGACATTATGAAGACCTCAAAATTATGCATCATAAAAATTATCATTGTACATGACCATGAAAACAAATTTTAGCTAACTAAATTTTAACAGGTTAAATTCTGGCTGAATGAGTGCTGCTAGTGTATCTCCTACACTACATGACATATTTGTAAGAACAAAGAACTTAGAAGAAAAATTATTAAATAGTTGCTAGCAGGGAGTCTCTTACTACAGCACAGGCTCTATTGTTGAAAAATGGAATCACATTTTTCTGGTGTATTGCGGTAGGCAAGGTAACTAAAAATCACTAAAATGAATATATTATAGGCATTACAACTTTGGAATAAACAAAGGCATTTTAAGTAGTCATTTACACTCTCTATTCTTTCATTATGAGTATTTCCTAAAATATTAGACAATTATCACATGAGCTGTTTTGTAACCTTTGTGTTGAGAAAAAGTATATTTCCAAATGCTGCAACTGGAGTCATTTACACATCATTTAATAGCTCAGCATCTAGATCATTAATTAATTTTTTTCAATAAGGCAGCAAATGTCAGTTTTAAATCTATAGCTAAATACTAGGCAAATCCTTTTCAAAAGCTGAAATTTTTCCTTACTTGGTATTTTCTTTATTAATTGTAATTTATTTTGAAATGAAAGCTGTTTCTAACAAATGGATCCCTGAAATGTAGTCTCCTACGCTTTTGCTCTATGACCTTCCTGTAGATTTTATTTATGGCTGTATTCTGGCACAACACTTTGGGGGCAAAATGTATACGAGACCATAGATCATTTATACAAATCAATTTCTATGGATGCTGTATTGTTATCCATGTCAAAAATTTTTGATTTGGAAAGAGATATTAGAAGAAATATTTCCCCATATGTGTTTTAATTTCCTTAGAACATAAATATATTTTATTAATTCCAAAGCATGACATATTCCAGCCATAATAACAGTTTATTACTTTCTAAATCCTTCTTCCTAACAGCAAAACATTATGCTATTTATGGGTAAATCAAAATGAAATAACAGTCTAGGTATGTTATATGACTTTTTTATGTTTCATTAAGAATCATGCTTTCTATAATTGAATGCATATTTCTGATTATAATTACATTAGACAGAAAAGACGGCAAATTAATGAGAAGAATAAAGAGCTGTCATAGTAGTACTGACTACAGAAATGATTAAAAATATAAGGATGAAAAATAGATAAGTGTGATTCTTCAATATTCATCATTGAAGGGTTACCTCTAACCTATCCATACTTTGAGTAAATCCATTGAGTAAATCTTATTACTAGATTTATAAGTGGAAAGTAGAAAAGTAGGCCTGTTATTGCTATATATCAGTGATTTTCAACTGGGGTCAATTTTGCCCCCCAGGGGACATTTGGCAATGTCTGGAAACATTTTTGGTTGTCACAGCTTGGAGAGGGTATGCTTCTGAAATGTACTGGATAGAAGCCAGGGACGCCACTAAGCATTCTACAGTGCTCAAGATAGATCCCCAAAACAAAAAGTTAGCCAGCTCTGATACTCATAATGCTGATGTTGAAAAACTTCAGTCCAAATCTAATTATTGTCTATCAGTTGTGTAAATTAGCCATTTCTCCTTCACTGGTAATAACTAAACTATGAGTTAACTCTATGGCAACCATATACAAATTCCATCTGGCAATATAATTATAAATGGGCACTTAATGCAAGTAGTTAATTATGGCCAAGTAGGTATTTAACAGTATTTGATCATATAAATGATCTAAAATGTCTATTAACAAATTAAGTTATCTTATTATTCACCAAAATGTCAAAGCAATTTATTTTTTAATTGACTGGTATGTTTTATATTTACTTTCTCCTCAGAATTAGTCTTTTGGTGAAAAGCTAAAACAAATAGCTGATATCTAGAAGGTGAGAGTGTGTTAGAAGGAGAAATTAGGAGGCTTGATTACACAAAAGCTGGATACTCTTTTTTGGCTATTTTTAAAGTAGGTTACCTTTAATGTTTGTTTAAAATTTAATAATGGCATCCATTAGAACAAAGATCTAATTTGAAATATAAAGAAGAAGTATAATTTTTTCACTTAACCAACAAATAAAATATGATTAAAGTTAAGTTCACTTCCTTTCATTTGTTATCTATATGTTTTAGGAATTCAAATACAATGGTCTACCATTAATATGCAATAGTTTGGACACTAGAATTCAACATAAGAATATAGAAAAGGCACTATGGTTCTTGAGGAAAAAAAAGAACAATGTAGAAGAACAAAAGTTCATGAGTCTCATAATGTACATTTGTTTATCTATTAATTTGAAAACTCTAGAATAGCTGAGAATTAATAGGAGTTCAGAAATTGTATCCCTTACTCTTTGTATTCTGAACATCATCATGGAATCAGCTTGCAGTGGAAGCTAAAGACTGTAATGAGATTAAGCATAAAGGAGACATAGGGGAAAGGTCTCTGGATTAGAACTATCATTGGAGCCTAGGGGGAGAAAATCCTACCTCTGCTATTGACTTGTCCAAGTTTCTGAGGGCACACATGCCTCATTAAGTGTCTAAATCAATCCTTATTATTCATCCATTGTCTCTTCAGTCATTTGACAGTTTGTGAAAGGAAGGCTAAAAAAATACTAGTGATTATTAGACACTTTTCTATGTTATAAAATATAGTACTGCTATGGGACCACACATAAACTTTAAATTAAAACCTTCTGGAAAGGATTGTTATAAATGACTGAAATACTTTTCTGCAATCATCTGTAGGATACATCCCACAAGAATTTTCTAATATTTTTCTTCATGTCATCGTAACAAATTCCTAATATAATCCATTGTCTAAGGTAACTGCATGGTAATTAAGTTATTTTTGATGAATATAATATTTGAGAAGAGAGGCATGTCTTCAAAGATAATACATACTTCCCCAGTATTGTTTTTCTCTTATTGAGGTGTACCTTACATTCAGGATACATAATTTATGTATAGCAAGATGCACTTATATATACTTTATATACAATAAATTGCACAAGTATTAAGTTCATAGTTAAGTTTTTTATATATTTAGATACCACCTGGTTATATATGTGACCACCATCTAGATTTGGAAGCATGTTTGGGGATGAGTGATCAGGCCAAATGAGCAGAAGCATAAAATACACTCTGACAAAGAATGGGTAGACGGGGAGAGAATGCTTATCTGGCCACTACGTTTAAGAAACATGGTGTTCGTCCTACCCACTGAGTCTCGGTCAGCTGCTTCTCTCCTTTATTAATCCTCTGTGCTTCAATGATCCCAACAGGCTGTCAGTCATTGAGACATGACATATTTGCAATTAGACTTTCTAACTGAATTAGGAGATACGATAAGAGTATCAATTACTACTTCTCCGGAAGGACCTACATTGAGGGTATATGATGTGAGGAAATGTGGTAGGTTATACCTAGAATCCTAACAAAAGGAAGAAACAGAGGAAAGAACCACCAAAATAGGCAAAGTCTCTGGATAACAGTTACCTTCCAAGATCAACAGGGGTACAAAATGGTATGTGTTGCTCACAAGAGAAACTACAGCCTTTAGGAATGATTAAGATACAATAAGTGCAGGAAAAATATATATACCAAGCAAATTTAATTTCATTCATCTGGTATTCTTTCCATAAAACAGTTTCACAATTTTTCCTCTAATTCTTTAAAATAAACTCCACTGAATCTAGTTTAAAGTTTCAGAGTAGATGCAGGTACAAATCCAAGAAACACAGCACAATTTAAAATGGAAATGTAAAATCAATTCATAACTGTGAGTACTCAGACTTTTTTTTCCAATATTAACCACAGTGAGTCAACCGCACACCGTACGTGTAGGGACTAGCCACCACACTAAAAAGAAAACCACTCACAACAAGGTATCTTACATACCTGGCTGGGGCCCTTTCTCCTTTGAAATGAGACCAGTTTGGATTAGAAAGCATACATTTTTTCCTAACAATTTTCACTTGAAAGTTTGCACCTGGGTTAGCAGATCACTCCCAATTCAACCCAAGTGCAAATGCAGAATTCACTTACCTGCACAAAACCGCAGGCAGAGAAGTCCTCAAACAAGGGCAGACTTGGACGATCTTCTCTGTAGATGGTGAGTTTGTATGTGATCAGGGTCTCACCCTGTGCTGGCGACTCATCCGCCACAAACACTGAGATTTTGTTTATTCCCAAACCTAGAGGGTAGTTGGCAAAGCTGGAGAAAGACAGAGAGAGTAACATTTATTCAGCCCAAACGGATTTATAGGTCAATATTCATTAAATGCCTAATTTGCATACAAAAGTACATAAGGTCTATACAGCTTCATAAGAAACATAAAATATGAAAAAAAGTTTTAATTATGTTTCATAGTACTTTGGTATGCCAGCAGGTATCTTGTAGAACAATTCAGGACTTCTATCAATTACAGGGAAGGAAACTAATAGTTATTAACCGCTTCTCAGGATCATACATTATCTCATTTAATACTCAGAACAACTTTATGCCCAAAGTCCCATGGTAGAGTCAGGGCTGGAACCCAGGTTGGTTTGACTTGAATCCTCTTATCCTTCTACTAGACTTTCTTAGCTCCCAGGATAACAAGTGTATTTCTTTCCCTACAGGGTGGGAACATGAGAATCTTCCTTGCCTTGGACATGGAACTTAATATGCTATTTAAAATTCTAAACAAAAGAGTTGGTGAGTCTCAAAAGGGTCAATAGAAAAACATTACATAAGACTAGGAAGGTTAGTATTAGTATGCTCATAAATTGTGATGAAAATGTTTATTCAATCCCTGCATATTCAAAATCTTGAAGAGCTGGGTTAGGGTAGAAGGAAGCTACCCTTAATGAGTTTCTTTAATATTTCAAATCACAAGATCCTCTCTTGTTCAACATTGTTACATAGATACGAATATTGCTAACAGATAAGTAGAGCAGTAATGTGTTCTTTTCAACCACATGACACCTGAAAGGTGAAAGGATTTCACATCCTGGTGATCTCTCCAACTGATCTCATGCTTCAGACTTTCTAAATCTTCAAAGGTTGCTTCACATATCTGCTTCCCATTATTATGTCTCCATTAGCCCTGGTCAACATCCCCATACCTTGTTCCTGCCCGATCATGCAGGTACACCTTGCACTGACACTTAGAAGTCTCTGCTCCAATTGTCACTGTTACCACGTCAAATGGGACTTCAGAGTAATAATCTTTGATCTTCGGGTTAAATTCAGGATTCAGCTCCAAATGTGGATGTGTGAGGATGTGTTTGATATAACACTGTGTGTCATCTGTTAAAAAAAAGAAGACAACTATGAAATGGATAAATGTTGAAAAATCATATATGATTATGGTGGCTTTTTAAAAAATCCTTTGAACAACCTTAAATGTTCACTTAGTGATCACTATTGATTTTCCATTTGGCACTCTGGTCATATTTGATTTGTGGCTTCAGTTGGATTTTCTATTTGTCAGATTTTGTAGAATTTACCTTATGTAACAGCTGCTGACTTTAGTTGGCATTAGACAGATGATAGTTTTTGCTCAGCCCTTTAAAGTTTAAAGGCAGAGAGAAGATGGGGAAATGTCTCACCAGTGAATTGACAACATTTTTATGACATTTACAGCATACATCAAGCAACTGGTGAATGGGGATGATGACTATGTGAAGTGGTAACAGAAAGGCATCAGCAGGGAATGAGGAACATTTCTTAATAGGGAGAGTCATTAAACTGCCATTGAATTGATATAGTAGCTTACAGGCAGTAGGGTGGAGTGAAGAATGTGAAATCCAATATTATACTAAGCATTTAGGCACAAAAACATCAGCAGGACATCCTGAGATCCCCCTCCCTACCCAGGTCACCTCAGCATAAGAAAGTACCCTAAAGTATGACAAGGAAATGACATACTCCATTCGATCCTGTCACAGAACCTAGCACATTACTTCATGCCATTGATTCTAAGCCATTTTAAAAATATGTTCCCATGCGGTAGCTCACTTTTCACAAAACTATCTTGATGAGTAAAAGAAAAATATACTTGTAGGCACACATACCAGCCACTGCTAAATTAGATTGTGTCCATGTTGGGATAAATAGATTACTCAAAAGAAGCTTAGCAAATGTTTTTCAGAGAAATATTAATAAGTATTTTGTTCCATAGATACTTTTCAGTGGTTAACAAAATTCCAGTAATGAGAAAATTTATAGAAATCAGTAAAATGAAAGTATCCTACTTTTGCCTTTTAAATAAGATGTTCAATAACATTTAACAACATGGCAACAAAAAAAGTAACACGGAATTCACTGAAGGAAGCTATACAGTGAATTTAAAGCAAGTAGATTGTCTTCCTCTATCTGTATACAGTTATCACAATGACTTTTCTATAATCAGGTCTGTGTCAGCTTCAGTTCTTTACTGGTTTCCCACTATCTCCAAAATTTAGTCCAAGTTCCTAATAGAGCAGACAAGGCATTTCATAATCTCTTCCTTGTCTTTCTCTCCAGTTACAGCCCTGTTATGTCCTGCACTTTGTGACTTAACAATGCCACACTTTTTATACTTCTTTGGCAGACATGGAGATGTACTACCACATCCATGGCAGTGGAAACCACCAACCTTCTGGATGTCTTATTTCCATTCTGAGGACTGTGTCTCAGTACAACGTCCATCATGCACTAATGAGAACGAAAATGGAAAATGAAATTGAAAAAAACTCTATGTACCTCTGACCCACATTCTATAGTTTTCTCAGATTTTGAAAGAAAAAAAAACTACTCAGGTACAAATTAGGAACAAATAATAATACAATAGATACATTGTAATTTCACTGTAGGGAAAAGTCTTAATAAAAAATAAATGGTCATTTTGGTTATATAATTAGGTAAAGTACTGACTTGGTTGATTTTACCTGTTACCAAATATTTGAGCTGACTGAAAAATGTAAGTAGACTTGCATCTATAATTCTGATGATCATATCAACTTCTGAAATTTTTAAAGCAAAAGAGAAACCGATACAGGAATGAGGGCAAGATTATATTATTAGATCTCATCCCAAAAAGGACCATAAGTTTTTATTTGAATTCAACTACTTATTAATAATGCATTCTTTTTATTTTTCAAAAATTTTTTTCCAGCACATTCTGTGTTCAAGGCACTGAGATAAGCACAGTAAAACACAGGCCATTGTTGGTCATGAGATCTGACTCAACTGGAGACTGTGAACCTAACATAACTTTAAACAGGCTGGAGCCCAGAGATATGTGCTTTTGAGAGGATCATTTCCTAAGAGGAAAGGGAACATAAACACTGGCATTACACTTTTATGTTCAAAACCAGTTAAATGAATCATAAAGCAGATTTATTTTTCAAAATAGTAATCACAGAGGATGTACTGTAACTTAAGATGATGTATTTTTATAAAACAGTCACCAAGAGTTGATTTCCCTGCAGTTCACACTTTCGCTGAATAGTGAAAGTTTCCAGTGGGGCTTGCCCATTATAACACTGAAACTCAGCCCTACGTGAGACCCAATGTGTAATCAATGCTCTTAAGCACGATCCTAGCAAGTGCTTGTTTTTGGTTTCATCAGAAACTCTCCACCTCTGGCTGAAGTGCTCCATCCCAAGCTCTGCTTAAAAGCTAATTTATCTTGATCTCATCTTCACCTGAATCATCAGTGTTGCTGCTTACATACACCTGGTGTTTCCTTGGCCTCCTTCCCAGCCGGATGCCAGCGCGCCTCAGGCCAGCTTACCTAGATCTGCGGAGAACCCAGCGCAAAGCTATCGCGGCAGCAAGCTGCTTAACCTCTTTGGCAAGGGTATTTGGGAGAACTGTTTGAAGTTTTGGTTGTTTTTAATGAATTCTTTTAACCACAGAGTTTTATTGCCCTTTTGGGGAAAATCATAACTCATATTAAACATGAGAACAGCCTAGACTCTGAAGGATAATCCCACCTGTTCTGAGGCATCATCAGGTTATTTTTTAAATCTTAAATTATACCATAAAAGTAGGATGATTAATTATGCGGCCCCAGGTAGGACTAGTTTTAACAACATAAAAATATGAACTAAGCTAAAGAGCTTATCTAACATGTTCACATCCTGTATAGCATGTTACCTGGGAAATGAAAAAAAAAAAATGAGATTATCCCCATATAGTTGTTTCATTTTATAAATTATAAAATAGAATATCAAAGACATGAAGTGGCTTTCCTGATGCTGCATCTACCCCAGAGCCTAGCACTCGACAAATGTAGATTCTTAATTTTTTTTAATGTTTATTCTTTTTTGAGAGAGAGACAAAAAGACGAGGAGCTAGTGGGAGGGGCGGGGAGAGGGGGAGACAGGATTTGAAGACGCCTCCCGGTTGACAACAGAGAGCCCGATGCAGGGCTCAAACTCATGAACCATAAGATCATGACCTGAGCTGAAGCTGGAAGCTTAACCGACTGAGCCACCCAGGCACCCCTAAATGTGCATTCAAATCTTGCTCCTGGTTTTCTCCCTAGTCCTTTACGCCCTATAGTCCAGCCACCAGCCTCCCAAGAGTTGCATGTTTTTTTGTGGAAGTAAGACACTGGCTGGCAAGTGTAGGAATGGTAGGGTATAAGTAATATCTGTTCCTTTTTCCTGATCAGCAATACTTTATTTAAAATGCTATTTTTTTAAATTGGATGTATTTGTTGATTCTATCAAGCCACACTATTATATAACCTCTCAGTCTACCTCAATTTTAATGATACTGTTAAAAAACATATAATGAATAAATTAAATTGCATTCTAGAAGATACAAATTAGATTTTATGAAATGGGAAGATTTTTATTTATAATAAATTAAACTTTAATCTATAAATTTTATTTTTTTCCAACTTTATGTTTTACTGGAATTGATTTTTTATTTGTGAAAGGCTAAATTTTCTAAGTGCATGTTTTAGCACCAAATATATTTATACACACATATATATTCAAAATATATATATATACACACACATATATATTCAAAAAATATATATATATTCAAAAAGCAAGCCTGCTAAGAAAACTCTTATTATTCTATCATATTATTATAAAGTATTAAGATAACTCATGAGCTTTAGACAAAGAATTAGAAGACCCAGCTTCTTGATCCAGTTCAGGCATTTAATAGTCCTATGATCTTGGAAAGATCAATTAGATTCTCTAGAACGATATATTTGCAAGGCCACTGGAATAATGCTGACCAGAGTAAACAAAATTATTTTTACATTCTAAATCTATATAACACTTGAAATGTATTACTATAATATATAAGCTATTTTTCTTGATTATATCTTGGTTTAAAAAATCATGAATTTTAAGAAAATAAATTGAAAAGCAGTTTTAAAACTCTCAATTGTAATAAAGAAAATTCAACTCAAGTATTATCCATTATGTCAACAATCTGGCAGAAAAGGAATCCCTGTGGGGTGATAAGAGCCCTAAAAATCAAAGTATAAAGCAGATAAGCTTAAGTATTTCCACTTGAGCAGTCTCCAAGGCAAAGCCTTAATACACTAAGGACTCCTGAAAATGAGTCTGAAAGTCACTGTCCTTAAACAAACACATAAACATAACACTTAATGTTCAAAAATAGAAAATAAAAAATGCTATTCATATGCAAAAGTGAGAGATAACTTATTCAGAAACTTCTAAAAATTTACTTAATATTTTATTATTTATTATTATTTATTTATTTTACTGCAATATTAATGTTGTAGTCTAATAGTATCTAAATACAATAGAATGATGACTTCTTCCAAGGGCGGTGCCTGCCTATTGATTATGCCACGAAGCACTTTAATTGGAACTCACCATTACTGCAATGAACTTCTTTGGTTTCATTCATAATTCGTGGAACAGAAGCTAAAAAAAAAAAAGTTAATTTAAAATGAAAACTGTTAATCAAAACACAAAGAATACATATTCACTAATCTAAAACAGCACAATTTAGTAAAACACATATTTTATTACTTAACTTATTACCTCAGAAAGTACTTCTTAGTTAAACTGAAAGCTACGTAAAATAAAAGAAGTTACTCGGTTCAAATCTCAGAAGGAAGATTATTTCAAATAGGAAAATATTAGGGGAGAAAAATGAATGGTCTAAATGTCATCCATTGCTTGAGGGTGATTTATTGAGAGTCCTAGTTCTATGATTTTATGACTTTAATATCCCAAATCATTAGAATTACAGAAATTCTATCCAGTTGATTGCACTGACATTTACTCTTAAGTTTCTGAAACAAACCAAACATCTCCATAAAAAAACTCCTTACTAAGTTCTGATGGAACAAAGGGATGAATAAAAATACTCAAAGTGCTTAAATCATTCATTTAAAGAGAAAAAATGGTGGGAACCAGGAAGACAGAGTAGCAGTTTATCATCAGTTCTTCACTGGGCTAACCAATTCATTCTATTGAATCGGTCTTCTCAAACTTTAGCATGCCTCAGAATCATCTGAAAGGCTTTTTAAAATACAGAGTGCTGACCGGGTGCTATGGCGGCTCAGCCCAGTCATGAACTCGCAGTGCGTGAGTTCCAGCCCGCTTCGGGCTCTGTGCTCTGTGTTGACAGCTTAGAGCTTGGATACTGTTTTGGATTCTGTGTCTCCCTCTCTCTCTGTTCCTCCCCAGCTTGCACTCTGTGTCTCTTTCTCTCAAAAATAAAAATTAAAAAAAAAAAGTACAGAGTGCTGGGGGCTCCTGGGTGGCTCTATTGGTTAAGCGCCATAACTCAGGCTTGATCTTAAGGTTAGCAAGTTAGGGCCCAGCATCAGGTTCTCTGCTGTCAGCACGGAGCCTGCTTTGGACCCTCTGTCCTCCTCTGTTTCTGTCCCTCCCCTCTGCGTGCATTCTCTCTCTCTCAAAACATACAATAACACTCAAAATAAATAAACACTTAAAAACACAGAGTGCTGGGTCTCATACCCAGAGAGGTAGCATTCTGATTCAGCAGATATGAACGGCCCAAATTTCCCAGGTGATGTTGATGTTTCTGGTCTAGGACCACACGCTGAGAATCACTGTATTGTATTAAATCTTGATTAGTAATAGGAAAATTTTTGATTTATAAAAAATTGTAAACATGTAGTACTTCTTTTCATCTTTATCCTTAAAATTAGAAACTGTTTCTTTTTGTGTGACAAAAAGCTCAGATGTTCTTTAGAAGGAAAAAATTAGAACATGAAAATAAGTCCAGGAGAGAGAATTACAATCACCATTAATTTTCCCTGAGGTCCATGTTGCTTGTAGCTAATTGGTTCATTTAATTATATACCATAAACATCTTTCACACCATAAATAACTCTCCTTCAATATTAGAATGGCTTTATCATATTTCTTTGGAAACCTATAACTTAATTTATTTATCCAAACCAGTATTATTACATTAGTAGTTATTTCTTGTAGTAATTTTACAAGTAATTGTAAGAAAATAGAAGTTTCTAATTTTTAAATTTATTAATAACTTATATAACTAAGCTGTATACATTCTAAATTATTTGCTTAAATTGAATATGTAGGAGTGAAATTTCTATGATGCAAGAATAACTTCTAAGGATTTTCATGTTGTTACATGGTCCTTCTGGGAAATCGCTCTAGGTTAACCAGCATAAGTAGTATAAGAATGCTTATTTCCCTACACTCTCCCCAGCTCTATTATCTTTAAGAGACAAAATCTTTTCAAATTTGAAGGAAAATTGTATTTCCTAGTTTAACTTCCATTTTTGATTACTAATGAAGCGAAACACTTTCTTATGTATTTTTGGGCCATGCAATATTTATTTTCATGTTGGAATAAGTGAGACTGTATCTTTTTACCTTTTTTATTTTCAATTGCATCAAATGGCACTTGTGGTTTTTCAATGTTATCATCCTCTGTGAAAGAATTCCTGCAAATGTGATGCCAAACAAATCTGGATCAATGAAATGAACACAATTCATGGAAATTACATTGAACACACTATTTTATTTTCCTGTGTGGGCACAGATATTTCGCTGAACACAAAGAAACACTTTCTGGATTTCACTCCTCAAAACTGGCAATCTCATCTGAAGTGAGGTGGGTGGAAATCTCATCATCTCCAATCAGCAGAAGTACATTTGAAGAAAACCAGGGCAAAAAGTCACTCTTCAGTCCAAAAGTGAGCAATCTCTGATAGCCTGGGTCCAACAGAAGTGAATCTGGGAACACACATTCTTATTGGAATTTGTTTGGATAAAATTACATGGTCTTGAAGCAAGAAGCTTTGGAACCCTGAGACATGGATGCAGAAGAGCATACAGATAACCTAAGAAATAGAAGTGTGCTATGCAGCAAATGACCTGTATCTTGCTGCATCTTCTCTCCTCAAATGCTTAATAACTATGCCTAATGGTAAGGGTTAGTTCTATTTAGTGTGTTTGCCTCATTTTTCTGTTATATAACTAAATGTCTGGTCAGATTGACCTTTAAATCCTCAAATTTGGGACCAAATAATCTAAACTGCAGACAGAAAAACTGCTAGTCCTGATGATGGACACTACCGAGCAGGATGTGATTTGACTTTCCCGGGCTGGGCTGTGATTCTCCATTTCTCTTTAAGCAGTACAGTGATAACAGCCTTGGCCTTCCTTCACAGGGATGAGAATGAAATCAAATGCTCTGTGTTAAATTACATTTTATAAATATTTATTGTCCCAGATATTGTGCTGGGCACTGTGGTAGAGAAGAGATGAATAAGGCATATTCAGTTCCTTCAAAATATAAACATCAGCAAATTACAAAGAATCAAGGAATTAAAAATATTGCGAATGTTGGAAGATGTGATAATTTTATTGCGGTTTACTTTGTGAAGGCTTTTTTTTCCCTTTGATACATACAGTGAAGTAATTAGGGATGAAAAAAAATAATGTCTAGGACTTACTTTAAAATATTTCCTTCATCCCAAGGAATGAAGAAACAGATAAAGCAAGCATGAGGTTAGATATGTTTAGTTGAAGGTTGATTGGGTGCCAGGCTAAATTAAAAAATAGCTCTGAATTCATGGGAAGCAAAAGCTCTAAGTGAAGCTCATAAAAGATACGATCCTGAAATGCACATACACTGAATTACTATCTGAAAGGAATGAGATGCTTTGTACGTTAGGCATCCTGCAGTGATTCCTTGTGCAATTTTGTGAATAAATTATTTGTTTTAAAAGTGTGGATTTTTCATGGAAAGCATCTGATGAGAGCAAAGTACACATGGAACTTTATTTCTAGTAAAGTGAAAATTAGCAGATAGTATACAAATATTGATAGTAAACAAAATTACAAAATTTTCATTTTGTTTGGATTTACACTAATTCGGTTGGGACCTCTGAATTCTAGGCCTCAGGGCATAGACATAAATAACTGTCACTTTTTCTAACTCTTGTTTTTCTGACTTTATCTCTTCTCATCTTGTTGCTCTAAGCAAATGATCTTTATTTAAAGGGAAGCATGAGGGGTGCCTGGGGGCTCAGTCAGTTAAGCATCTGACTCTTGATTTTGGCTCAGGTCATGATCTCACGGTTTGTGAGATCAAGCCCTGCATCACCCCTGCACTGATAGCATGGAGCCTGCTTGGGATTCTCTCTCTTCCCCTCTCTGCCCCTCCCCTGCTGGCACACATGTCTACTCTCTCTCTCTCTCTCTCTTTCAAGATAAATAAATTAACTTAAAAAGAAGAGAAAACATGAAGTCATTAATCCCTACAGGTAGCATAGGTATGTAAAATTGGCTAGAAATAGAAAAAGCTGGAGGTGACCATTGTGCAGATAAAGACAATTATGAATGACTAACCTGACCTCCCTTCTGCAGGATGAACTGGAATAAAGCACTAGACCATGGACGTCAGGCCAGGGTCCTAATCTCTCCTCTATTTCTCTTAGGTGTGTGGCTTTAACAAATGACCCACCTTCTCAGCCTGGTTTCCTTATCTGAATCTGAAAAATGGGTATAATATGCGTAGCCGTTGTAATATAGCATGGATGATAATTTACAGCATGCTCCCAGGTAAATTTGAAGATAATCAGAATTGAGTATTATTTCTTAAAATGCTCTCAGAGTGATTTACCTAATTGCTTTTTGATAAAGATCTGATGTTTAATTTTCTCAGTGTTAACTTAGATAAATCTTTTGGATTTGTCTTACTTTTCCTATAAAATAAAGAAAGAAATTTCTTCCATTGTAGATCCTAAGGTGACTTTGGATGGTAGAGAAACATGAAAAATCAATATTAATATTTATTACCTACTTGCCCTGCAGCATAGCAGACACCATGTGGTACGTGGCAATTATCTCATGTAATTCTTGTAAAATAGTATGTGGTAGGTAGTATAATCCTTATTTTATAGATATGGAGATTTGAGTCTCAGAGGGGTCAAAACTTTACCTGCTATAATTAATAAACTCTAGGGTTGGGATATTTGAATCCATACCTGTCTGATTCAAAAAAGTCCTTACTCTCTCTACACTGATCACTTTTATTTTTTTATTTTTTATTTTTTTATCTTCTTTTTTTTTTTTTTACAAATAGTTTATTGTCAAATTAGTTTCCACATAACACTCAGTGCTCATCCCCACAAGTACCCTCCTCCATGCCCATCCCCTCCTCCTCCCCACATCCATCAGTCCTCAGTTTTTGTCAGCATTCAAGAGTCTCTCATGGTTTGCCTCTCTCCCTTTCCCCCACCATTTCCGCCCTTCTTCTCCCCCTTGTTCCTCCGTCAAGTTCCTCCTAATCCTCCTATACGTGCAAACATATGATATTTGTCCTTCTCTGCCTGACTTATTTCGCTCAGCATAACACCCTCAAGGTCCATCCATGTTGCTACACATGGCCAGATTTCATTGTTTCTCATTGCCATGTAGTATTCCATGGCATAGATAAACCACATCTTCTTGATCCATTCATCTGTTGATGGACACTTAGGCTCTTTCCATGTTTTAGCTATTGTGGAGAGTGCTGCTATGAACATTGGGGTACATGTGCTCCTATGCATACACTGATCATTTTTAACACTGACCACTAATGAATTCTCTTATTTAAGGGGAATCAGGGTTAAGGTTAGGGTTAGGGTTAGGGTTAGATTTAAGATAAGCCCCTTACTTAACATTACACTCTCTGTAGAGCTTGTGAAAAACTTGCTGGGAAGCAAACTTTCCAATGCTTGCATCTCTCAAGGGAATGTTGTCAAAGTTAAAAATGGTACCTAAATCAAGTCTGCTCTTCCCCACTGATAGTGATGAATGAAACAGACTCAGATTTCTTGAGTGCAAAGAAATACTAAGCTCTATTGTTTAAAATCTACTTTTCAAACAAACAAATAAAATCTTCCGTCAGACTTACTACTTCTGAGCATCGAGGGAATAAGGCCAACTTTAAAGTTGTGACAATTAAAGTGAGTTCTGATTCTGGGAAATGTCCCAAGAATTCATCAAATATATGATCATTATATTTTTTAATTAAAAAATAAAACTTGTGGATCTGCTTTCATTATCTCCTGAGGCAGAGGGAAATGAAGTGCCCTTCAGGAGAACCGAAGCCATTCCTTCCTGAGGGTAACTGCAAGAGACATAAATGGTTATGGCCTGGCCATTTTGTCTTTCATCTCCCTAGGAGGTTTTAGGTTTGCTTCTGTTTTCCTGGCAGTAGAAAAGTCAAATATTCCCTGAATTCCATCATATAAAAGAAAAGCAGACTTAGCCAGTGTGTTAGGCACTGTCCATTTTCAACAACTACAGGAGATGTTAATGTGTTCACCTGGCCAGTCCTTTCTCCCATCTGCTCATTACTGCCTTTCTTTAGAATGAAGGTAGAAGGGAGAGGCCAAATGTTTCTCTCTGAGATTCTACATTCTTCTTCTTCTTTTTTTTTTTTTTTAAATTTTTAATGTTTGTTTATTTTTGAGAGAGAGAAAAAGAGCAGGGGAGGGGCAGAGAGAAAGGGAGACACAGAACTCAAAGCAGGCACCAGGCTCTGCACTGTCAGCGCAGTCTGACACGGGGCTTGAACTCACAGACTGTGAGATTGTGACCTGAGCTGAAGTCAGATACTTAACTGACTGAACCACCCAGGTACCCTGAGATTCTACCTTCTAAAAAAGAAAAGTTCTATTCTTCTGGCAGGGACAGACATATTTATAAATTTGGGTAGATTTTGCCCATGATAAAGTCATGCCTCAAAAACTCCCTAAATAAATGTTCAAAGCATCTTGGGCTCCATGCTGACTGATAGAAAGAAAGAAGGAAGGAAGGAAGGAAGGAAGGAAGGAAGGAAGGAAGGAAGGAAGGAAGGGAGGAAGGAAGGGAGGAAGGAGAGAAAGGAAAAGAAAGAAAAGAAAAGAAAAGAAAAGAAAAGAAAAGAAAAGAAAAAAGAAAAGGAAAGAAAAGAAAAGAAGTCACCCAATCCTTTCTGTCTGATACTCCTATAATTCAAGATGTATATCACGGAATGAAACAAATTTGAAGCTTTTAATTTTAAACATTACTTTTTAGAGTCAAGTCCTGTTGGTATGAAAAACTGTTGGATATGTTCTTATTACAATGTTTGAAGACCACTAGAATTGTTATGGTTTCAATGCTTTAGAAGCTTATTTTCCAGAGCACAAATTTTTGGACACATTTCTTTTTGTTGCTTTCTTTAATGTAGGCAAAATCTTTTGAAATCAATCTTTGGAGAATTTTTGGATTGCACAATTCAAATTTGTGGCTATCTTACCATTCCAGTGGATGTAGCTGCGCCTTTTTATTCAGGAGCTGAAATTGTTCAAATACATTTAAAAGAGACCAGTACTGAGTCAGGACTGAACCAGGTTGCCCTATAGGATTTTCCATATCATAAAATTCATGCATCAAAGATTGAATCCCAGGAGCAGTAGATGGGAAGAGCTGAGAAGAAAGAGTCAAAACGAGAATATCAGACTAAGTTATGGAAAATAACTTAAAAGGTATTAACACTAGAAAAGTCTTTTGTTTTATTCAGCTATTTTTAAAAAATTTAAAAGCTACTGGTCAGTATCATAATACAGTTTTCTGTGCAGTTGTCAAGGTGAATGTCACTTTTTATAAGGAACAAATTTTGTTGATCATATCTCTAAACAGAATGAGTTTTCTTTCTATTTTCATTGAATGGAAATGGATGTCTCCTTCCTAAAGATACCCGAGACAGGTGAATGACAGACTGAGTCAGACAGTAGGAAGAATGAGGATAAATTGCTTTGGATTACAAGTGAACTTTGTCAGAGTGAGAGATATTAACCTTACGGGGGAAATCTAGTTATCCTCTTTCTACTCAGAGTTAGGAAATTAGGATTTGCCCTTCACTCCTGTGAAATAGGTCCTCAGTCTATACCAAGTAATGTTCTCTACATTCACAATATCTTAAATTATGAATTCCTGAAGAATGAGACCTCTCCCTTTATCTTTGTAGAGTTTTGATCCAACTGTCAAAAATGCGATATGTGTATGTTTAAATTAAAAGAATCCATCAATTAAATTATCTTTGGGGCAAAAGCTTACTTTGAATCCTCTAAAATATGAGTCTATCATGATGAACTGTTTTACATGTAAGTGATGAATCATTAAATTCTACTCCTGAAACTAATATTGTACTGTCTACTAACTAGAACTTAAATAAAAATTTGGAAAAAAGGAAATAAAATGAGTCTAAATGATAAAACCAAGTACCAAACATTCATTACTTAACTTAGTAAACTGGTTATAACTCAGACAAGCAGAATGTGAATACATTTTTCTTTTAAGTAAAAAATAAATGCTTGATCCATACAGATTAATAATAAATTATCAGTGGACTTTTAAAAATGCCGTTTTAAAAGATGTTTTGTATAAACAAATCTTAGGTAGAAAAATATTAATCCATTGTAATCTATCTAGATAAGTGACAGAACTAGAAACAAAGCAAGTACTGAACATGCAATGTACTAAATTATATTAATATTGACCTTGATATTGACCAATACATTGACAGAACCTAAGAAAATACGTAGAAAAGAAAATAAATGTCATTGATGTTTTAGGTTGAAACAAGTAAAAGTTATCATAATTATTTACATTTTCATTCTTTGAGGTTTGTAACAAATTAAGATTTAGGTAGTTTTCTAAGATGTGGTTATATTCAGTAGTATTTAGTTTTATGCAAACAAAAAAGGGCACAATGAGCAGAAAGAAATTTTTGTCAAACATAAATGTCCCAAAGCTAAAAGCAAAACTTCTCTAGAAAAATGTGGACATTTTCCTCTTAAGAACTGCCACATACTGGCAACTAAACTGATCTCGTATCGTCTTAGTTTGAATAAGCCATGTATTATTTGCAAAGTCTTAAAGATTATGGATTCTGCTCATTTTAGTATTTAGATCTCTGAAAAGAAGAAAGAAACCTACAAATATTTCTAGTTCTTAAAGAAGTATCTTCACCAAGTGACAATCAAATAGCTTATGGCTGATCTACTATAATCTCAGTAATCATGAGGAATCAAATGTCACTTTTTGTTTTACCAGTTGGAATGGCCCCAAACTCCCAAGTTCCTTTATGAAAGTCATAATTGAGTGCATCTCCTCTAAAGACAGGCATTGATTTGGTTCCTTCTGATAGTTTTCACCCTATAATGGGGGAGGGGAACAAATCGTAAGCAATTGTTACAAAGTCAAACCATGTTTAGTCCAATTGCTTCCTACTTTATAAAACCAAACTTCAAACTCTCTAAACAGCTGAGCTAATTAATGCTAAATAATACGTAGTAACTTCAGCTTGTCACAACAGTGTTTGGCTCTAAGAAAATTCAGATTTGACAAAGAAGAACTGAATGAAATTGCTCAACAGTGCTTTGGTAGTAAGCTTGGGTAGATGAACCCAGGAAGGTAGATGTGTGTGACAATTTGGGAACACAGGAAGAGTCTCCTTCAGCCTTCAGAGTACCAGAGACCAGAGCAGCAAATGAACATGTGAATCTTATCTATGGGACATTACAATTTTGGAGTTTGTGAATTCTGATAAACAGACAGTCCCCCTACCCCATTTTCCCCCACATCTATTTTTTTTCCTGATGCATCCCAGAGAGCAGAAGTTGCAAATATTTTCCATTCCTTCTGGGTGAAGTGGTTCTAATGACTTTAATGACAATCCACTCACTAATGAAGGAAAACAAGGAACTACAGGGAAAAATTAATAAAATCCCAGGGAAAGAGCAGCCTCTAAATTAACCAATGCTACTCTGAAGCACTACATCCTAATCATCAAAATCTAAGCAAAGATGTTTACCAGATGTGAATTCTTTAAAAATTAAGATTATAACTCTAGTCCCTTGGTATCAATCTAGAGCATTCACTGCTATTCTAGTTTGCCTCCAAAAAGTTCTCTTATTTGCTCTATTCCTCTTAAAGAATTCTAAACAACACAGAATATGTATTATTCATAATATCCACAAACATTCCTTGGGAATTAGCAACTGCTTTCTTTTAACCCATAACTGCATCAGAACCAGTCATTCATACTTAGTTGACATAAAATAATATTAGTCTTCAGGTCAGAAGAATATTAAGAGATGTAATATAATGGATATCAGTTAGTTTCAAGTGAATTATCAATTTGCTTAACTGCACAATAAACTGGCACATTCCAAAGAATGATTTGAAAAAAATATTTGTACTACAAATATATGCATTTACCTTAAAAACACCTGATGTATAAAGTCCCTGAAATATTTCATAAAACATTGGAAGTGAAGATTCATTAGAGAAGAGAATATTGAAAGTATCTTGTAAAAGGAATTCTTCTATGTTTTGGTCCTCAAAATCCACATTATCATCATCTTGAAAATTTAAATGCTCATGCACCTGTGAAAGAGTAAAAGCACAGCAAATATTTTGCACTTTTATTTTAATGCAGCGAATCACTTCTAAGACATAATTCATTCCTATTGGATTGTAGATCAGAACTGACATCTAGTGGCCTTTTTGAGGTCAACAATTTTATAAAATATAAGTAACATTCTTTTGAAGATACAACTTTCTAAGAAGATTAATGGATTATAAAGTCACAGAGTTTATTTTGAAACTCTTTACTGTTGAAGAATTTGTGTCCGTGAAAGATAATATGTAACATTTCTGAACAATAAATTTTAAAGAACACACTAATTAATGTGTGTGAGATAATGAAAAATATTAAATGTAGATTCATGAAGTTTAAAAATTTTATGAATGAGTCTTTGAACTATTCAACTAAGTGTCTGAGCCACACAATATATAACCATTCACCTTGTACAACAGTTTGAAAAGCAATCAATGCAATATGAAGTTGAATTCTGGTTGCACATAATTTTATTTTGCTCCTCTTTCCTTCTTCCTACTCCATATCCCCAAATAAAGTTTTTGGTAGACTTATTCAACCAATGCTTTTTTTTGTTCTTGGTTTTGTTTTTTTATCCCTTAAATAGATTATTGTCAAGTTGGTTTCCATATAACACCTAGTGCTCATCCCAACAAGTGCCCTCCTCCATGCCCATCACCCCCCTTCCCTCTCTCCCACCCCCATAAGCCCTCAGTTTGTTCTCAGCATGCAAGAGATTCTCATGGTTTGCCTCTCTTCCTCTCCCCAACTATTTTTCCCCTTCTTCTCCCCCATGGTCCTCCATTAAGTTCCTCCTAATCCACCTATACATGCAAACATACGGTATCGGTTCTTCTCTGCCTGACTTATTTCGCTCAGCATAACACCCTCGAGTTCCATCCACATTGCTACAAATGGCAAGATTTCATTCTTTCTCATTGCCATGCAGTATTCCATTGTATAGATAAACCACAGCTTCTTGATCCATTTGTCAGTTGATGGACACTTAGGCTCTTTCCATGTTTTGGCTATTGTTGAGAGTGCTGCTATGAACATTGGGGTACATTTGCCCTATGCATCAGCACTCCTGTATCCCTTGGGTAAATTCCTAGCAGTGCTATTGCTCGGTTCTAGGGGAGTTCTATTGTTAATTTTTTGAGGAACTTCCACACTGTTTTCCAGAGGGGCTGCACCAGGCAATCAATGTTTTTTTAATCTTCTTGCCACTAAGGGATATTTTAGATGAAAAATATGTTGGAGATTATCTGAATGAGTTCATTTAATTCGAAAAGAAGTAAAAGAATCAGGAATACAAAAAGAAACCACTCTTCAATTGACACATATTTTATACTAGGAAAAAAACATTTATTTAAAAAATTTTTCTGTCTTTTAAAATTAAAATATAGGCCAATTTAACACCAAATACCTAGGGGTGCCTTGGGTGGCTCAGTGGATTGAGCATCCGACTGCTGCTCAGGTCATGATCTCAAGGTCTGTGACTTGGAGCCCCTCATTCATGGCTTAGAGCCTCTCATCCAGCTCTGTACTGATAGCACAGAGCCTGTTTGGATCCTCTGTCTTCTTCTCTCTCTGTCCCTCTCCCGCTCCCACTCTCTCTCAAAAATAAACATTAAAAAAAGAAGACTAAATATATATAAAGAATGAGAGTTACTTTTTTTATAAACTCAAGTGAATAAACTGGGTAATCTGCTATTTTCTATTATCCAAATGTTTACCTTTTTATTTCATAAACAGTGGTTGAACCATAGAAAAATCTGTGCCTGTTCCACCTTGAGGCTGCCGCTCAAATCACAGATTCTCCATACATTAGTTCATTTTCTGAACTCCAGTAAAATATAAGCTTGTAGTAACTTTAATACAAGTTGCTATTTATTGATTGGTTACTGTGAATGCAAACAACTCAAACACACGCATCCCCCCACACACACACATGCACACACACATGCATGCACACACATACACACACACACACAGATCATTCAGCATAAGGCAGAAGCTCACAGGAAGCCTCTGGCATACTCACCTGGAGCACAACAGGGTACCTGAAATTGTGGTAACCAATGTCAAAAGTTAAAAGCTGAAAACATAATCTGCATCTGAAATAAAAACACAAGGTAATAAAAAAATATATTTTATTTGCTACATTTACTCTATCATTTGATGCATTATTAACAGTTACTATAGTTAAATTTCAAGGTATGTACTAATTAAAGAAAGCAGTAGCTTGGATAATATAAAATTACATGCAATTTATTTTTAAATTGGAATTTGCTTGGTTCCTTAAAGAATATACAAATACATCTAAAGTATTCAGAACACATTAAACAATGAGGTTACTTCATGAAAATGCAAATACAGAGACGGAAACTCTCTTATTCCTACATGCTAGCCATTCTTATTCACACAGGAAGCATCATAAAGCTTAACTGAGCCACCTCCTTTCTGTTGGCACTGTAAATTTAACATTTTTTTCTAGAAAAAGGACATTAAATTACACTGAAGTAAGCTGAAATACAGAGATAGTATCTATTGAATATTGTTAATAAGGACCATACGTAAAATTATACCTAGTCAAGGGAAACTGCATATGATAGAAATACCTAAGTTTAAAATGGAGCTACAATTAAAATTCATTTAAATTATGTGTGCTTTATTTCTTGTCACTTTTATTTAGACACTAACAAGTCTGTAACATGCTTTGAAGCTTAGGGTCTACAAATATGAAAAGATACTTACAAGTTCATATTTATATACTGACATAACATTTCCCAAATAGTACCGACTTGTAATAATTAGGATATATTTTCACTAACAATTTTTAAGTTATTTTTTTCTTTTTTTAACATTATTATTATTATTATTTTTTTTTTTTTTTTTTTTACCTTTTGAAGGTCTTTGGTCCCAGAGTAGATGTTTCGCTGAATACTTCAGCTGCTAGGAGGAGTTTGCTAATTGTTTCCTTCATATTATCAAAAGCCTGAAGAGGTGAACTGACTGTCAGGAATGTCTCAAAAAATGTTTGCAACTGTGAACAAAGTGAAGGGTTAAAAATATTGAAACAATACTCTCAATTTGTCTATCATTTCCATGGTGACCAGTTTGAAAGATTACTTTAGGTTATATCTTCCTGTCATGTTCAAAAAAACTCCTTAAATAGGAAAGTTTGGTAACCTATATATAGCATGTATGTATAGGGTGTGTATATACACACATTTATATCTTACATATAATATACTGATAAGGTATATAATATACTAAAACTATGTTACATAATGAATATTACCTATATAATATATAATGTCTATATATTTCATACACAATGTGCAACATGTATAGATTATACACATTAAAAATTTTTAAGCCTTTCAACTGAATATAGGGTGTCATGACATCTTATAATTTAAATCACTTTAGAGTTGTTTGTTTCCCTTTTCCTCATGTCATGGCATCTAATCATGGAAAGTGAAAAAGGAACTATTAACAAGAGCTTGTGATCAGAACTTCCAGGTTTAATTTGTGACTCTACAAACTAGATGAACTTGGACTGACAACTCACTTTGAAGTTTTGCATCCTCTCTAAAATGGGTAAACACTACCAACGAGAGAGCTGCCAGTAAAAATCAGAAGAAAATGTACTTGAAAGCCACGCTAAGGTCTGAAATCCAAATCTAAGCTTTTTAGTACTGTCCCTTCTTTGAATATATCAGAACAAAAATAACTACATGAAAGTTGTTTTTCACAACATCTTGCTATGGGAGACCTAGCCAACTAATGAAGAATTTAAGAGAGTCTCAGTTCCCTCTTAACATTTTCATTTAAGGAAGATTTCATGTAGATAGAAAAGGTAGGGCAATATTAGAAAAAGAGAGAATAAAGTTCAGGCTTATATTTTCTTAGAAACACTATAGTTGATATCACAAACAGTTGTTTTTATTTGCTTAAGTGCTAAAACGATCACAACAAAACTATGTCTTGAGGACACTTAACATCAAAGTTCAAGTCAAAATTTTTAAAAAGCGTAAAACACACACACAAAAAAAGCGTAAAACAAACCTCATATTGAGTCATACACTTTCTTTGGATAAACATAATCTCTCAAAGATGAAGAACAAAAAATATTTTTTTAAAAAACATGCAGCAGGTATTCTCTTCATGTTTTTGGAAGAACAGACTAGATCTATCTGAGCTGTGTAAGTATCTTTTCCACTTCCTACAAAGTGGAAAACTTTTGTTGCTATGATAATGAAGGACAGACAATCAACCTGAGGGAAACGGTAAATATATCTTTAAAGATACACAAGTAAAACCCCCCAAGAGAAACAAATCCTGACTTCATAAACTTTTATCAGCTGAAAAACAGAAACCTAATGAGATGTACATTTTCAGACTCTATGGACATGTCATTAGCATTTGGCTATTGGGAAATTTTTCCATTTCATGAAGGAAAATAAATGTAATAATTGTACGATCAAAAGAAAACATATTAATGCGAACACTAAAAACGTTAACACCCTTGAGTCAAAACAGAGTAATATTGTTTTTCCAAATAAAAAATAACTCTTATTTCGCTCAGTTCAGCATGATTATGTAGAGAAAGTTATTGATTGTATTACTGCATTTTCTATTTTAATGTTTCCTGATTATCACAAAGGTCAAGGTTAACAATTTAAGAAAGTTGGAAATGTTTGTGTAGCATATAAGATGTGTAAGTTTGATTATAAGATTATATCTTCCATGGCAAAATATAATTAGAAATTAATGTCTTAGGGTTGTATTTATTTTCCTCCTGGGGAAAAGATTATTTCCTAATGTCTGTCTGTAACAGTGAGCATTGAATATGGGCTGCCAGCATATGGATTCAGTTCCATTCAATTCACATTTTTTAGTGAGAAATTTACTATGTGGAAAGTACTAACTGTTAGGAGTCATGGCACATAGCACAGTGATCACACTACAAATACTAGCAGCAAAAAGTCTTGAGTTTAACTTTGGCTCTATGCCTATTACTATTGAATTGTGAGAACTGGGATTAATGACAGTATCTATTTTGCAGAGGTATCGCTCAGATTAAATGAGAGAATGTACAAAAGGTACACCACCCCCAGCCCATCAATACTCAGCCCATGTTTGCTCCTTGTAGTAAGGAAAATGAGAGAAGTCCACAGCCATTTAAAGGAGTTGTTGTTGAAGCCAGATTCTCATAATACAATGCATTTGTGGAAATTCAAAGCTGCCTCTGAGAAGTCAAACACATGTGACCATATTCAACCAAAATAGAACATTTAAAAAATATATGGTAAACCTTTCAACAGAAATGTTTCAAAAGGGCGAATAAAAATGGTGTGAAGGCTGAATGGCCCCCTCCAGTGGGATGCCTCTCAATAGAAATGAAAGAGTAGAACTGAAGGATCCAAATATGAGGACAGGAGAGAGAAGTGGTGCTCTGAAAGCACGATTCAAAATGGAGCAAGTTGCTTTACTTCTGTGTTAGCTCGGTTCCAGATTGTTTTCTCTGTGTGCATTTCCTTCTGTCTCGTTGCACAAATTTCAAATTTCTAAGCCCTTCAGTTCAAAGAAAATTCTAGATGAGTGGCCTATTTATTTAGTACAGTGGCAAACTACATATGCCAGAAATGAAAATAGAATTGTGCAAGTGCTTAAAAGGTATTAAAAAAAAATCAACTTTCAGTGAGTGACCCAGACAGGGAACAATACTTCCATCAGTTCTTGTAACTAATTAATCCATGTAGGCTAAATGGAAGACTTCTTTGTGTATCTGGTCCTATTGTAATTTGTTATACTTGTTGTATTTCCTTGGTCAAATTGAATTCTGTGCATCTCGGTATGTTCAGACGTAGAAAGAACTGTGCTCAATGATTTCATTAGACAATGTCAAATCCGAAATTATTTGATATTAATACCACTCACCGTCATCGGAATTTGAAAGACACATTTCACCCAGGAGCTCTCTTAACTCAAGAACAAATACTCGAAGGAGCGCTTTCACTTTCATTGCTAGTTTAAAATAATGAAGCTATAAACTCAAATATCAAGGAGACTTATCCATCTCTAGATCAAGATTTTTTTAAAAAATTTGAACATTTATTCATTTTTGAGAAATAGAGACCGAGCACAAGCAGGGAAGGGGCACAGAGAGAGAAACGGAAACACAGGATTCGATGAAGGCTCCAGGGTCTGAGCTGTCAGCACAGAGCCCAACTTGGAGCTTGAACTCACAAACCACAAGATCATGGCCTGAACTGAAATCAGCTGCTTAACCAAATGAGTTATCCAGGTGCCCCAGAAGATCAAGACTTTTAACGGATGCTTTTGAGATGCAGAAATATGAGAATGTAAGATCCCAAGAAAATCAGTGTCTTGGCAGTAAGGTAAAAATAAATAAAAGAACGTCTTAAAACTTTTAACATGACATGAAACTATGTTATAAACCCTACATTTTCTTCCAATGTAAAAATGAAATACAAATTTTGTGCAAAATAAATTTCATAGAAAATGATCTTGTAAGATCTTGTGGAGCGCCTGGGTGGCTTAGCTGAGTAAGCGTTGCACTCTTGATTTCAGCTCAGGTCATGATCTCCAGTTTGTGGGATTGTGGTTCGAGACCCACGTCGGGCTCCACACGTGGAACCTGCTTGGGATTCTCTCTCCCCCTGTCTCTCTGCCCCTCCCCTGCACTCTCTCTCTTTCCTTCTCTCTCTCAAAATAAATAAATTAACTTTTAAAAAGATAATTTAAATATACACAGATGGATCAAAATTATGTGTTAAAAGTGGAAGGACCAGGGGAACTAAAAATCAGCTTGAAAATATTTGTAGGAAAATTTCCATCACATCTTTGATATCTAAAATACTTCTAAGGAGCCCTTCTATTCACCTCATTTCCCTTTCCCCATTTCTGACAACCCTTCCCATGCCAAATCTTGGGCTTCAGGTGATTAATTAATCCATTTATCTTCCCACAAGACCTTGGGCAAATTGCTCTCAATGCCAATACATGTTATTCTGTGTCAAACTTGCTGACTTTCTTGTCTGTTCTTACCACTAGACTGTGAAATCTGTTAGGGCAGAAACTGAACCATTTTATCTTTGAGTGGCTAGTACCTAGTGGAGTAGATATTGAGTGAATAAAGTGAAGTATAACATTACAGAAACCAAAGAAACTTTGCTAAGAGAAATAATTTACTGGAGCTTCTTGATAAAATAATTTTTCTCCTTTGGGCATGTTTATCTCTTATTTCCATCTCATGAGAGAGGGAGGATGTGCATTTTTCTGGTGACTTGTAATAAAACCTTTGAAAAATAGAAGCTTACAGCTGTTCAAGAGGATTTTTGAAGATAAGAAAATTTAATCTAAGAGTTAAAACAAAAGATGAAAGATTAACCAATATTAGAAGTTTTTCTTTTAAGCCATGCTCTTGACTAGCTGGGAAACTATAGCAGAATACTGATATTTTGGTATCTTGAACTTTGAGTAGTGTTTAATAGCATTGTACCTTACTAAGTAAGGTACAGTGTTTCTTAGAATTTCTCTAAGTATTATTGCAGGAGAGAGAAATTTTCATCGTTTCAGTAAGAAGAAGAATATCACCACTTAAAATCATTCTGCACCAAAAAGCATATGAAAAGATGTTCCATATAACTAATGTTTAGGGAAATACAAATCAAAAACACAATGAAATATTACCTCACATCAATTGGGATGGCAACTTCTAAAAACAAAACAAAACAAAAACAAAATGATAAGTGTGGGAAAGAATGTGAAGAAATCAGAACCCTTGGACATTGTTGGTGGAAATGTTAAATGATGCAGTATGGAGGTTCCTCATAAAATAAAAAACAAAAGTACCATATGATCCAGTAATTCTACTACCAGGTACATGGTCGAAAGAATTAAAAGCAGAGTCTTGAAAAGAGATTTGCATACTCATTTTCATTGCAGCATTACCACAATAGCCAAAACGTGGAAGCAACTCTAGTATCCACAAATGGATGAAAGGCTAAACAAAATACACAATGGAATATATTTCAGCCTTAAAAAGGAAGAACATTCTGACACATACTATGGCTTGAAGAACCTTGAGGATATGATGCTAAGTGAAATAATCTAGTCAGAAAGGACACTGTATGAGCCTCCCCACCCTTACATGAAGTATCTAGAGTAATCAAATTCATAGAAACAGAAAACAGAATGGCAGTTGCCAGTGGCTGGGGGAGGGGGTAAATGCAGGGCTGTTTAATGGGAATATAATTTCAGTTTTGCAAAAGTTTCTAGAGATTGGTTGCACAACAATGTGAATGCATTTAATACTATTGAACTGTACACTTAAAAATGGTCAGGATGGTAAATTTTGTTATGTATATATTACCACAATTAAAAAATTTTAAAGTAATTTTGTAGTTTTTATAGCCTTACTCCCTCCAACAACCATGATTAAGCACTGGCTAATTTTCTGCCACCAAAGTCCAAAAGGGCACTTCTTTAATGGTTAAAAAATTTGCAAAAGAAACGAAACAAAAAATAGCCTCTCCCTTGCTCCATTTCTCAGCTCCTGCAAACAGTGGAAATAGTCTCCATCTCTTCTCCACCTCTTGCTAGTCACTACTTTATCCATGAACACTCTGATTCTTGAGCTTTTTTGTTCATTTGTTTAGGATTGGAAATCATCACACAGCAAGCTTGAATGCTGACAGGAATGATCCAGAAGGGGAAGCAAATTAATGATGAAAACAAAGTGAATCTAGATGATCCTTACAGTTCATCGTCCATGCTTAAAAGGAAATATCACAGAAGAGCTCAGACTCCATTCTATCCAAGGGTAGAACTAAGTAAGGGTGCTCATTTAAATATGTGAAATCCAAGATTCTATGTTCTTCGTCCCAATTAAAAGGGGAATAAGTATGCATTCAAATGTACCTGTTTGTAATGTCCTTGGAATTTAAGTCTATTGTTTTTGACTGATACTATCATTCTTTTTGCCTTTTACATACTTAACTAAGATCTCTCTGTCTGACTCTAACCTAACCAGTCTTTCTCCCAGGCACTTGCAAAACATTCACAATGTATCAGAGAAATACAAATACCTCAGCATTTTATCCCAATGTAATATGTTTTATAAATAAAAGGATTTTTTGATCATCTTATAATTCTCAATAAGAAAAATGTGTTTATACATTTAAGTTTTTAAAATTACAGTTACCATATGGCTCTAAATTTAAAAATATTTTTTCTTTCCCAGAGTTATGATTACAGTTATTGCTTGTACACAATTGGTCAGAACTATAGAAATATATTATAAATCTTATTCATTAATCTCTGAAATAAGAAAAGTAAAATTGTAATGAAAATGCATCTCTTAGATGGATGTATTTTCTTTTTATTCAATGAAAACACATATCCATTGAGAGAATATCACTTATGGCTAGAATGAGAAGGGTTTGGCATCAGTACTAATATCACTTTTAATGTAAGCATGGAGAAAGCTTGTCCACATAAACATATATACATATATATATGCTTATAGATATGCTCACATATATATGCTCATTATATGCTCATATATATACAACATATGGATGAAAAAGTGTGTGTATATATATATATAGATAGAGAGAGAGAGAAATGGGAAATGGAAGAGTTCAGTTATAGCAACATGACTTAATTCCTTGCACTCCCTCCAAAGTATATAGGAAAAATCTCCACATAGTGAGTTATCATGAAATATTTAATCTTCTTAAAAACTGAAAACAACCTGAGTCCTGCAGAATTTGTTACATATGTAACAAATGTTATGTAGTGTCTATTATGTAATTACACATCAGCATCCTTCACTTTCTCAAGTTTTGTTTCAGGGAAGGACTTTTGGTTTTGTTTTGTTTTGTTTTGCAGAAATTTTCCACCATGAACCAATCCTCACCATAATAGTAAGGATAGGTGAAAGTTAAGTCTTTTTTTTGAGGAGCAGAAGAGTTATCTAGGAAAGAGATGGAGAAAGAAGATTCTCTTGAAACTATGCATGTGTCTGCAAAGCCCCTGGAGAGGCTTTATGGATCCCCAGAAACACAGGACTCACAGCTCTGGGAGTGCCTGGCCACAGGAGCACATCACTGTTGGGGGTCAGGGGGTGGCTGTTGCAGGAAGTGAAGCGCCTGTGAGCACTCCTGACCCTAGGGAAAACTCTCCTTTGTCTTTTAAAGGGGTATAATTTAGAGGTAAAATCAGATAGTTACAAAAGAATAAAAAGAAAAAAGATTTGAGAAAGGGAGGGGAAAAAAGACTAAATTATGAACCCAAGTACTGATGCAATTTTTCATTTAGTGCATGTGTGATATTTTGATATAATTCTATGTTGCATTTAATAATAATCGTTAACCTTGGCCAAGCTGACACCATGTGCCAGACACTGCATTTCTGATGCACTTTTTTAATATTCATAGCAATGCTATGAGGTTGACACTCATTTTCCCCATTTTACAGATGAAGAAACTGAGGAATGAGAACACAATTTGCCTAAGGTTACATAGCCAAGAGGTAACCCATGTGGGTGTTAAGACTAGTCTGCTTCATTGCAAAGCCCCAGTGTTACCTCTGTCATTATGGTTTTTATTATATCAGATTTAGAAATGTGGATGGACCCTGAAATACAGAAGGGTGAATCATCTGTGTTTTTACTTTAATGGAAAATGCGTTTGAAACTGTCATAATTTTCAAGCATGTGACCTTACATCCACACCTCCAAAATATCACTTCAATAACCTGAGCATTTATGGAACCTAATCACCTTTTGGAAAAATTAAGAATATTTCTTTGTAACTTAAATCAAATTGACTGGATCCAGAACAAATTGTGTTAGGTTAAATGATTTAAGAACATAAATATTCTCATTATTTGTTTTAGCTCATTGAAAATTAGCTTGCTTTAGGGTATACCATGGAAAAACTGAATTAATTAGCTGAACCTAAATTAGGATAGTTTTTACTCCTCTGGAATTAGATCAAAACTCCAATATTTAAATAAGTTTCATGCTTCCTGTGACATGAATAATTTTATTCATTTGTACTTCTGAACAACCCTAAGCTTTAAAGCATACATTAAACTTGGAAACTCAGAAGATTCAGTGTGATTTAATCAGTTTCATAGTTGGAAATTTTAAATTCTCCCACAATATATCAGAGAATTGATCAGAAGCAAGGTGCAGAAATACAAAAGGCTGTGAATAGCATAAAATTTAATTATTTGCTTTGAATGGTAGAACCCTGATTGCATTATATTCAACCTTCTCAGAGAACTCGCAGATTATTTTACTGCCCCTTCTGGAATCTCTCAGTGGGATATAAAGAAGCAGAGAGATTTAACAGTAAAGAGCAAAAGTTAAAGTTGTAAAATTTTTATCACTGGACTTTGTATGTATGTGTCTACTCATTTTCTTTATGTGAATGCCATTGTTCAGGTCACAACTCTTTCCATTAAAGTTCAAACATAAGCCTTCTTTAAACCTCCAGTAAAATAAGGTCTGACAGTTGTTTGGAAAACCTTCCATCTTTTATTAATTATCTGGAGTAGAAAATGACATTGAAATTAGGTTAACATTTCTAACAGGAAATAATTATAACAGGGAGCACAAAAATTTGCAAACAAGGATGCATTTGGTAGAAAGATACCCATCTCATATCTATAAATACTCTCAAAAGAGTAAGCCTTTTTACTTTCTTATATTTTTCATTTATAAATTTATTTTTCATTTATGTTCCAGATATTTTATGCAGGGTATCTATTTTAGTTCTTACAAAGTTTCATGGTCAATCACGAAGAAAAGGAAATGTATTCATTATTAAAATAATGAGTTCTGGTTGTACAATAAAGAAAATGATACAGCAGTTTGCCCTAATTTATGAGGGCTGGGGTGTTAAAGTCTGTTGAATCCATAAGTTTACTACAACCCTCCACTATTTTCTTACACTTCTCTTATATCATGTAAGAGATACATATATCATATACACCATATATATACCTTATACCTCTGTCTTACCAGTGTTCAAACAAAACTCATTCTTTTACCTAGGATATTTTAAGTGAACATTTAAATACTATGCACAATTAAAAAGTTTACGACTTAGTACTCTACTTAAATACACTGCTATATAGACCAAATCAATGTCTTCTCGCTGTGGTCCCAACTACTGACTTTTGGTTTCTCTGCTCCCAACCTCTTTCTCTTTCATTGCTGCCAGAGTCATGTTTATGAAGCACAGTTCAAACAGAGAAGACAAAAGTCCCAATGTTCACAGAAGGAGGTGATATCATAAACAGTAGAGACCCTTTTTTTGCTACAAAAGGACAGCAATTTTTACAGTGTTCAAAAAGAAAAAGCAATGCATGGAAATTTTAAACATCTTACTTTATCTTTGTCCACTTTGTAACACATAGCCAAGATATTTTGTTTGCATGAAGGTAAACTAATTGGAATTGCTAGTCATCTACTTTATGGAAACCTCACCTATGATGCATTGGTTACAACCACAATTACACAGGAACATAAAGACACTTGCAAAGAAATCTCAGGGCAGACAGAATCCTAGGCTTCACAATTCTCCCTGACCCCACGAAAGCCGTTACACCACATCAAATTCACCTGCAATGCTTCCAAGAAATTTTCCCAGATAGATTCCTTTATAAATATTCAACTTCGCGTTTATAGAAGTAAGTCTATCTTTTTTTGCACTGATACTTCATCAGTGCATGAGGAGGTAAGCATATAAATGCTTGCCTCAGACACTGAGTTCTTGGGGTCGGCAGTCAATATGCTTTATGGAGGGCATACAGAGCATTGCTTAAAACTGCAAGTAGTTAAGTGGCAATTAAGAGGGATTTTATTCACTGGAGATCTGAGTCCTAATCCTAATCACATTTATTAGTTCTGTCATCTCTATTAAATCATGAATCTTGATTTCCTCATGTATAGAATGGATATAAATATATCACCTTATCCCTAAGGATTCTTAAAAGTATCAAATGAGATCACATATAAGAATACATTCAGAAGTGATCCCACTGTCATTTTGCATTTTACAGTACATGAAATACCGGCTCTTCCGGATCTGCCTCTAACATATCTTTGCTGGTTTCCCCTACCTCCACAATCCTGATGCCTTTTCCCCTTTCTTCTCTCTCCATCCTTCCCACCTCAGGCTACCCCAGGATTTTTCCCACCCTGAAATATATACACATTCTAGCCAAATAAATAAGGCAGTTCATACTTCTGAGACTATAAACTACGTTGCCATGCTTCATGATGTCTTTCCAAAGAAAATGCAAATATCCCTTCCCCATTTCTAAAGAAACACTACTCATTTTTCCAAGCTCAGCTAAAATGCCACCTATTTTATGAAACCTACCTTGCTTTGCTCCAGCTGAATAATTTTCTCCTACTGTTGACTGTCCCAGCAACTCAGCCATTTATTGTACTCTGCTCTGTATTACAGTTTTTTATATAAATGTCTTTCTCCCTCCCTCTCTCTCACTGGAGAGTTTCCTGAAAGCAACAATCAACATTTCTCTTGTGAGTCCCTCTCTACATTGCCCAGCACACAGGTATCTTTTAAACAGCTGTGGAATATAAGGAAGCTGAACTGAGTACGAACAATGATTGAATAGTCAACACTGTTTCCCTTGAGTTGTTTTTGACTCCATGATTAAACATGAAAATCTCACATATACAATAAGTGCAAATTAAACACAGTGATTCCCCACCAATTTTTTAATGGGCAGATACATTGTTTCTCCACCTTAACCGATGAAGAACATATACCCATTAGAAGTTTCATTCTCATGGAGGAGTAGAGAAACCATCAGATAAAATACTCTTCCCTTTCTTTTGCTGTCTTCTGTCCCTATTTTTTTAAGTTTATTTACTTATTTTGAGAGTGGGGGGAGAGTGAGCAGGGGAGGAGCAGAGAGAGAGAGAGAGAGAGAGAGAGAGAGAGAATCCCAAGCAGGACTCAAACTCATGAACCTCAAGATGATGACCTGAGCTGAAATCAAGAGTCAGACACTTAACCAAATGTTAAATTGGATACCAACCAACCCCTTCTCTTGACCCTAATTTAAAAACATCCCTGTTTTGTAGCCTAAATAAATCCCATCCTGTGAAACCTGCTGAAAATCTGCTCCAATGTGAAAGCCCTTCTTTGGATTGTGGCAATTTGGAAAAACTGACCACAAATTCTTCCAACCCCTGCATGCAACCCCTCCCCCACACCCCTGTATGCAACCTGTCTCCCACACCTCCCCCATCTAGGGGTGGAATCCCTTTCCTTTTGAATCTTGGTTTGGCTCTGTGAACCTCTTTGGTCAAGAAAACATGAGCAAATGGAATGCAAACTTTTAATTACCTAAGGCTATTATAATAAATTACATCAAACCTGATGATTTAAAACAGTAGAAATTTATTATCTCACAGTTCTGGAAGCCAAAAGTCTAAAACCAAGGTGTTAGCAGAGCCTCATTCCTTTTTAGGGATCTAGAGGACAGAGCGTTCCTTGCTCCTTCCAGCTTCTGGTGGCTGTAGGCTTACCTTGGCCTGACAGTGTATAATCTCTGCTCCGTTTTCACGTGACTCTCCTCTTCTGTCTGTGCCAGATCTCCTTTTGCCTTTCTCATGTAAGGACATGTGTCATTGGATTTAAGGCCCACTTGCATAATCCAGGATGGTCTCATTTTGAGATCCTTAGCTTAATCATATCTGCCAAGACCCTTTTTTTTCCCCCAAATCAGGCCACATTCATGGGTTCTTGGGGGTAGGACATAGATATATCTTTTGGGGAGCCACTGCTCATCCCACTACCCAAAGAAAAGCTTGAAGAGAACTTGGCCTTTGAGGCTTGCTCATTGGTTATCCTTGGGGACCTTGACACTACCACCAAATAAAAGAACACCGGGTAGCCTGCTGGCTGATGAGAAACCCATGGCCAAGTCATCCCCATGATCCGAGCCCACATCAGGCCAACAGCCAGGCATGTGAGTGAGACCAAGTTCGGCCATCCAGCCGCAACTGAGCCACAGAAATCAGGAGGGCCTGCCCAGCCAACCAACAGGATAAGGAGAATAATAAATAAATATTTGCTGTTTAAAGTCACTACATTTGGGGGTGGTTTATTATGGTGCAAAAGCAAACTGCTTCAATTTGCTTTTTTTGTTTATTTGCTCACATTGTGTCTTATTTTCCTCTCATTTTGGCATGGAGTCTCCATCTCCTTCCCTCCTAAATCCCCCACATGAGAAAGAAGGGGATCTAAGCACTTCATGTTCCTTTATTTTCGGCATGTAGAGTGTAGTGTAATGCCTGCTGCTTCTGGTCTGGTTTCTCCATTTCAAATGCCTCCAACTTCACTCTGACTTTCATCCCCAAAACTAACTAAATTTCACCCTTTCTATGGTGGACAGATTCCTAAGTCTCCTCTTCTCACCTTCTTGTCTGAATGTATCATAGATACATTCAACCTCTGATCCTCGAGGGAATCATCTGAGGGTTTGACTTATGATTTGAGGTTCCATCTATTTGAAAATAACTCTTGAACCTATGGTGTCTTAGAAACAGGCACTTCTGCCCAGGTTGTTTTTACAATGATGGGCTTCTGGACTAGACAATGCAAGCAACAAGTGACAGTATACCTCTGTTGGAAATAGCAGGAAGGAGAGGGGGATGGGGAGGAAAAAAAAGCAAGGAGAGGAAGTGAATGAGTAAAGAAGCCCCAAATTCCCAAGGCGAGAATTTTTCTGTGTAGGGCCGTCAGGCAAGGTATGGAGCCAAGGAGGCCTAAGAACCAGGCAAATGGGTGAAGCCCACACATGGGTAAGCAGCCATGAGATCAGGATCCCCTTCCCTTTCCACTTCCTCACACCTCTTCATTTCATATTTCTCCATCCCACTGCCTTCCATATGATCTAGCGCAGGAAATGATACCACCATTCAAACATTAGCTAAAGAGTGATCTTTGAGCCATCTCCATCCTCTTTCTCAACTCATCACCGAGGTTTGTTTCTACTTCCAACAGGTAGAGACTTGTCTACTTCTGTAGACCACCATCTCACCAACTAGTCCAAGTTACCAACCTTCTTACTCTGACACCCAAATAGCCTTGCAACTGATTTCCCTGCCTGTGCTCATAATCTTTCAATATGATCTCCACACAGGAGCAGAGTGGTAAATCAGAGTATAACATCCCCCTGCTCACCATCTTTTCGCGGCATCTCTTTGCCCCTAGAAATAAGAATCCAAATTCTTTACTTTGCCTATAAGTCTTGCATGATTCGGCTCTTGTTTTTCTCTCCTACCTCTTCCCTACCACTCTCCTTTCATTCAACATAATATACTTTCAGTGCCTGTGATTTTCTGGGCATGTGCAAAGACCCTCCTACCTCAAGACATTGGAATTCTCCACTTTCTGGGAATGTTTCATCACCAGTTCTTCAAATGCCACTTAGTCTTTTTTAAAATTTTTGTAGGTGCACCTGGGTGGCTCAGTCGGTTGAATGTCCGATTTTGGCTCAGGTCATGATCTCATGGTTCGTGGGTTCGAGCCCCGCATCGGGCTCTGTGTTGGCGGCTGGCTCGGAGCCTGGAGCCTGTTTCAGATTCTGTATCTCCCTCTCTCTCTGACCCTCCCCTGCTCATGCTGCCTCTCGCTCTCTCTCAGAAATAAATAAAATATTTAAAAAATAAAATAAAAAATTTTAACATTTATTTATTTTTGAGAGAGTGAGATAAACAGAGCAGAGCAGGTGAGGAGCAGAGAGAGAGAGAGGCACAGGATCCAAAGCAAGCTCTAGGTTCTGCACTGTCAGCACAGAGCCTGATGCGGGGCTTGAACCCAGAACCATGAAATCATGACCTGAGCCGACGTTAGATGCTTAACCGACTGGTGCCCCAAATGCCACTTAGTCTTATTAATGAATTACAGCCCAAATGTCTCATAGTCAGGGAAATCTTTCTACTATTCACAAAGCAGGCAAAGCAGTTACTTTGTACACATCACCCTTACTCATTTCATGCTTAGCTATACTAAAAATCTGTCATTATCTGAATTTGTTCATACGTATATAACTAGTTCTTCATCTGTATTTCATCTACCATTTTATATAAGAGTAAACTCCACGAAGGCAGGGACTTTGTTTTGTTCATTACTATTATCAGTGGAACTTAATTAACACAATGTCTAGCATATGAGAAGTCCCCAGTAAATATCAGTTAGAAGACATGAAAAACCTCACTTAACCCATTGGAAGCTGTTCCTGTTTTATAGAAAGAGAAAGTGGTTAGGAAAGATTGAAAGCCTTGCCTGAGGTCATACAGTTGGCACAAGAACATTGCTAGTGAACATCCATTGCCAGGGCCCTAGAGGTCAGCACGCCTTGGGATTTTGTTTCCAGTCTTGCAGATCCAGCACTATAGATCCGGTGCTAGTGATTTCTCTCTTTTCCCTTTAGAGTAAAAGTGCAACCAGGTATTTGCTTATCACTCAGATTGAAAAGATGTCATCATTGGCCTCTTCAGATTTTACAATCATGTCTCTTTTCATTTTAACAATAACTCACTGAAAGCATGGGAATGTAATATATTTCCTTAGCGTACTGTTTTTTTGTGTGTGACGTTAGAAATTAGAGTAATAATTTCACTCTTTGTGACTTGAGTGCCCGTTCTTTATGTGGATGATTTGGGTAATCAAGCACATGGGAAAGTTCTCATATTTTACAAATATATCAGGCATAAAATTTCTGGTAGATGTCATTTTGGTACAGTATTTTTTAAAAACAGGTAGTGGAGCCTATGGTACTTGGAACTATTGGATTCTGGAAGACTAGGCACCAGGCGTGGGGAAGCTGGTTTAGAGAAGAAGTCACACCGTGCCTGGATATAGAAACCTACAGGGACACCTGTGATTTCCTCTCCTGTTTGCAGTCCCCTGCTCTGAAATTTAAAGACCTGCTTCATAGAGCTCCTAAGAACTGCTTTCATGAGCATGACGGGGGGCGAGAGGACTAGCTGTTATGAGAAAAAGAGGAACAGAGTGGTGGGGCGAAGATGCTTCATATCTGCAAAGACGGAAGTCAGGGAATGAGTGAAGCAGGCAGATACTCCATAGAGATAGACCTAACAAAAGCGAGGACATCTATCTGTATAATGTAGTAGACAGTGAATGCATCGTGAGGTATGTGTGCAGACTTCTGATAAATAATTCATCTTTATCTGCCTTTAGCACTCAGAAAAATAGAAGACAAATTTTCAGTTTCATATCACAGTATTAGATCATTTTCATAATTCAAAGGCATTTGAGTTAACCAATGATTTGAGGTTCAGGTTGAAATCGAATAGAAGTACGCACAAAAGATAATGCATTTTCAGATACTAAGTCTAAAATGCTAATGCTAACTTTACAGTAATTAAAAAGAACCTGTGTATCACAAAATTGTCTTAAATGGAAAAAATAATGTTCAATGACAGACAGATGCTGAAAGCATTCCAAGTAATTTTGTGAGGTAGACAATTTAAACTGCACTGAAAATGTGTCACCATTCAGAATCTCTACTTAGCACTAAGCATGGATTACCAAATAATGTTTTAAAAATAATTGTGTATAATCTAATGAAAGAAAAGGGGCAAAGTGTCTAAGCATTATTGCCTTTTTTCCTTTCACTGTTGGACAGCTCAGGCTATTCATGCAATATCTAAAAGTATCACTTGGGGGCAATACAGTATTCTTGTTTTGCTTTATCTCAAAGCCATGCTAGTTTCCTCAGTGACAAAAGACTGCTCTTTCTTTCAAATTTGAAACCACCTTTTAATATATGGGAGGGAAAAGGCTGTATATCATTTTAAGCTTACGATGCATAAATCACATAAGACAAATGCAAGTCAGATTTTCTCCTGAAGGGAGCAAAAGTCTGTCTTCTTTTAGCAGACAAATCAGTTTTACCTAGTTGGCACATCTGGTGATATTTTATATTTACAATTTGTCACCAGCTTTGAGATAGATCTCAAAGAATAAGGGGAATTGTTAATAGAAATGTTTAAAATGGTAGACATGTAATAAGCTTCAAAATGTACTGGTGGAAAATTATTTTGTTTCTATAACTAAAGTAAAAATATAAATGTCATCTGTCTTCTCCACTGGGTACATACTTTGTAATAAACTTAAGTATTAAAGTCATTAATTTTTTGAGATACTTATTGTTACTGCCTCCTCAGGTATTACTTCATATTCACAAAACACTTGAAAACAGGTTATTTTTATAACTGATTATTTTTTCGGCAATTTGATGAGTGGTGTCTCCACTGCAAGCCATTTCTCTTCCCCTGTCTTCTAAGTACTAGGTGTCATGTCAGGCACTAAAGGTTTGTTTCCCTTTTAAGAAAAAATAAACAATCTATTCTTTCAAGAGTTTTAGGCCAATAAATTTCTCTTCTTTGTTTTCGTTCTCTTGATTCTTTGCTGACTTTATCTAATTTTTTTCTCCCAACACATTTTCCTGTCCTCAGAAGATGTTTATCATTATCACAGTGATGGAGAACTTAGGTGCATCTTGTAAAAATATAGGAATCAAGATTTATAAAATCAAACTTAACTCTCTAGGTGCCTGCACAGAAGTGGAAAAATTCAGGAGGATTGTAGGGAGCTTTGCCTTAATTCATGGGTCCACTAACAAGAGCTCCATCTTTACATGTTTTATTGATGGAAGGTAGTAAAGAGGAGATTACAGTGGTGCTGTCTTTGAACACCTTTCTGGCATTACTAGTTCATCTCTTAAAGAAGTAATGAGAAACTCAAAACTTAAAATTAAAACGGTGCTGTTCTCTGTGGATGCTTAAAGTATTTGAAACATTGCTTACATGCTTTTTCCGTGATCATACTTTGCTCTAAGCGTTTGTTTATTTTATAAACTTGTGATTGGCGATGTGTAACAAATCAGAGCGACACTCCCATGCTGGACGGACCTGAATTGAGTGATTGATAAAGAGTTGCTATGACGTCCATATGCCATAGACTCTTACGGTCCAGTATGGAGAAATAAGGAGCTCTTTGCAAGTTACTCTGCAATAGTAACACGAGCTCTTTGCAAGGACTCCTCTGTTAGACCCCTTCCTCATCCTCGCACAGGCATCCACTAGATGGCGCCAGAGAGAAGCAGGTTTTGAACAAGACCGGTGCAGGAAGAGATGCAAAGTAGGGAAATACACATCCTAACATCCAAATGCCACTGAGAAATTCCCTTTTCTATCTTTCAACCATTCTGAAGGAATTCATTTACCTCTCCTGATTTCACAATGAAGTCCTTGAATATTAGCTAACCTCCATTTTTCTGGAGATATAATTAATACTGCCCATCAGTTTTCTGGCATTAAAGGAAATAATAATTAGCAAATTTATTCATTAGGGTTAAGTTTTGCATTATGTTGTCATTGTAACACATGTTTATATATGTAATATACAATATAATATATAATGCATACACACTGGTTAGTTTTCATTTGCATAAGGTAATTAGTTCACTACAGTGGTTCTGAAAATATGTATCTGAATTAACAAAGATGTGATAGGTAAATTCATCACATTCATCTTTTGTTGCAGAACCTACTCTTAAATCTATTTTCCCAAAATGAGGGGGTTTTTTGTATGTTACCATTAATGAAATACCCTTAATAAAAATAATAATGATAGATAACCATTCCTTGATAAACATTTTTTGAATGCCTGCCATGTTACAGGCATATTCTGAGGCTCTCAGACAGAATACAGACACATTGCTTGCTTCTCTGAAGCTTATGGTCATGTCTGAAAATGATCATTTCTTATCAAATAAACATGACTATGATTAATGAATAATTCTCTTCCTATTTAGGATAATAATCCAGATGCAGTATTAAGAATTAATGAATTAATTATGAATGTACATAATTACCTGACAAACCTTTTATGCAACAAAGCTGGAAGTGAATGAATGAAATGAAAGAGTGAATGAAAATTTTCAAAATAAGAGACAAAGCTGCCATCAACAGTACCAATCCAAAATAATAAAATTATTTTAAAATCATGTGCAGTTACAAAACATTCTTTTTCTACAGCAATTATATATCTGAAATAATATTAACACCAAGGTGGGCTGATTAGATATGTTTTTATTTTACAATTATTATTTAGTTTTTATTATGTCAGCTTTAGCCACATGCTTATTTAATTTTGTGCTTATTATCTATAATTTTTATTTATATAAAATCATACTTTAAAATGACCACCCTGATGCAATTTTTAAATTTAATCCAAATAAGAGTAGACGAAGTAATACATCAACTCATTTTACAAACTCCTGAGAGCAGCCTTTTATTCACATTCTTTCTACAAGCTGACATAAATCTCCGGGGCCTGTAGAAGGGCCAGATGCTCAGTAAAAAAGTCTTTTACAAGGTCAGTTCCATAGTCTGCAGTTTTAGATGTAAAATGAAGATCAGAAGAGCACTTCCTAAGGTTGAAAAACTATACTGTAACTTTAACCTGCATCCAGAGGCATTACTCATTTTTACCCCAGGAATATATGAGCAATTTTATCTGACATTATGAAAGGCACTGCATAAATACTGATGACAAATGAGGCTAACTTCATCCCCTGAAACTGTGTGTCTCCAAACCTGAGTAGGAGATATATGCATTCTATAAAAAGGGTCTTTGTAAATAACAACATTCTCTGCTTTGCCAGAGTTCACTCTCTCCTCTGTGTACACTTGCTGACAGCATGGATGCAAGAGGCAGCAGCAGGCACTGGAGATGGAAGAATGGTCCCCAGAAGGTCCCAGTGGTGGTGGAGAGCTGGTGATTTAGAGTTGCGGCCTGGGCAAGAGCTTGCTTTAACTTGGGTTTCCCTTGGAGATTATTCTTACAGATAGATACTGACTTAAGAAAAGCTTGTAGGGGTGCCTGGGTGGCTCAGTCGGTTAAGCATCTGCCCTCAGCTCAGGTCGTGATCCGTGGTTTGTGGGTTCGAACCCTGCGTTGGACTCTGTGCTGACAGCTAGCTCAGAGCCTGGACCCTGCTTCAGATTCTTGTCTTCTTTCTCTCTGACCCTCCCCTACTCACGCTCTCTCTCTCTCAGAAATAAATAAAACATTAACAAAATTAAAAAGAAAAAAGAAAAGCTTGCAATGTCCCATGTTCTCTCCTTTCTATCAGAGTGATCCCATCCTGAAATTCAAATTATGACATCTATCTAAGGCATTTGCTGGAAAGCCACTGGAATACCACTGAACATAGATGACCTAAATTAGAACAGTTAGGGATTAAATAGATTTGGGCAATCTCTTCATACAGTTAAAAAATTTTAAATGATAGTAACTAGAACCTATCATGGGGGTCATTTCATAAGGTATAAAATATCGAATCAGTAGGATATATATCTGAAACTAAGAAGATACTGTATGTCAATTATACTTTAACTAAAAAGTGCATATCACCTCCAAATAAAGACAAAACAATATTGAAAAAAATCGTTGAAATAATCCTCGACTGAATTCAATCCAATACACATTTATTAAGAGCTGATTACATTCAAGGAATCATCTTCATCTAACTTTGAACACCCAATATCAACAAATGAATGTCTTTAAATGTGAGATGGATGATCAAATAATGAGTTTATTCAAGTTATGTCTCAACCAGACAAAATAAGGCTTTTGACAGGTCTTCCTGCTAAAAGTCACAAATCACTCTAGCAACACATTTTCATCAAAGTAGTCTGTTCTGATCACAGGTATACAGAATCTGCAGATGTCATAAAGAAGTTACAGATATGAGAGCTTCCTCTCTGCTATATACCTAGAATGGATAAAGGGATAAATCGTGACTTTTTACTTTAAGAGCCAAATTTAAATTTATGACATTTCTTGCAGTTAATCTATATGAGCTGTGCGTAAAGACAGCCATGGACGCATTTGACCAAAATTTACAGTTAGGATGTTCGTGTAAGAGTTTCACTCTTGAATTCATGGATAAAACTGGAGGGTTTTATAATTGAATTGAAAGCATTTTAAGGGAAGAAGTTTTTGAATAAAATATGGCTTAAAACTGAATTTATTACATTCACCAAGAAAATGACATTGCCTCAGCAGCAATTTCTTTTTTTGAGAGAAAGAGTGCACATGCACAAGCATGGTGTGGAGAGGAGGGGGGAAGAAGAGGCAGAGAGAAATCTTAAGCAGGCTCCATGCCCTGCACAGCTCAACGTAGGCAGCTCAATCTCACGACCCCGTGAACACGACCTGAGTTGAAATCAAGAGTCAGATGCTCAACTGATGAAGCCACCCAGGCACCCATAAATGGTTGTTTTAAAACTGAATCAAAGGATAGAGTAAACAAATGTTACATTTGCTATTAATTTTCTTTCCTTTTTTCTACGTTCCCCTCATTTGTTTTTAAGAGAGAGAGTGTGTGCAAGTGGAGGATAGAGGCAGAGGAGAGGGAGAGATGGAATCCTAACAGCCTCCATGCTTCGTGTGGAGTCCGACGCAGAGCTGGATTCCACTGCCCTGTGATCATAACCTGAGCTGAAATCAAGAGTTGCACATCCAACCAGGATCCCCTCTTCCCCTCAGTTTTAAATCTGAACATCCTTTAGAAACACCTAACACTTACATTTTAATTTTTTTATTGTATAGAAGGAGATTTTAGAAAAAACTCTGGGGCGCCTGGGTGGCTTAGTTGGTTGAGCGTCCGACTTTCGCTTAGGTCATGATCTCGCGGTTCGTGGGTTCGAGCCCCACGTCGGGCTCTATGCTGACTGCCAGCTCGGAGCCTGGAGCCTGTTTCAGAGTCTGTCACTCTCTCTCTCTCTGACCCTCCCCTGCTCACGCTGTCTCTCTCTCTCTCCTAGAAATAAAAAAAAAATAAAAAAAATTAAAAAAAACTCATTTATAAAGCATCTACTCTCCATTATTTCTCAACTTTGCATTTCTTGATATTTTTCAAGTCTCCCTAAAGCTTTGGCAGGTAAAATATCCCAGCAACAAATCTAATTGGAAATAAATGAGCTCATAGTTACACCTGTTATTACTTTCATACTTCCATTAGCTGCCAGAATATTCTATAAGTGGCCACTGATAACTAGTTTAGTTCGTTTGCCTCACTGCGCAGTGCATAAATCACTACTGATTTAACTAAGTAATTCAGCCTTTGAGTCAAGCACTCAGTAGACATGCACACATCCACACACATTTATGTTCTGTGGAATTTAAATACAATAAAACTCTGATGTCACATAATTAGTCTTTAGAGTGAATCTTGGTCCTGTCTTCCACATTAGCATTGAGAACCGTTTCCGTGTATTTTTCACATCTAAAAATATCAGGGGGGGAGGAGCAGTTTTGGAAGATGGTCAAGTGATTTAACAGATAAGTACAATCTATTTGTTTTAGCTGAAGCAATAAGTACTTCACTTGAAGGGTAAATAGATACTCCCTTGTTTTCAGAAATCTATCTGTAGCATCATGTATAACTTTGACCTCGTAAGGAAATAATCGTTCTCTGGCACATTAACCCAGGAAGCTGCACTACCTCCCTGTGAGAGCAGATAACAGTATTGTCCAGAGTAATCAGGCAACATCTTGAAAAGACAAATCCCAAGGAGAGGATGAAAATGACAAGAATTGCATGCTTTATAGTGCTGCAGATACAGCTTGCTTCTGTCCTGCCGACACGACAAGGATATGAAAAAGAAACAAACTATTGAATAAAGCACGAAAATCTAAAATTAAAAAAAAAAAAAACAAATCTCAAAGAGCTTTCTTATCTCATGCTTTATCTTCAAGAAATATGGCAGTCTCCGTTATTCACAAGGGCGATGTTTCAAGACCCCAGTGGATGCCCAAAACCATGGATACCACTGAACTCCATATGTACTGTTTTTTTTCTTACACACACACACACACACACACACACACACACACACACACACACCTAAGATAAAGTTTAATTGATAAATGAGGCACAGTAAGAGATTAACAACAATAACTAATAATAAAATAGAACAATTGTGACAACGGGCTGTATTAAAAGTTATGTGAATGTGGTCTTCCTCTCTCTGAAACTATCTTATTGTGCTGTACTCACCCTGCTTCTTGTGATAATTAAGATGATAAAATGCCTACGTGAGGGAGGAAGTGAAGTGAATGACGTAGGCATGTGACGTATGCTTAGGCTACTACTGACCTCCTCCTGATTCATCAGAGGAGGATCATCTACTTCTGGAAGCCTTTGGAGGTGGGGAACAGAAACTGTGGAAAGCAAAACTGTGGATAAGAGGAGATGACTGGGGGCGCCTGGGTGGCTTAGTCGGTTAAGCGTCCGACTTTCACTTAGGTCATGATCTCGCAGTTCGTGGGTTCGAGCCCCGTGTCGGGCTCTGTGCTGACTGCCAGCTCAGAGCCTGGAGCCTGTTTCAGTCTGTGACTCCCTCTCTGACCCTCCCTGCTCACGCTGTCTCTCTCTCTCTTAAATTTAAAAGAAAAAAAAAAAGAGGAGATGACTGGACCTAAAAGTGTTTCATTTCTACCTGTCGTTTACTGGGGCATCACTTCCGTGATGCTTAAATAAAGAAAAAAAAAAAAAAAGCAGGGGTACTTCAAAAGGACAAATAATAAAAACCTATGTGAAGGGGTTTGTGAAAGCTGTTTTGAACTGGTCTGTCCAGGGGTGGCAATGGCCAGGATGACTGGAGTGTGTGGAGGGTGGGTTCCAGAGGCTTCTTTGAGAGGACAGAATAGAGGAAAGTATTTTTGTTTTCCTCCTGCCTCTCCCCTGTGATCCCCTGTAAAGTCCCCCCCCCCAGGATTCAGGCTGCTTAACTTCTGGGCGATTATGTCCTGCCCGGGTGAAGACTTGATGAGGAGAAGGTGAGATTGTAACAGATCTGGCACTCACTCCTCCACTCTATTCTCTCTCAAACCTCACATTTGATGGATTATAATGGAGAGAAGTGCTTCTTCCCAAGACTTTATTTACTTCCTAAGAGTTTAGGGAGTAAATTTCTGACGAGAGAAACCACCTGCAAGAGTGGCAGCAGAGATAATTGATGGAAAGTGGTTTTTGTGATGCCTGGGACTCATCTGTACCATTTCCTTGAAAACTCCTACATGACTGGCCTTTTCCAAAGAGTAGACCAGTTGGATTACATAGTACCTGCAGAAGAACTTCAATTCAAAGAACAAAATAGGGACACATGAAAAGTACAGCTACCTCCAGTAGGAGGCAAGCAAAGTAAAAGCAAGGCAACAAAGTAAAAGACACATATCATGCTACTAAGACTAAAAATGGTCTAGGGACCCTGTGGTGCAATGGATAGAGCACTAACTTAAAACTAATGGACTAGGAATTTTTAAAAAGCATGATTAATATACTGAAGGGAATAATATATTCAAGGAAGAGAGGAGCAAAATCAAATGTGAAAAATAATTATAAAGAACCAAGAGGAAATAAGATAAGAAACCAATAGATGTAAGTAAAAATGTGTATACTCCTTAAATTAAGGGTTTCTCCACATGAAATGAAGGGGTCAAAATCTGGCCAACAGAAGAAAGGAAGAAAAAACAGTGAGCACAAATTTTTCAAGCAATCATGAACACACGTTTTCCAGAACTAAAAAGTGAAGACTTCAGGCCCAAATTGGAAACACTCAATAAGAAGAGAAACAAATCGCAGAGGTTGTTGTAAGCAGTGAGGAGAGGTGATTCCTATCTTATACAAGTTGTTCCAGTAAAATGGAAAAAGAGTGAAAGTTTTCCAGTTCTATTTTATCCAGTACTCTCAACTCTTAACATGAGGTAAGAGAAATACAAGAAAATATAATTATAGGTCCATATCATTTACGAACTTAAAAAAATCTTAACAAATCCAACAGATTACTGCAAAATAGCCCCAAATAATCAATAGGTTTCATCTCAGTGATTCAAGAAAGCTTTATTAAAAGAAAATCTAGCAATATAATAACCATTGAGGTTAAATAAACCTGAGGAGGAAAAAAATCATATAATTTTATTAATGCAGGAAAAAGGATTTATAAAGTTCAAAATCTTTTTATGGTGAAGACTCCTAGCTAACTAAAAACAAAAGGGAACTTATTTAATTTCGTAAAGTTTATAAATCTGTCTCTCTCAGAACTATACTCTAAAAAGGTTTACAAAGGAAATCATGTGATGTCTGGGATTTGTTTCAAAATAAACTATTGTCTGGGAAGAGGAGTGTAGAGGGTGCAGATGAAACAAAACTATCCATATATTACAATCATTGTAACACACGGATGGATACTTTGTGGTTAGTTATATAATTCTCACTACTTCGGCAGGAATTGGAAAGATTAAAAACCAAAAACCTACTACAGGCATTTTATTTAATAGAGAAGCCTGAGTTACATTCCTTTTAAGATGAAGAACAATTTGAGAACACTTAACTATCATTTCTACCTTGAAAGAAAGTACTGGAGGTTCTGATTAAAATTAGTAAAGGAAAAAGAAAGAAAGAAAAAGAGAAGATATATAAGCATTAAAAAGGAGATTAGGGAGTGCCTGGGTGGCTCAGCTGGTTAAGTGTCCAACTTTTGCTTAGGTCATGATCTTGCAGTTTGTGAGTTTGAACCCTGCTGTGCTGACAGCTGAGAGCCTGGAGCCTGCTTGGGATTCTGTGTCTCCCTCCTTGCCCCTCCCCTTCTAGCACTCTGTCTCTCTCTCTCTCAAAAACAAACAAACAAACAAAAAAACATTAAAAACTATGTAAATAAGGAAATTAACATGATTTTATTTGCAGATAAAATAATCATCTGTCTTAAAAACTCAAACCCAATGATATTCATGATAAAATTATTGCAACAAGTTTACCAAATACAAGTTCAATTTCAAAAGTAGTATTTCTCTATCCTAGTAATAACCAACTACACAATATAATTTCAAAAAGAGTATCAACAAATATTCTAAGGAATCTAGAAATAAACATAAGTGAGAACATACAAGATCTTTCTTTTTTTTAATGTTTTATTTATTTCAGAGAAAGAGAGAGAGACAGCATGAGCAGGGGAGGGTCAGAGAGAGAGGGAGACACAGAATCCGAAACAGGCTCCAGGCTCTGAGCTGGCAGTCAGTACAGAGCCCGACGCAGGGCTTGAACCCACGAACTGTGAGATCATGACCTAAGCGAAAGTCAGACGCTTAACAGACTGAGCCACCCAGGGACCCCCATACAAGATCTTTCCGGAGAAAAAATTTTAGACTCTAATGAAGGGAAGAGAAAATAATCTGACTTGAGAGATAATATTATGAATATAATAATAATGACAATAATATAATATTATTCAAAAATTAATCAATAAATTTTATTTAATTATATATTGAAATTACTACAGGATATTAAAAATATACTTGAATTCTAAAATATCTGTGGAGAAATAAATGTCTATAACATAGTTAATTTAATTTTGAAAAGAAAAAGTAGAGGGGAGCAACCTCCCAGCCAGGTATTAAGATATATGTATATATATGTCAAATAATAAAAACAGCTGGACAATTGCAACAAAACAGAGCTTAGAGTCAGCTCCACATGCAAGTAGAAACTTATGCAATAAAGGTGGTATTATATTCATGGGAAGTGATGAGTATTTAGCCCATGAGAACTGATTATATAGGGAAAAAAAATCTGGATCAAAAGTGAACTCTAGTTTAATAAAATATTTATATGTCCAGAAAAAATTGTAAAGGTAATGGAAGAAAATGAAGAAGGTCACCCCTGTGACTTAGAGATAAGAAACAACTTGTGGAACCAAATCTCCAAAGCAGGAGTTATAGGGAAAATTTAATTTGATTAATCGACTGAAGATTTCTGATCAACAGAGAGCAACAAGGATAAAGGAAACTGAGAGATGACAAAGGGAGCTATTCACAAGAGTAAGATCCTACTTTTCACCTGTTGCAAGCTGGAAAGGTCAAGTGTGGGGCGGGTTGCTGGGACATGGAAAGACTGATGATGGCACAGAAACTGATGGCACAGAAACTGATACAGGCATTCTAGAGGGTAAGCTGGCATTATTTAATTGTCTCAACTGAACCCATAGCTGATGATCTAGCAAGTCCAATGATAGGCATATGTTCTCCAGAAAAAATATATGCAGGTTCATAAAGTGTCTAATACAAGAATCTGTGCATTTGTGGCCCGTTTCAATTAGCCAGGAATTGGAACAATCAAGGTGTCTATCCCTGGAGGAGTGGGTACGTAAACTGTAACGGAACACATCATGGAATAGAGTAAATCGGTGAGAAGTAACTCAGGAGGTGTACACATAATGTGGGTGTTTCCTTCTTGAGAATATGTAGTGCTGTACATAAAAGAGTTAGAAGAAAAAAATCTCTAATACAATACAATTTACATAAATTACAAGTACATATATGCATAACAAAACAAAACCACATATTTTACAATAATCTAGACAAAAATATACACATTAAATCATTATAATGCCTTTTTGAGAAGCAAGGGAATGGGGATGAAATAGATTATACAGATAGATGTGGTAGTCTTGCACCAACCGCCAATGGCAGATTCTACTAGGACAGGGATTTTGGACTGTGCTCAGTAAACATTTGTTGAATGTGTGAATGTGACATGAATTATACCAATATGATTCTTTAATCTCTCAGTACCTGAGTTCCAAATAATAGGTTGCATCATATGAAACTGCAATTTTTTGTAAGTCAAAAATGGCCAAATGCCAGCAATTTCATACAATTCAACCTAATAAAAAGGGAAATTTGAAAATAATTAAAGGTACTTAGGTACCTTTAGCCACTGGAAAGACTATCAGGAGATGACACGAAAGGTAAACCAAATTTGATTCTACTTTTTCATAATTAACTAAAAAACACCTATGTTGATATAGTTAAGATAACTGTCCTTTAAATAAAGTACCTTAGACTTAAGTCATCAATACTATTTCCTTAAAATGTCAGGCATCTATTTTACTAAGGAATACAGGATTTGCGGCTTTTATCATCCTGATCTTTTTTTAAAATTGACAATATTTAAATGAGTCATTTAAAGATTTTTCACCACTGGAAGATTTTCCAGAATTTACAATGTAGTTTATATAAAATAAATTCTGAAAAAAACAGGTTTAGTTACTTTTGAATCTCTTGAAACTATGACAGGCACTTGTACATTCTTTTTTAAAGAAGATTTTATTATGATTGAGGTACAAAAAATTGTACGTATTTAACATATACTATCTGATGAGTTTGGAGATAAATACACCCATGAATCCACCACCACAATCCAGCCACAAACAAATTATCCCATCCAAATTTTACCTCCCATCCTGTGTACGTATGTATGTATGTGTGTATGTACGTATGCATTATGTATTATTTAGTGATAAGGACATTTAACATAAGATTGATTCTTTTAGAAATATTAGTATTATTAACTTAAGATCTATTCTCTTAGCAAATCTTACTATTAACTGTAGGCACTATGTTATACGTAGAACTCTAGGACATACTCCTCTTGCATAACTGAAACTTTGTAACAGTTGATCAATATGTTCTCATTTCCCCTTTCTCCCCACCCCTGATAACTATCATTCTATTCTCTCCCTGCTTTTGTGAGTTTGACAATTTATTTTTATTTTTTTAATGTTTATTTTTCAGAGACAGAGAAAGAGCACAAGCAAAGAAAGGGCAGGGAGAGAGGGAGAGAAAGAATCCCAAGGAGGCTCCACTCTGTCAGCACAGAGCTGGATGGGGGGCTCAATCTCACAAACTGTGAGATCATGACCTGAGCCAAAATCGAGAGTCGGACGCTTAGACGACTGAGCCACCCTGGTGCCCTGTGTTTAACAAATTTATATTCTTATATAAGTAGGATCATGTAGTGTTTGTTCTTAGAAGGAATTTTTGATTTTACAGAAATAATTGGTCAGAGAGCAGGCAAGAGAAAATGGGAAGGAACTGAAAGAACATACCAGCTAAGGCACTTGAGCGTTCTTTCAGTTTCTTCCCATTTCCTCTTACTTGTCCTCTGAACGATTATTTGTGTAAAATTGGAAACTTCTTAACATTTACCCAGTATGTTGTCACTAGACCTTATTTTCAATGGAGGCAACCTGAGTTACCTTTTATAACTAAATTTTTGGGGAGTTATTATTAAGTGCTTCTCAGAAAACTTTCTCATCATGCTTTATTTATATCATGACTTACTCTCTTAGGCACACTTGAGAGCTTTGTTTTTCACTTAGCAAATATTCCCTATTGACTATTGTAACGAAATAGGTACTTTGCTTCCTAAGAATGAAGAAAAAAACAGAAGGGAAAAATTATATTTTCATTTGTTGCAATGAGTATATTTTTCTTGAATAAGTGGAAAGTCAAGAAAACAGAATACAGCTGAGAATTAGCTCTGTAATGGGTCAAAGAATTGAACTAAAAAGATGAATTGAGAAAACAAGATGTAACTTTTGTGATCCCTAGTGAATTAAGCTGCCTCCAGTTCAGTTTTGAGCCTGCACCTATTAAATGAAAATCTCCACTTGCAGCAATAAAATGATGCCATCTTTGTTCAATGGGATTTGATAATCATAAAGGTCAGAGAAAGGCAGTTCAACTCCCTTTACTTATCTTTAGTACACTTCGAATGAAATAACAGCTTTGATGGAAATTTTACCTTGACAGTGAAGCGTTTTTGCTTTGGTGGATTCCAAACAGTGCCAGTTGAATGAATGAATGCACGCAAAGGGGTTAGAGATGTCACCAACACATATGCTTTAAGAATCACAGATAATTCTTCAGCTCTAAAGATTGTTTCATGTGGAGCAAGGACTGTTGTCTGATTTCTAAAAAATAAAACAGCATAGCTAGTGCTCCATAACTTAAGGTATGCAATTTGTAAATTACCTTGAAGTTTTGTATGCTAATCTGTCCTTTGTTGGACTTCAGCCTTCCCTGCGTGGGTTTCCTTCTACAATTCCACTGCTTCTTAGCATCACTACCAAGGGATATACAGGAACAGAGAGAGGGAGGAGATCAAATTGATAGGAGTTCTCCACTCTGGTAGATTTATTTAAAAAACATTTTTAAAGAAAGAAAGGTAGGAAAAAACCTAAAATAAGGTTTAAGGATTTAAACAGTGCAAATTGGTCATGTATGTACCATCACTACAAAAGTGATACAAATTACAGTTTAGGAAACAGTGAACCTGACATTTTCCAGTCCTGCCCTCGATTGCCAACATACAAAAATATGTTACTAAAATATGCCAACATACACTGCTGAGTAGTTTGATTCTACCCAACAACCATCACCACAGATAATTTGGATTAATTTAAAGGATAAAGCATGAAGTAAACCCTTCAGTCTACAAAGGAAAATTAACACTAATTATTTTGTGATGAAACAAATATACTTTTGTCATAAAAGATACCAAAATGTTTAACTATTTGCTCCTTGTGTGATGTTTCTATGTTTCATATATCTAAGTTTGATAAATGAAAAGACCTTATTTCAACCTTTGAAGTGTAGGTAAACAGGAGATGCATACGATTTTTCAATAAATACTGGTAACTGTGGAAATACTACCTAATAATTATACAATTAGACGAGGTAAGCTATTTTATCTTTTGGATAAGATAATGAAAATCTCTTAATTTTTCACTATAATTTATCTACATTGCAAAATCATCTTCCTGGAGGAAATTTAAATAACTTGGTACCCTGCAGTTGCTTTCTTAGATCCTAAGGGCCATTAAAAATACATTAACTAAAAAAAAAAAATCATTCAGTCATACTCAGAGACGAGGGCAATGTCATTTGAGTATAAAATGGAAGTTAAAACTTTATAATTCTACATTGTCAAGGTTTCAAATTCAGTTTTCCATAAATGTAACTTCCTAGGTAAGAGTCCTATCTACCCAAATGTTTATTCTTTGGCAAGAAATGTCTGAATTAGTCTAGAAGAAAATCAATGTTGGCATTCTTATTAAGAAGAGATAGCTGAAATTTTATGTAATAGAACTGAATAATTCAAATGTGTAATACCCCCTAGATATCTTCAGGAGTTAGCTGTCTCTTGTTAGCTGTCTCCAAAAACGCATGCTGTATATAACAATTCAAAATGATTAGCTTACAGCTGTCCACGTTGCCAGTCCCACGGTTTCCACATATGTGGCTTCGCTGTTTTTAAAAGGTCACTAGAAGTGCTCAGCTTTAACTGTATGCTCTGATCCAGACACACAGAGGGGTTCACCACAAATCGCAAATCTGAAAAAATTCAAAAGAGCAACAAACCGTCATTCTATTGTTTCTCTTTGGAATTGTTTCCAAAATAGTGTTTGCTGTGTTCAAATATAGGATCCATGGGAAATATGCAACCAATTTTTTCTCCATTCTTCATCAAAGTTAGACCCATTAAATCATGCACGTTTATAGAGGCGTCTGTTGTAGTTTATTCTCTTACAACAGAATAGGAAAACAATTGGAATAATTCATTTCAAATTTTCTTGCTCAGATGGGAGGTAGATATGATGTCTCCAACTGACCTGCATGGAATAGATCTATCTTCCACATACCCTACAGATGCACTCTTAAGATGGGGAAGATGTCTGTAGGAGCTGACTTTTGTTTGTGAGAAGAATATAACACGGACCACTTAAGTAGATTTCCTGACAATGCAGGCCTTCACGTGCTAGATATGTCATGCTTCATGATCTTGGTAAACTCAACAATAATGCTTTCTTCTTTTGTAAAATATTATTTAATAGTTTTTTGAAGTATATAAAAGTGAAGACCAACAATACTTCTTCAGAATAATACTGACTTCAGAGCACTCATTGATATTAAAAAAATGAATGTACCAAATGTACATGGTTAGAAAAATCAAATTGTATAGAAAGCGACTGAAACCAACCAAAATCAAACCAACCAAACTGAAAAGGCAAACACCAAAAAAAACAGAAGCACCCAGCAATCCACCCCTAACTAGAGCCTCTCTGCCAAAGCCAATGCTTTACATATTTACCTTTGAAGTCTAAATAAGCACCCAGTGGGTAAGATGCATATGGCTCTTCGATATGCAAATTGATATAAATATCAGTATATCTATATTACGTACACTTGTAGATATTTCTGCTTTTTAAATTACAAAGGAGAGATTATAGTAGTCCACCTTACCTGTTGTTTCACTTGCCTCAATTTTACTTACCTGTGGTCAACCCCAGTCAAGAAGCAAATGGTCCCCCTTTCAACATACCATCAGAAGGTCAGTAGTAGCCTGATGCTATGTCACAGTGCCTATGTCATTCACCTCACTTCATATCAGTATCATATTGATATTTTATCATCTCACATCATCACAAAAAGGATGAATGCAGTATAATAAAATATTTTAAGAGAGATCACATTCACATAACTTTTATTACAGTCTAGTTACAATTGTTCTATTTTATTATTAGTTATTATTGTTAATCTCTTACTGTGCCTAATTTATAAAATAAATTTTATCTTAGGTGTGATTGTATAAGAAAAAATATAGTACGTACAGAATTTGGTAATGTCTATGGTTTCAAGCATCCACAGCGGGTCCTGGAATGTATCCCCCAGAGATAAAGGAGGAATTACTGTATAATCTAGGTCTATATCTGGCATATTTACCTACCAATTCATCCTGGAATCCTTTCCATATCAGCATATATATAGAATTACATTATACTTCTTAATGGCTTAGGGTGTGCCGTAAAGGAATGCACACTTAACTTAGTCATTTTCTTAGTGTTATGTATTCAGATTAGTTTTGTAATGTTTGTAATGTCTTCTGTTATTTCAAAAGTACTGCAACGAATGCTCTTATCCGTCTATTTTGGTATACTTTTACAAGTTTATCCAGGGGCAAATTCTAATCTGTATATGTAATAGCCAGATCAATGAATAAATGCATTGTAAATTTGATAGTTATTACTGAATTGCCTTCCAAAAAGGTTGTCCCCACTTCGATTCTCTCCAACAGCATATGAGAGTTGTTGTTTCCTTACTGCCAGGTCACAGTGATTTATTTTTAAATTATACAATTTATCTAGCTCTCAAAATGGAACAAAGCCTTTAAATTATTTTTCCCCCTTGTGCACGGTTCATCAATACTAACATAGTCTAATTTAAAACACTTCACACTCTTAAGTAAAAGTCAGCAGAAGTCAAGCTGTTCAATGTATTCCCATATCTCATTATTTAGCACAGTGTGATCTTTCTCAAAAAATGATAGCCTACTTGGAAGACTTCCTTGTTAATGAAGTTCTAATACATCATAATAAAAGAAATACTCAAATTGCTTGTTTCTGGAGGTGACAAATGAGGAGTCATTAAGGTAATTTCTTTTCTTGGGAATCACAACTTAAAAAGAGTTGAACTGTTTATATAATCCTTTAAATTTGCAGTAAGGAAATACGTTTTCTTTTTTTCACTAAGTAGACATGTTTTAGAATTTATTACTGGGACAGATTTTGTCTCTCCAGAAGAGCTAATTTGTGGCCTTCTTTTGTATAATATGAGAACAGTGTAATTTACTCTGATTTCTTTTTTATCCTTACTGCCAGGAAGCACAGCATTGACTTGAAGCCCAAGCAGAGCTGACTTTGAAGGAGCTACCCCTATTAAGTGTTTTACCAAGGTAGTAGCTCACTGATTTTCAGGAAGTAGTAGTCAGCAAATATGTCAAAAAATAAACAAGCTTATGTTACCTACTTTTAGCTTAGTTCAAGTGGTAGAGCCTATGGCATGGAGATAAAGGAATCCAATATAGGAATTATCAGGAATATGTCAGATTTCCATATCAGCCCCTGAAACTGTGGTTGAACAATGGAATTTAATACCGATTAAATTAATTTTACCCTTTGTGAAATAAATATAACTTTCCATTACCTTATTCCGGGTTTGAAGGCTACTTTTAATGATTCTACCCCCTTCCCTCCAAACAAAAAACAAAAAACAACTCTAATTAGATGTTCTCTGACATCGTAAAGCATTCCAATTTCCTTTGATTATAGCCAAAAAGTAAAAATAAGCTACATTAATACCTATAAAAACTGCAACTACATTTTATGGAACTATATGAATAATTATGGAAATCTTAAATATCCTAGGTTCTTATTTAACAGAGTCAAGGAATTGTCAGTAGTCACTGTTCCTTCTTGGCCTGTCTACCAAGGACTCTCTCAACAAACTAGTCCAATACTTGTTTTAATATTCCATCCCCTCCTTCTCTCTTGACCCCTTCCCCCCCCTCAACACATGCAGGAACCTATAAATCTTCTATAAACAATGCCAAAACTAGCTTCTGTTTTGGGGGGAAAAATTGGGAGATGATTCTCTATGATATAGTCTTTCAAATGGCCTTGTAATTCATTAACACATATTTATTATTTTCAGAAAATAAGTAAATATGAAGAGTCTAGCATGTGTCTTTAGAGCTTTCCTACCCCAAACTATGAGGACTAAATGAATAAGCAGATACAGATATGAAATATCACACGTTTTTATTTATTGACTACTCTTAACTTATTTTAGGGAGTCTGAACTTTATCCCTTACCCAGAGTAAAAATGAACTTTTTTTAAACACTGCTTTTCTCCTGCCTTCTAATATCTGGTGGGCCAGGTACTGAATACTCCGTGAGTTGGTGCAGTTTTAAGAAAAGAAAGATTAAACCAGAATCACAAGACCTGAGTTTTCATTTTGATTCTTACCAGCCAATACGTCATGGGCATGTTACAATGTCAAGGAGTCTGCTAGAATCCAGAATATGATTCCCATGAATCTCCTCATTGTCCCACATCACTGAACACAGTGCATCACAAGTGCTCAGGGAATGTTTGTTCTAGCAATGAGCTAGTTTGGAGGGTGGGAAGGTTAAGCTAATGTGTACTTAGAGAACAAAATGGTATCCCAATGCATTAAAAATATTTCAATTTTTCCCTTCCTTACGGCATATAATTATATATATCAAGGCAAAGACTAAACACTTGAAAACTAGCAAAGATTAGCAGCTAAATTTATACTGTATTTGATTTAATGTTTTGCCCAGAGCTAATAATTAATAGAAAAGTAATGGTTGGAAAATGTAATTATATTTCATAAATGTTTGAGTATTGTCTTGCATTTCATATTAGGAAGCTAAACTTAGCCAGTATTGTCTTATTTTAAAACTTCCAATGAAGATAAAAGGTCTTAATTAATAATTAACAATTAGTTTTGAGATTAGAAGTATACATAAGTACCATTTGTGTATACATTAATTGTTCTTCCTGCCCAAAGACATTTACAAGTCTTAGTCCTTAGTCTACAGGTATAAGCTATGCAAAAATATCTTCAAAACTTACATACATAACAAATATAAATTAATACATGCAAAACTAATGTCATAGCCAGGAAATAACTCTGGGTCAGTGCCCTGGGAGAAAATGAATGGATGGAGAAACAATTGTGTGTGTGTGCGCGCGCACACACACGTGCACATATGGGAAGGATAAGACCAATAATATTAGCTTTGATATAAATAAGAGCATGGCAGCAGGGCATGTCTTAAGATGAATCATATGAAATCACCTTTTGTTAGTAAAAAATTGGTTGAACATTTATCAAATATCAGTAATTCATAATGTTTCTTTTACCACACTGTGATGCCTTTTGGGGGGAAGCTAGAGAATACATAAACATACCACCTGTTAAAGAAGGTTTCAGTGGATAGAATGTCCATGGGCAGGAATCATAAAAAAGTACGTTGGTTAGTTTTATGTGTCAACTTGACTGGGCCAAGGAATACCCAGATAGCTTCTGAAACATTATCGGTGTGTCTGTGAGGGTGTGTTCAGAAGAGATCAGCATTTGAATTTGTGGAATGAGTAAGAGCAGATAGCTCTCCCAGAAGTGGTTGGGCATCAACCAATCTACTGAGGGCCTGAACAGAACAAAAAGGCAGAGGAAGGTTGAATCTGCTTTCTGCCTGGTTGATTGAGCTGCCACATTAATCCTCTCCTGCCCATAGAACACTTGGTTCTCAGGCCTTCAGAGTTAGACTGGCCTCTAACCATTGGCTCTCTACATCATCAGCCTTCCTGGGTCTCCATCTTGCAGATGGCAGATCATAGGACTTCTCAACTTCCAGAATCATGTGAGCCAATACCTTACAATAAATCTCTTCATCTCCCTTTCTCTCAATAAATACATAAATGACAGATAGATGAATGATAGATAGATAGATAGATAGATAGATAGATAGATAGACAGATAGATACATAGATGGATAGATAGATAGATAGATAGATAGATAGATAGATAGATAGACAGATAGATAGATAGATGTTAGAGACCTTATTTTAAGTTTTCCTGGAAAACCCTAATACAAGGACTATCTTGAAATCATTCAATGACTATTTGGTATATGCTTTGAAAACAACAGGAGCATAGCCCATCTGGCAGTTCCTAAAAGAGAACAAATATCCTCATCTCTGAATCTGTTTCCTTTTTTGCATGATGATGAAAAAGACAGCAGCAAGCACAGTGGGTACTAAATAAATATTTACTGAATGAACAACTAAGTGATTTCTTTCTTTTTTTTTAATGTTTTATTTATTTCTAGGGGAGAGAGAGACAGCGTGAACAGGGGAGGGTCAGAGAGAGAGGGAGCCACAGACTGAAACAGGCTCCAGGCTCCGAGCTGGCAGTCAGCACAGAGCCCGACGCGGGGCTCGAACCCACGAACCGCGAGATCATGACCTAAGCGAAAGTCGGACGCTTAACCGACTAAGCCACCCAGGCGCCCCTACAACTAAGTGATTTCTATGGTCTTTTACAATTCTAAACTTCTGTGAACCTAGGCGAAAAGTTATAATTTTAATATATCCTATATATGACGTAATGGAATAGAGAAGTAGCAAAAGTCCAAGGACCAGGGTGGGAATATGGTCCTTCTGTGAATTCAGTTATATTCCAGTAATCCTGAGAGCTCCGCAAGGTCAACCAGCTGCCAGTTTTCTTTGCGTGAACCCCAATAGATAACGTAAGAGAGACTGTATCTGAATCTCCTTTGAGCTCCTATCTTATGGGAAATTACTTGGGGAATATCACTACCCTTTCATTTCTTGAGCCCTGTACAAAATGGAGAGGAAACACACCACTAGGTACCTTCAAGTTCACCAACTTGATGACTCACTGGCAGTTAGAGAGGAGGGATTCTTTTAAGTAGTAAGTACTTCAGAGGGAATACTCAGTTTACTGGATACTGAGCTCTATGAAGGGAATTCCGGGTTTTTCTTTCCATTGCATTTCTAGTGCCAAACACATTTAGGCCTGGTACTTAACGCAGGAGCTCAATATATCTCTGCTTAATAAGTAAATGCTAATGTCTTCTTATCAAATAGCTAGAGATATGTGCACTGACCCTAGGAAAAGGGGCTGAAATGTAAAGAAGGAGCAATCTAACTGCTGAGCAGTTTTACTAGGGTTGTGTGGTGTAACCTTTTGTTCATGACCTAGGATATTCGTGTAACATGGACAAGAGTTGGTTTTCTCTGTCCACTTCAGTGTGGTATCTGTTAGAGTAGCACAATGTGTTATGAGCTTATCAGGGACGTCACAATAATACTGAGGCAGCTCCAGTGAGGAACTAGAGATGGACACCCTGAAAAGAACATTCAAAGGTCAAGGGGTCTAATATAAGCAAAAACCCTGGAAACCACAACAAGCATAGAAAACCATGGAGGAGAAGGTCACAAGCAGACTTCCAAGAGGAAGGCTGCCCTAGATAAGAGAGAGATTTGGAAGCCAAGACTGCATCCATTTCTCCAAGCAAACTGAACCCTGGCCTGGGAAGACATAGATGAAACCAATACAAATTCATATTCCGATTTGTCCAGGATGTTGCAATATAGTTGCTGTCCAATTTTTTTCAAAAATATTTGGACAAATAATATTCCAAAGAAACTTCTTTTAAAATTCCTAATTCTTGGAGTGCCTGGGTAACTAAGTGGGTTAAGCGCCCGACTTCGGCTCAGGTCATGATCTCATGGTTCATGGGTTTGAGACCCGCGTCAGGCTCCGTGCTGACAGCTAGCTCAGAGCCCTGCTCATGCTGTGTGTGTGTCTCTCTCTCAGAAATAAATAAAGACATTTTTAAAAATTTTTAAAAAAAAGAACAATGTCAGGGCCACACTTCCTGTTCCTATTCTTCTGTAATTTAAAAAAATAAAATAAAATAAAAATCCTAATTCTTGTTTATTAATAGATTCCTATTCACAAGTATGACTATGAACAAATTCCTTAACTTTTCTGAGTTCAATATCTTTATCTGGAAAATGAGAAGTATGACAGTAGTAATAATAATAAGAAGAACCTACCTCATATGGATACTGACAGAATTAAATATAAAATATTCTTTAAAGTGCTTTGCACACCACCTGGCATATATTAAATCCTCAAAAAAATGTTATAGAGCTACTACTAGCAGTAGTTGAATATAATCATTTTCTATAATCTAGGAAATCTGTTTATAACTAGAAACTTCAAAGTGTAACTAAAATGTTATTCCTTTTGAATTTATTAAACACTAAGGGTTCCTCATCACTGATATCAGACAAAGACTAATAAATCTTCTTTCATATGATTATTAAATGTGTGACATTTGACATTAGTTGCTTAAGAACGAAGCAAGAAATATGTGATATGTACAGATGTGTAGACCAAAATAAAACACAGCATCTTTATTTGAAGCAGCTTGTGAAGACACACTGTTTTAGTGACTTTCCTCAAGTTTAGCATTGCAATATCATCCCAGCAAAGCAGTTAATTTCCTGTTGTTTCACTTATTTAAAGGAGTTCTATATTAAGGCAATGTTTCTGTGACTGGGGTAAGCCTAGGACTGACCCAGTTTTGCAGTACTTAAGTCTATTCCTCTCTATATTGTTCAGCAAGAGAACTTTTCCACAACAACCAACACAACTAACTCTTAGTCAACAGAATTATGTCTCAGTCAACAAATTTATGACACACAGAAAAAGTCCTAGGACTATCAGACCTGCACTTGAGTTTGAATGGTATAATTTGAGGATCTATGTGCTCCAAACACATCAATCCCTTAATATAATTTTACTTTCATTTTATGCAAGTGGTATTATTAATACATAATTTTAATATTAAGCTAAGCAACTCAAAATTCCTTTCTCAAGATTTAAAATTATTATATTACAATCTATGTGGATTTGACACCAAAAGTTTACTTTCTCTAGTTTCAGAATATCTTTCCTTTGTTACTATCTCAGGGTGCATCAGACCACAAATACCAATATCATACTACTTCGATATAATACTTTTGGGGGGAAAAGAATAACTTCCATTTTATGTTGTAAGAAATAAGATGTACCTCATGTCCTGATGGAAATGAAGACACAATGTGACCCGTAAAAATTACCAGATCCATGACACAACAGTGTGTTTTAAAGAAGCAGTCATTGTATAAAATTTCCACCAACCAATCAATCAATCAATCAAATGCCTATTAAGCACTCAGTAAATGCAAGCCATCAGTGTTCTCCTTTCTGTTCTTTTTCAGTGGAAGTGTCAAAGTCATGCAATTTTACAAAAACAATTTTCCTCATGAACTGCTCTATGTTTTGACCATGACAACACAAGAACCCTGATTTCTGTTCACTTTCCTTGGTAATAAAAGCTATGTCAAGACGAGTACTTCAATTTTCTTGCCCTTGTGATTTCACTGCAATGACCAAACAGCATGAAAGATTGTTTTATTACTTTATGGCAGCTTAATTTTGCTTTGATATTTTTCTGCATGAATTTTCCATGGAAAAAGAAAGAGAAAAAAATGCGTGACTTGTTCACCAAGACCAAAGATGAATAATTCAGCATAAATTAATGAGCATCATTAATAATAATTTGAAACACAATATCCAACACATATTAATACATAGAGTGCAACAAATATGATAACAGAGTAGCTGTCTAAACCCACCCATTGTAAAAATAAGTTAATCACTTTATTAATATTAACCTTTTTTTCTCAGGAACATTTTCTGGAGTAAGCCATGAAATATTATCAGTATAATTTACATCAGAATAATTAATGACTTACTAAAAATTTGTGATTCCAAATTTTTCTTAAGTATATTAAATTCAATCCTAGTTTAAACATAAGACACAAACAATGGGGGTGATTGCCCCCATTTTAAATGAAACCATGCATTAACCTATTTTTCCTTTAATGGTAACTTCACGGACCAACTCAATCCTCAATTTTTACCCTATGTTTTTGGTATAATAAAACATGCATGGTGTTACTGTCAATTTTATTCCCTACTTCTATACTATTTATAAGTAAATGTATTATGTGTGAGTGAAATACATATTTAGAATATCAATATTTTCATAATATCTAATTCCAAGACTGAGACAAAAATCTAGAACATGTGGAGGCTAGAGCCAATTGCCAAATGAAATCTAATGAGGGCCAGAGATCCAAATGCCAGAAATAGGTCAAGAACATGGAAATATGTCAGAAAAGATTTTTGCTTAGGACACTGAGCAAACATATTTCTATGGAACCATTTTATTCTCAAGGTCCTTCCCCCACCAGCTGACCAGAGATATAACTGGAGTCTGTGGAGGTAAGGCTTGGCTGAGCAGCATCATAATGTAAGAGTCCACTCCTAATATAGATGAGGACACAAAGGGCAAGAGTCAGAAGCCAGGTGGAATCTGACAAGAATTTCTGAGATGGTGTCTCAGTTTTCAACCTTAGCTAGGTAAACCGATCATTAGCCAGGTACATTTGGCCTATTTTATACCTTGTAAATGACTAAAGAATTAACCAATTAATTAGCCAAAAGGGGAAGGGTCTTCATTTCTGAAGTGCTAAATAATTGTTGGCCTTTAAAAACCTTTATTAGGTGATTAAAATTTTGAGTTTTTCTTTTCTTGCTCTTCTCTAGATTTTAAACCCTGAAGATAAGCTGTCTCCTTTCTGTGTAGAATTTTGGTCAGGACATTAAATTCCAATGACTATTTTCTATAAAGATATTCTTCATATTTTCTTTATCCATCTTATCCTTTATATTGCCAATATGCTTTTAGTATATATGTGCATGTGTGTGTATATATATGTGAGTGTATGGATATAAATTATATTATATATATGAATGAATTATTTTTCAGAGATTTAATACACTCTAACTCAGGCTTTAGAGTTTTGACATCAGCATTTTATCTCAATTAACCCCACTTGTCTGCATGTCCCTAAATAGCAATCCAGACTGAACATCCAGTTCTAAAGGGCCACTTAGATGCCTTAAAATAGGTGGATGGTAGATAGCAAGTCATTTATATCTTGTTTTTTTTCTTACCAAATACATTGAATGTCTTAAGGAAAATGGCTCTGTGTCACCCAATAATGTCCAGTCATTTTTAATAAAAATGTGTAGTCATCACCTTAAAAAATCCTGTGAACTCTGGCATCAGTCTAGGGTTCAGAGTCATGAGTTAACCAATCCAACTCTCTGCTATAGTTTGACTCAATGGAAGCTGAATTAAAAAGCTTGGATTGTTGGCGTGCCGGCTGGCTTGCTCAGTGGAGCATGTGACTTTTAAAAAAATATTTTTTTTTAATTATTTATTTTTGAGAGAGAGACAGCAAGACAGAGTGTGAGCAGAGGAAGAACAGAGGGAGAGGAAGGCACAGAATCTGAAGCAGGATCCAGGCTCTGAGCTTTCAGCACAGAACCAGACATGGGACTCCAACTAGGAACCATAGGGTCATGACCTGAGCTGAAGTCGGATGCTTAACTGAGCCACCCAGGTGCCCATGGAGCATGTGACTCTTGATCTCAGGGTTCTGGGATTGAGTTCCACATTGGGTGTAGAGATTACTTAAAAATAAAATCATTAAAAATAAAAAAAAAGTCTGGATTTTTAAATAGTAGAAAAACTTCAAGCTAGCTTTAAGTCAAAAGGGGAAAATATTGGGTAACAGTGAAAAAATTATCAAAGTATAGGTATTCCCCTCGTCCTTTCCCATCTATGAAAGAATGATACATGCTTATGTGGGAAACCATGTCTTTGTTAAGGTGTTTGGAGTAATGGGAAGAAATAAATTTATTTTTTAAGTTTATATAAATAAGTTCGAGAGAGGAGAGTGGATATAAAAATCAATTAGGAGAGAGGTTGTACAGGTGATGTTTGGGTGAGCTAGAAGGGGTTAGCCAGGGAGTGATAAGAGTTATAAAAGCAGATTTGGGCAGAAATTTCATTTTGTGTTGAGTAAACCTAATTCTCCCCTTGCTGTCATTTTGTCCCCACCTCTCCATATCTCAAAAAAAAAAAAATCTATTAAAAAAAAATCTAAACCACTCCTCAAGGCTTTTGGAGTCAGTCCTATTGCTGTTAGAAGGGGTGTTTTGGTTTTATTTATTTATTTTTTTTGATTGTTTAACTCAACACAATGCTCAGCATTATCTCAAAGGGACCATTTTTGCCTAGGTCCCTGCCATTCATGATTCCATACTTTGTGGCCAAGGTCAGGTCCCTTTGCCCAAGATGGCTGCTGGGGCGCTCTACTGTGAAGGAAGGGATGCCCCTGGCAGCCAAGCAAAATCAGATTTGGAGAAAAAGACATGAAATTTCTATTAGGAGAAAAGTTGAACTCAAGAGTTGTTCATTCAATTTCATGCACCTAGAGTGAAAAATGACAAGAATTTGTGGCTACTATTATCCATTAAATGATTTGCAATTCAGGTTTTCAGCAAAACACTTCAAAACTAGTCACCCAGTCTTCAACTTGCTACTATCCCTGATTTCTCAGAGAATTTTGCTCAGCATTTTCTTCAATTCCCCCAATCTGGCTTTTATTTATCAAGTCACTTAAACTATTCACAGTATCCATTACTCCTCAGAGCTTGAGTTGACATCAGAGCACATGTTTCTGACTAGAAATTTTCAAAATTGACATAAGATGCTAGGCTTTTTGGTTGCTTTTCAGTTTCGCTTTTCCCTGTGAGCCATATTCTACATAATTAAGGACTTTTCACCCACAAATGGCTTAAAATGTTGTTTCCATAGCTTGTACACAGCAAAATATTCTCTTAAAATGTGTCCTATAGGTAAAATTAGTCTTAATTTAAAAACTCAGAGTACACCCAGTACATTGCTCATTTTGCTTATGGCACAACACATGTGTACATTTACCAATAAATCACGTAACTGGAAATTTTTAAATATCACTTTGTGGGTGGTATCTTTGCTTTTTATAGCCTGCTATGAATATAGTTTAAAGTTCTTTCCCTTAAGTGACACCAGTTCTTCTAAAATTGGTTGTTGACTGCCCTACTACCCAGGGCTGAGAGAGAAGGGATCTAGAAACAGAAACATTACAAAATACTGAACTTAAAAAGATAAATTAGGCCAAAGACTACTTGACTTAACCATACAATCTTTTTTCTTCTCAATTCTGTATTTCGATTCAAAGTAAACTTTTGCTTACAATATTTGGAACACAGGACATAAACAGTAATGGTTTTATACGTGAGGGATACATACAACCCTTTTGCCATACTCTGTTCAAGAGAGATATTTCAGGTCCACTTGTGACATTGTAAGAACTCAATAACGCTAAATGTCACCATCACAACCCCCAAAAATGGGGGAAAAAAAGACACTTCTCTGTGTTGCTGTTGCTCTTCCAATCTTATGGTAAATGGGAGATGCAAGACTGTTATCTGGTTATTATTTACCAATGTGGTAGAATTTTAGTGTGAAACCAATCTGTGTTCAACTAGGAGTTCACCGTGTCGGGCCTTGACTGGAAGAGCTGTGGGTGAAGCCTAACAGTAAGGAACCTAAACTAAAGGGAAAAGAGGTGGCTGGCAAGAGAAATCCAAAGATAAGGGAACATGAAAGTACACTGCTCCTATATTCCATAGCCTGTCTTCCATTCCAAGTTTTGGTCAGAGCAAAACAATACTAAAACAATTTTTTATGACATGCAAAAAAATTATAAAGAAGGATTTTAACTACTGATTTTTTGCTACTAAGTCAATTTAGTTTAGACTCATTCAGGCTTCTGAGAATGCCAAGGGACGTCCAGCCATTGGCAAAACAATGAGTATTCCAATGGGACATGGCATCAACAGTTGCAGCAGCAACCATAGGAGAAGCATGCACAGCATGAATCTTGGTGTCCCTGACACCAGGCTTAGCACCTTAGCACAGACAATGGCAGGCACAGCGGCAGCCGCCTCTGCCATGTGGGTGATGCCATGCCAGTGACAGAGCACCCCTGGTGGGGATGACCCATGGTGCATATCAGCAGCAGAAGAACACAGGCCACCAAGACAGACGTGGAGTAAATGGTGGACATGCTATCAAGAAATGAAAGACTGCATTCATGAGCACATAGGAGACACCCTCGAAGACAAAGAGGGTATTTGAGGGCACTGCAATGTTTAAGAATGCTACTGAAATTTAATAGATAAAAGTTAATGAAAGTTAGGTGATTGTGTCAAATTTAATGATGTAATAAACACTGGATTTCTGCTTTGTGTAGGATAAAGAAGATATTTATTTGGAAGGAATTGGTAAGGTGTAAAGTCCAGCATCTGTTTGAACAATCAGGTATCCACTCTCATTGACCAGTGCATTTATCACAACAGCTGTTACCATGTTGAATATCACTCTGCATACAACAACAAATTCTCCCTCATCCCTCATCACTTTTTAATGTCTCCCTGGACATCGATGTAGGTATAAACTCCCTATTGGTGATTATTTGAACCTGACTAGAGTTTGACTCCATTTTATATATAAACTACAAGCATTTTACACAGTTTTAATATACAGAGAATTCTGTAGGGTTACAATTCCATGGGCAAACAGAGAAAACTGTAGTTTGTCTTGTTTGTGAATTTCTCAAGCTGTTCACCACTTTGGAAAGGCATATCATCAATAGCAACACGGCCCATGGGATCTTAGTCTCTTTACAATACAACCGCACCAACCTGAATTTGTGTCTGTCACATTCATGGTGATTCAAACTCAAGCCATTTGACAATTTTGTTACACCTTATGGTGTCATTATGCCTGAAATTTACGTACTAGATTACAAAGTGTTATAAAGTACTTTCCTTTAATTTGACCTTTATTTTAAACTTAGGGCATTATACTGGCTTGTTGAAATTGTGTGTACAAGTAAGTTATAGATTAACCAGAGGTCAACAAATATATTTGCTAATAAAAAAGAATGCAGGGTCTTATAGGAACAGAAAGATGACCCAAAAGTGATTGGCAAAAGGATTTTGAGGTGAAGGGGCCTGAAGATAGTGAGTATAAGTGGAAGCAAAGAAATATTTTTGTGATTATTTTAAGATCCTAGTTCTATTCCCACATTAGTGAATCCTGACAAAAATGCATCTCACCAAACTAGCAGTTAGTAATCATCCACTAATATTTATTGAAGCAACAGTCATTATACTCAACATTGTAGGTTGTTCATTCTGTACAAGGCATTGCTATAGGTATTTTCAATGCATTGACTCATCCTATTTTCTTACCAGTCCTGGGAGACAGAGTCGTTATTGTCCCTACGATGCAGACAGAAAACTGAAGTGCAAACAAGGTAAGAAACTTGCCCAAGGACAGTGGACTATTAAGTGACCAAGATGGGATTCCTACCTGTGTAGCCTGGCTCAGCCTCTGCTAGCCACTATCCAACGGCAGATATGCACTCAGGTCAAAGCAATTACTTGCTCTGAAAGCCATTGTCAAGAATCATTAATTCCACAGCAAGTATATATTTCCCACAAAATATAATTTGGTTCTACTTACATTTTTTATTCCACATCACAAGATTGGGGTTTTATTAACCACTTTGGCTACACAATCAGGAATTCTAAAAACCCTCCTGGGAAGACAAGAAAAGCAGCTTCAAAAAGCCAGGACAACTAATTCTTGGCCCTCCTAAGTGGCCCAGGGTGGTTACTATAATTCCAGAAGTCCAGACTGGAGCCCAGTGGCTATACCCACACCTACATCACCTCTCACCCCAGGCATATGGCTGCAGAATGAGATTTGTTGCAGTGAGTTTTCTACTCTGCCTAGAAAGGTTGTAGATGTTTTGGGGAGGTGAGCCTAGAGTGGGCACATCAGAAAAAACGTAACAGGAAACATCAAGAGGACCCTCGAGAGAGTAACAGTAAGTGCTGAGGACTCAAGCTTCTCACTACCCAGGGCTGGTAATGTCCATCTGCTATTGAGTTCCCTATTAAAAGACTAAAACAAAACAAAGCAAAACAATTTTTTTTGCCTGAGCAAATTCCCTTAACATCTGGTTATATGTAAATATTATGAAATTTGAAGGGTTATTTTATATTACTTTTTAAAAAGTTTATTTTCGGTTAAATGGCCGACTTCAGCTCAGGTCATGATCTCACAGTTCGTGGGTTCAAGCCCCGTGTCAGGCTCTGTGCTGACAGCTCAGAGCCTAAGCCTGCTTCGGATTCTGTCTCTCTGTCTCTGTCTCTGTCTCTCTCTCTGCCCCTCCCCTGCTTATGCTCTGTCTTTCTAAAAAACAAACAAACAAACATAAACAGCATCATAATAAATGGGTAAACAAGTTCAATTTCGCATTGAGCCCAGGTATTAGACTTCCTTAAATAGCTCCTTTCTTATTCTCTACATTATAAGACAAGCTTAAGAAACAGTATAGTGGCTCAAGTTTATTATAAGAGGTAAAGGACAGTACTTGAGATATGGATTTTCTAGCTATGTTTCCCAGAGGTTCTTGGAGTCTCCATTTCTTTATCTAAAGAAGTCATGACAGAATTGATCCCATAGACTCTCTTACAGAGAGTTATAAGAATATGTTAAGTGCTTGACAGTGTCTGACATATAGTAAAAACTTAATGTTACATCCTATTCTTGTTTTGGGGTAATTTATCTATATTTCTGTGGCATAAATAAAGAAGCCCCACTATAATTTTCTATAAAACAAACCCAAAACTAGTACTTATTTTTTCTGATGACTATCTGTATTCAATCTCTTACATAGCTAATGCTTGCCTACCTCTTTCCATATCAGAACGCCCCCAAAGAGAACAATATCTGTTATGTAACAGTTTTATGTCAATGTGGCAAATTGAAAGAATCATTTAATTTTCCTTTCTAAGTCAGTTCATGGACATCCTGAGTAATATAGAAATAATTTTACATATTACTTTTATAGATTTACAACCCATAGTCTTTTATAAAGCATTTTCATGACAATTCTATCAGAAAAGAATGGTCAGTATAATTGTTTCTGTTTTACAGGCCTAGAAAAGAGGCACAAATGGACTAAATACTTCTCCCAGAGTCACATAACTATAGTAGCAGTTGGGTGGACTAGAATTCAGGTCTTCTCAAACCTGGATCTTAGGATTCCTAAATTCTGCCTTCACTAGGTAGAAGGTTAAAATTCTTATAAGTACATGCTTTCTTGCAGATGCTTAAAAATGGGTGAGGCAAAATGGACCTTTAAAAGTCCCTTTCAGAGAAATCAAGAAACTGATCCCATTCACAATTGCACAAAAAACCATAAAATACCTCGGAATAAACCTAACCAAGGATACAAGAGATCTGTATGATGAAAACTATAGAAAACTTATGAAGGAAATTAAAGTAGACACAAAGAAATGGGAAAACATTCCATGCTCATGGATAGGAAGAATAAATATAGTTAAGATGTCATTACTACCTAAGGCACTCTATACATTCAATGCAATTCCAATCAAAATTGCACCAGCATACTTCTCAAAACTAGAACAAACTATCCAAAAATTTGTATGGAATCACAAAAGACCCCGAATAGCCAAAGTAATACTGAAAAATAAAGCCAAAACAGGAGGTATCACCATCCCAGACTTCAGCCTCTACTACAAAGCTGTCATCATCAAGACAGTATGGTATTGGCACAAAAACAGACACATAGACCAATGGAACAGAATTGAGAACTCAGAAGTGGACCCAAAAGTATACAGCCAACTAATCTTTGACAAAGCAGGAAAGAATATCCGATGGAAAAGACAGCCTTTTTAACAGATGGTGTTGGGAGAACTGGACAGCAACATGCAGAAGAATGAAACTAGATCATTTTCTCACACCATGCACAAAAATAAACTCAAAATGGATCAAGGACCTGAACGTGAGACAGGAAACTATCAACATCCTAGAGGAGAAAGCAGCAAACAACCTCCTTGACCTCCACCGCAGCAACTTCTTACTTGACACATCCCCAAAAGCAAGGGAATCAAGAGTAAAAATAAACTGTTGGGACCTCCTCAAGATTAAAAGCTTCTGCACAGCCAAGGAAACAACCCAGAAAATTAATAGGCAACCAACGGAATGGAAAAAGATAGTTGCAAATGACATATCAGATAAAGGGTTGATATCTAGAATCTACAAGGAACTCACCAAACTACACGCCCGAAAAACAAACAACCCAGTGAAGAAATGGGCAGAAGATATGAACAGACACTTCTCCAAAGAGGACATCCAGATGGCCAACAGACATATGAAACGATGCTCAGCATCGCTCCTCATCAGGGAAATACAAATCAAAACCACACTGAGATACCACCTCACGCCAGTCAGAGTGGCTAAAATGAGCCAATCAGAGAACTCTAGATGCTGGCAAGGATGTGGAGAAATGGGCAACATCCTACACTGTTGTTGGGAATGTAAACTGGTACAGCCCCTCTGGAAAACAGTGTGGAGGTTCCTCAGGAAACTAACAATAGAACTCCCCTAGGACCCAGCAATAGCACTGCTAGGAATTTACCCAAAGGATACAGAAATGTTGATGCATAGGAGCACATGTACCCCAATGTTCATAGCAGCACTCTCCACAATAGCTAAAACCTGGAAAGAGCCTAAGCGTCCATCAACAGATGAATGGATCAAGAAGATGTGGTTTATCTATACCATGGAATACTACATGGCAATGAGAAACCATGAAATCTGGCCATGTGTAGCAACATGGATGGACCTTGAGGGTGTTATGCTGAGCAAAATAAGTCAGGCAGAGAAAGACAAATATCTTATGTGTGCACGTATAGGAGGATTAGGAGGAACTTAACAGAGGACCAAGGGGGAGAAGAAGGGCGGAAATGGTGGGGGAAAGGATGTGGGGGGAGGAGGGGTGGACATGGAGGAGGGCACTTGTGGGGATGAGCACTGGGTGTTATGTGGAAACTAATTTGACAATAAACTATTTGTAAAAAAAAAAAAAAAGTCCCTTTCAGTGAATATGGATGAATTACCTACCTTTGTCCTTTTTGGGTTAAGCTGACCCTTTGATATGCTACATATTTTCTCATGAAATGACTATCAGTCCTGTAATTATACTGCCACTATGACCCTATGTTGTCATTAATTAAAATGACTCAGAAGAAAAGAAAGTTCCATTATTTTACCATTAGATGGTGCTAAGAGAAGTTTTAAGAAAATGGTCTCAAAAGTTATTGGTGAAAAGAATCAGAGGATTTGCATGGGTTTACTATGTAATAGAGTCCATGCTTCTTTCCCAGACAGGAGCACACCCAACCCATCATCAAAGAGTAAAACATCCTCCAAAACTACTCCATTCATTCACTTAATTATGGTTCTGCCAAGATATGTATCCTTTCTAATCACAAGTTCAACTACAAATGAAGGATTCTAAGACTCTATTTAGGAAAATAAATGCATTTCACTCTGTGTATAGCTTGCTGCAACTCTCATTTTGGGTCTTTATCAATATATTTTTCAACAGGATGTGTCAGATCGGAAGACATTAAATGCCTGTTAAAATGTATTGGTAGTAATAAATTGTATTATTAATTATTGTGGCTACAATGAAAAATTCAAGATACTAGTCATAACAAGAATCATCTTCCCATGAATAATATGTTAAACAACATACCCTTCATGAAGCTGTGTGCATTACAGTTGATGCATCACTTTAGTGGGTTTTTATTTTATAATATTGATGATATCTTCCCAATAAAAAATGAGTTAATGGTTCTAGGCTTCAATGAAAATGAGTGAAAAAAGATATGAGTATGATAAACTTATTTCATAACTCTTGAGATTTTGTTTTCTAATATCTATGTCTACTACCAGAAAAAGAGTAGGAGAGGGATTATTTTGAAGTTCCACACATTATATCTTCCAACACCAAACACACACACACACATAGACACAGACACACATACACACACACTCTTGATAGATGGATAGAAAGATTGATTGATTTAACTAATATAAAAATGAAATTTATATCTTTGCATGTTTATATTTATTTATATTCATTTATCTAAACAGAAAAATGAATAGATTTAAAAATACATAGACAAATGAATCAAAATTATACTATAGTTCTCCTTTGCCAGTTGAGTTCACTTGGAAATCAAGTATGTAACTGTCAGGATGAATTCTCAACACATCACCAGCTAAATCCTGGAACTGGATTTTGTTCTGCAACCTTCTTCACCAGCTATTGTAATCCCCAAACAGTGTAGACCCTGATGGCTTAAAAATAAAAAGTTTGGCCACTTCCGTAAGAAGTTTTTTGTCTATTTTGAAGCACATTATGTTTTTCAGTCATCTTATCAAAACTTCAGATTCACTGCTAATATACCTGTTACAAATACAATGGCTCTGGAAGAAATGAAATGGAGAAATATCACGGTCACTGCTTGGGTGATGCATTCGTTTAGGAAAATGCCAACAAACATAGTACAGTTTATTTTGGCAGGCTCCCTACTGAGTCATGGAATGTGTCTACACTTAGCGAGATCTAAAATATTTGATGAATAAATGCAGGCTGGGATAACAGAATAACCAAATCCATGAAGTATAAATAGAATTTACTGAGTTTTTATTATGTATTGCAAAGAAACCCAGTTTTATTGTTTGAAGTTCTTCACAGTTGTAACAGTTGTTTTGGTATTATTTAGATGCAATGCTGCTCACTTATTTTATCATCAAAATAAGTAAATAGGGGCCTGCCACAGAGATTTAAGCAACAAAAGAGTGAAGGTCATTCTTACCACTTCTTTGTTTACGGTCCTGTTGAAAATCACAATTAATAATCAGAATCATATTTACCATCTCACACCGGTCAGAGTGGCTAAAATGAACAAATCAGGAAACTACAGATGCTGGTGAGGATGTGGAGAAACGGGCAACATCCTACACTGTTGGTGGGAATGTAAACTGGTACAGCCCCTCTGGAAAACAGTGTGGAGGTTCCTCAAAAATGTAACAATAGAACTCCCCTATGACCCAGCAGTACCACTGCTAGGAATTTACCCAAGGGATACAGGAGTGCTGATGCACAGGAGCACATGTACCCCAATGTTCATAGCAGCACTCTCCACAATAGCCAAAACATGGAAAGAGCCTTAGTGTCCATCAACGGACGAATGGATCAAGAAGATGTGATTTATCTATACAATGGAATACTACATGGCAATGAGAAAGAATGAAATCTGACCATGTATAGCAACATGGATGGAACTTGAGGATGTTATGCTGAGCGAAGTAAGTCAGGCAGAGGACAGATACCATATGTTTGCACGTACAGGAGGATTAGGAGGAACTTACCGGAGGATCAGGGGGAAATAGTGGGGGAAAGGGGGAGAGGCAAACCATGAGAGACTCCTGAATGTGGAAAACAAACTGAGGGCAGATGTGGGTGGGGGGGAGGGGAAGAGGGGTGATGGGCATGGAGGAGGGCACTTGTGGGGATGAGCACTGGGTGTTATATGGAAACCAACTTGACAATAAACTATTTTTAAAAATAATCAGAATCATATTATAAGCATGTTATACAATGTTGCCTCTGTTATATCACAGTGTCTGGCCCAAGATAACAAACTGCAAGTGAAACAGATGTATATACCTACATGGTGGCATGAAGTACAAGTTCACAAACCAGTAAAGGCTTACCAAACTTGCCCTACGAAAGAGCAGAGGGATTAGTCAGTTCCCTCAGCTAGCTGGTCCTTTGCACAACTTCAGAGAGGTCAATGAGCTACAAAATGTTTACTGAGAAGTGGTCATGCTGTCCCTTCAAACTGGACTGAAGCCAAATGTGCAAAGTGTAAAGCCATGAGCGACACAAAAGCAAGAGACACTTTGGGTCAGTGATATCAGGCCAGCTTCTCCCTAAAAGAAGATGACAAAGTGAGTCTCCTAAAATGCACACTCATCCACATATCCCAGTGCTACTGGCCACCACTGCCCTTGCCGTCCATCTTGCCAGCGTCCAGGCATGAAGCACTACATAGTATATATATATCCTAGGCCCACTGAGAAGCTTGTTTCTTTCTTTTTAAGAAATACCAGCTGGAAGGAAGAATTATGTAGTTTCTGCCTAACAAACTATATACTAAGCAGAAGATATTTTTTCCCATTTTCAAGGAAATTGAGCAAGACTATGCTATCACTTTCCACAAATCTCCACTTGATTTTGGCTGTGATTAGCTAATTTAGAGATTTATGTCTTACAGGCAGAGCGGTGAATTTTATGGTTAGATCAGACAGTGTAGGAGATTGCCTGTCACATTTGCATGATTCAGCAGTTTCCATGAGGTTCTGCAATGGTGTCTAAAGTTCTCACCAATAGAATTATTCATTTGGATTGAAGTATGACCTAGGAGAGGCGGGGAGGGAGTACAGTACATTTGAGAGAGGAAAGCACACAGTACTAATTAATTTATTAAATTAGCTGGCTCTGGAGGGCAGAGGCATGTGAGAACTGGGCTTCAAGGCAGGAAGTGAGAACTAAGGCAAATATCTAGGGCCAGCAGAAGGGCACTTGGGTCCCCAATGACCAGTATCGAGCTCGTGGTGCTAAAGAAAGATAAATATTCTCTCACTTTAAAGCAATTTGCAGTGTGGGCGGGGATGTGTGGTTGCTGTACCTGAAGAATTCCATGGGCTTTCTCATAACCAATCGAGTCGTTTTTGTCTGTCCAATATCCCTTTCTTCCCTTGGGAATCTGCTCTCCTCTCTCCATATGGATCTGGTGGAACAGCTAATCATATTTCCCCGTCTCCTCCACCCATCTTTGGCCATTATGACTGGAACCATGTATCCTCAAAATCCATCTTTTGAAGTCCTAACCCCCAACACTTCAGAGTGTTTGGAGAAAAAGTCTTTAAAAGAGATGATTAAGTTCAAATGAGATGATTAGAGTCAAGGCTGGAAGAGGAGAGGACAGTTAAGTGTGCTGTTGAAGGGACAGAGAAAAGAGGAGCTTGGCTTGAGCAGAGTTAGGCGGAGGGAATAATGGTAGACGAGGGAGGAAGGTAGTCTGCCCTACAATGGGGGCCTTGACAGCACACTGAGAAGAGGGGCTGGGTGCAGTGGCTGAGAAACCTTATACTCTAGACTCATACTGCCTGGGTGCAGATACTACCTGTTAGATGTGTGGACTCAGGAAATGTCCCTAATTTCTCTCTACGTTGAGTAAAAGAGGAAAAATAGTATCTCCCTCAATGGAGGCATTGTTGAGACTGAATGAACTAATACAGCAATGTTTATAGCAAGAATATATTTTGAAAACAAAGCATTGTTAATAACATTTTATATGTAGATATTATATACATAGCAAAGCATATAATAATATAAAATGTATTATGTATAACATATATAGTAAACAGGGATTACTCTTATTTTTAGTCAACAGTATGGTATGAACATTTTTCTGTGCCAAAAAGTATCGATTTTCATCATTTTTAATGCCTTCATAGTTTTCCACTGATAAAGATGCCATAATTTGTTCATACTTGAAGTGTATATTACTCTAGCATGCAAAATTTGTACATTAAAAGGGAAAGTATGAAAAATTATGTAATTACACTGCATTTACATTTTTCTTTCTTTTTGTTTATCTGCATTTTCTAATCTTTTCCTAATGAATGTATCTTACTAGTGTTATCAAGGCATAATAAAAGGGAAAGATAAAAGGAATTTTTAAAATGCCTGTTTGAACATTCTAAAAATTTTATTTCTGTTTTCAGTAACTTCCTTCTCATAGGTGGCCAAAAACCTGAACAGGATACAGGAATGAAAGCGAATATTCCTAACTTTCTATACTTGGCAAATAGAATCATGACAGTTTTTTCCACCCCCACTGGCTGCTATTAACTCTCTCTATTCTAAAGTACCTTGTCTAGGGGCCCCTGGGTGGCTCAGTCATTGAAGTGGCCAACTTCGGCTTGGGTCATGATCTCAAGGTCTGTGAGTTCGAACCCTGCATCGGGCTTCATGATGACAGCTCAGAGACTGGAGCCTGCTTTGAATTCTGTGTCTCCCTCTCTCTTTGCCCCTTCCCTGCTTGTACTCTGTCTCTCTCTCTCTCTCTGTCTTTCTCTCTGCCTCTCTCTCTCAAAATTAAATAAACAGTAAAAAAATTTTAATAAAAAATAAGAAAAATAAGAAAAATAAAAGGAAGTTCCTTGTCTAGAGCCGGGATTCCCAGACTGGAATCTTGTGTGCTTGCTGGGGTCGGGAAGTTGCTTCTAGGAGTGACCAAGAGGATGAAAAAAAGAACAAAGGAAGGATGAAGAGTAGAGTCCTATCCATTATTGATCAGAGCAGCTCTATTTCTTTGTTAAATAGGGTTTCTGAGGTTTTTTTTTTTTTAGGATTTAGAGCCTTAAAAAGAAAAATAATCTACCTAACATTCACTATAATCTAGATCAATGCTCTTTGTTTCTGGTTTAGATTTTCTGGCCATATCTCAGATACCTCACTTTCACAGGATACATGGAGAATAAGTGCTGAAGCACGATAGTCAGCAAGAAGTATTGGATTTCTTCTGCTCAGAATGTAGAACCATTAAGATGAAGAAAACTGTTCAGAGAGCTAATCTATAACAAGTACTAAAACCTTACTGCGTAGGAAAGAGAGAGAGGTCTTACTATTATCTTCCTTCTCCATCCTTCTGACAGTCAGCACTTAGCTTCTACTCTAAAGAAGTGGTGAACAAATATTTAAGGACTTTTGGGTTGCAGTGGTATGAAAACAGGAGGCTACCTAAGGGACGAATGTGTCCACATGTAGCCTGAATGAATGATCAGTCAACTGTGTGAGAAAATGTTAAGCTTGTCCTTTTAGAAAGCAATAAGGTGTGAGTCTTTTGGCTGCAGTGGTAATCACCTAGAAGATGAAGCTGCCATATATAATTTATTGGTACCTTTCTGCCTTGCACATATGTAATAGTATAACAGTTCTCTAGTTCTTTCATAAGTGTAAATGCCTTATTACTTAAAATGCGTAATTCTATCTTGGAGAAATGTGACAGTATTTTCAAATTTGCCTGTGCCTGTCCTTTGCCCCAAAGTACCAACTTAATAGTGAGCTCGTAATGGGTAAAGAATAAATCTGTGCCAACTTTGCCAGGACCCTCTGACGATGGGTAGGACTCTCTTTTCATAACATTGACACCCTCCATTAACATCCTCTCCAGTCTTTCATTTAAAAACACTAGAGTGGATTTGAGAAGTATGCTGGTGCAATTTTGATTGGAATTGCATTGAATGTGTAGAGTGCTTTAGGTAGTAATGATATCTTAACTATATTTATTCTTCCTATCCATGAGCATGGAATGTTTTTCCATTTCTTTGTGTCTTCTTCAATTTCCTTCATAAGTTTTCTATAGTTTTCATCATACAGATCTCTTGTATCCTTGGTTAGGTTTATTCCGAGGTATCATATGTTTGCACGTATAGGAGGATTAAGAGGAACTTGACGGAGGAACAAGGGGGAGAAGAAGGGCGGAAATGGTGGGGGAAAGGGAGAGAGGCAAACCATGAGAGACTCTTGAATGCTGACAAAAACTGAGGACTGATGGATGTGGGGGGGAGGGGGGATGGGCATAGAGGAGGACACTTATGGGGATGAGCACTGAGTGTTATGTGGAAACTAATTTGACAATAAACTATTTGTAAAAACAAACAAACAAACAAACAAACAAAAAAACACACTAGAGTGGCTCTTATGTACCAAGAACTATGACCATGCACTGAACTTGAGAAGTGAGAAATAAGGTCCTGGATGACTCAGAACTTGTGGGAAGGCAAACACACACAAATACAATTAAGATACAATGTGACTTGGCTATAATGGAGGTTTTCACATGGTACAATGGGAACACAGAGGAAAGAAACTATAAATCTATCTAAAAAAAATTGGGTAGACTTCACTTGGAAGGTACTCTCAAGTAAAAAAAAATACACAAAAATGTTCTTAGTAACTATTTCTGGGTTAGTGAATTAAAGATATTTATTTTCCTCTTTATGCTTTCTTCATTTTAAAAACAATATGCTTAATTGGGAAGGAATGTGCCCTTGACTCTCCACTCGACCTTTCTGGGACCTAAAGCTGAATGACAGGTTAAGCTCCATTTGGGATATCTAACTTGTTTAACCCAATTCATGGCTGGCTAACACTGTAGCAGATATTCTTTTCAAACCCATCCAAACCATCAACACATGCTGCTCGCTTTTCTTTTGAAATACATCCTCACCAAGGACGAAGAAGATCTTCTCTAGCTATACAAAATTGAACAGAGCATTAAGAACTACAATTTACTTCCATCAGCCTTAGAATGTCTGGAAATTCCTCCTATATCTGCAATGCACATGCTAGGAACAGTTTTTAAACGTGTGTGTGTGTGTGTGTGTGTGTGTGTGTGTGTGTGTGTGTGTGTTTTCATAAGTATTTTAGAGAGAAATTAGGACAGGCTGCTTCAGGGGCCACCAGCCAGCTGTGGGAGCAGTGGTGGGTGAGCTGACAGTTGCAAAGTAGTATGATTTTTTTTTTTTCCATTTTAGCAAGTGAAGAAGACATCCTCAGGAAAAACAAAAACAAAAACAGAAACCAGCAAACTCTTATGATTTCCTCCAGTGTTTGTTGTGTAGAAGCAGAGAAGTCAGATTGCAGGATTTTTCTATAACTGATGCCTTAAGGGCTGGTGTGGAAGAAAAATACAATGTTGTGAGTGCTTGTGGGGAAATATTTCAAGTGGCAGACTAAGTGGTCCAGGCTTGGTAAGGATGGAATTGTGACCAAAAATGGCTGACAGACTTAGAGAAAGTAGAATTAAGAATACTAAAAGTGTCATTTGAGGCTCCAGCCTCTGGCATTGAGGAAGTGAAAACACCAGGAAGACTGATTATAGAGTCGTGAATCTTTCCGAGATGCGGTAAGTCTGTGTGATGCAGCTTGCTGGCTGAAGTTGATGAGAAATGAAAGTCATGGCTTGATACCAACAGAGAGCTGTGAGGTTAGGACGATGAAAGGTCATCGGCATGGACATCAGATCTGACAGGCATGCTGGCAGATTTGACACGGAGAGGAAGAAGTTAAACTGGGCAACAATTTCCTTACAGAATATGTTGAATGATCAGGATGTCAGTAGATGACAGTAAGGAGGAGGAGCCAAGAGATGCTAGTGATCCCTCCCAGGTCCATAGATTAAAAGGTTTTAGCAGAAAACTCAGCATCATTGTTCTCAGGGGTTAGAAAGTTGTTCTGTGAGGAAAACGGAAGCTGAAGTCACAAGGGTTTTAGGGAAACGCAAACCTGCTGCGAAGGGAAGGAGCATAGACAAGTGCAGGGATCAGGGGTGGGAGAAGGACCACTGTGCAGTAACTGGACTTCACGGGGATGAGAGAGAGGAGGGAACTTTCTCTAAGTTCCCAGCACTGCAACATTGCTGAGGGACCTCTAAGTGACGCCACGTGGTACTGCCTTGTACTTGTCCACGTCTTCACCTCCTCTTCTCTTCTTAGAAACCGAACCGATAACAGCCCATGTCTGAAAATGTGTAGGTTATTTGACCTCTCAAGCTTCTGAATTTGCTATGAATTTATTTAAGTCACAACATTTGGGTGTCTGACTTCTCTTCTAGATAAAATCTAACCTTGGATCACATCAGAGCATCAGAGAGCCAGTTACTTGGGCCTCACTGTTTAGATTGCTCTGAGGAGGTCTAATAAACTTGTTTTATTTATGAAAGGGATGGGGGAAGATAACTTTGGCTTTAGTCTCAGTAATGGAGTGGATTTTTCAGGGTCAAGAAAGGAAGGGAGAGTTTAGGAGAGAATGTTGGCTTGAACTAGACTGGTCATGGTACAGATAGAGAAAGTAGATTGAAACAAGTAGCTTTGAAAGTGGACGGCTTACAGATGAAGTGAATGGGAATTTGAATGCACCTCCAGAAATTCTACCAATTAGAAATTCATTGGCTTTGCAAGCTTCTTTTATAAAAATGCAAATACATCTAAGAGGCTTATGACCGGGGTAAGGGTGTAATTTAGTCTGAATTAGTTCCATCAGCTTACTTTCTGCTATCACCTAGCTGAAGTCAGTCATACTAAAGAGATGAGTTTTACCTGCGGAAAGGATGTTTTGCATAAAGGATATAATCATGTATAGGACAGGAGGTGGAACTCTTTGGAAAGACAGAAACATGAAGGAACACACAAGAGACACAGAGCAGGGGTGTCAGTATTTGAAAGGACACAGACTAAGCAAACTGGCCTTTCTCTCAAAGTTTGCTCGATTGCTTTGTAGACACAAGTCCCCAGTCTTCAATAATGGGAATGTCCTCACTCCTTGTATTCTTGTTTGAAGGAGAGTATTCCTCCAAGTTATAGCAGAGGGGAGAGAAAAAAATGAAAGCAATAAAAATCCTCAAGTGGTATTAAGCATTGACAATTTCCATGTTGCTTCATTTAAATCCAAGCTAAGCTAGCTGTTTCCCTGGCAATAGTCCACTGACATCATATGACAAGTAGGAATTTTTAGACCTGGAGTATTAAAAAGAAGCATAATTGCCATGTGAGATAAATAAGTATTTTTGATCAATGTTTAAAAATAACTTCAAGTATGTTATTTTAAACATATGTTTTATATTTGGTAGTAAACATCTATGATTTAAAAAATTTTTTTAAATGCTTTTATTTATTTTTGAGAGAGAGCAAGACAGAATGCTAGCAGGGGAGGGACAGAGGGAGAGCGAGACACAGAATCTGAAGCAGGTTCCAGGCTCTGGGCTGTCAGCCCAGAGCCGACGTGGAGCTGTAACTCACAAACAATGAGATTATAACCCGGGCCACAGTTGGATGTTTAACCAACTGAGCCACCCAGGCACCTCACATCTATGATTTTTAAAGTCCAGCCCTTATTTAGATACAACAAAAGATTAATCTTGTATTGTTTTCTTTTCTCTTTCTGTACTATACATTACTATAAAAATGAGGACACAGGTCCTAAAGTGTTCAAAATGTGGCCTTTGCATCAAGTCTGGGTACATTTTGAGCTTCACATGAATGCCAATGCTCAGGGCTAAGATAAAACTACTGGAAAGAATGAGAAATGGCCAAAAATCTGGCACACTTCTAACCAGGGTTTGTTGGAGGGTGATGCTACATTAAAAAAAAAAACAAAAAACTCATAACCCAAGTAAAACTGTTCTCTGATGTTTTGTGTCTCTATTTCAAGTATGGGAAAGAAATTCTTTTTATCTAAAAAAGCAAACTTACTAAAAAGCAACAAAAACATTAGCCAGAAGTTTGGGTCAACTAAAAGTTAAACAACTTTTTTTTTTCCCCAAGGCAAAGCATTAAATGGCAAGGTAAAAATAAATCTCTGTGCTAGCCAGTAAAAGTCCACGGATTTGTGCCTTTCAAAGTGAGTCACAAGTCTAATGGCAGGTACATTCTGTTTGGAATGGAATGGAACAGACTGTGTTAGTATTACGTGCTGCCTTCAATCACTCCTCTATCTCTGGCCCAAACTCTGTCCTGCTACACGTGCAGGGTTCGAACCACATTCACCAGTATTCAGCCCTCCTCTCTTAGCATCCCTGTCTCTACCTACTGCTTAAGATAAAGCCCAAGACAGCATATCTGAATGAAAAAAAGACACAGTGGAATCATGGAATCTCAGCATTATTATTCATTGCCAAACATTATATTTTCATAGGCAAGAAAACTGAAGCACAACTCGGCTTTAAGTCTGACTCAGAATTACACATTGATTAAACTTCAGAGCTAGAACTTGTCAGGTACTCTTCTCTGAAGCTGTTGGGAGACACTTCTCCACACATCTTTCACATTTCTGTACATTCTCCAAACAGAGGCACTGACAATCTTTGTTCTGAACTACCTTTTCAGAGATATTTATATAGTAGATAGCATTGAAAGATAGAGATGGTGTCTCACTCTGGAGAAATGAGAAAGTTTTGTCCAGTATAATGAAAATAATGTCTCTCTCTAGAGCAAAGGGCAGGCATGCTCACTGCCCATCATAAAACATTCAAACTCCCTAAGCTCAGAACTGCTCTACTGAAACACAAACCACTAAGTATACAAGTATCACCTAGCTCTCTTCACATCACCTGTGGGAACTGGGATTCAGTGAACCAGTGCAAATGCTGGTAGTATGCCTACTGCTATTGCTGTAAATAATAAAGTTGTTTATCTCTGATCCAGGAGTCTCATGTCTTTTGCCAGTGCCTGGGAAACAGCGGCAGGCTGATTTGTGAGCTTGGAAACAGGGTGAAATCTCAGACCCTTCATAGTTTTTGCCAGAAACATAAAATCATAGTGATAATCAATTACATAAAGAGAAAAAAAAATTAAACACTTGAGACCTGTTGCTTGATTTTTTTGAATCTAGGATGATCCATTTACCATTGCTCTAGCATTATGTGTTAGGAATAATATAAAATATGCTTTATTATTCAAGTCAAATTATACATACACATATAGGTGATAGGAACTACTATTTTTTAAATTAAATTTATAAAATGGGTTTCATTATCTTCACTTTATAGATTAAAAAGGCAAACAAAAAAAAAAAAAACAAACAACCTCTGAATCACAGAGCTAATAAGTGGCAGAGTCTAAATCTCTGGTTTCAAAAATTTGTGTTTTGTCTACCTCCCAATGAAACAGACTAAAATGGCACTGGACATTTTGTTTTTTGGTTTTTTGTTTGTTTGTTTGTTTTTTCTAGGAGAGAGAGAGAGAGAGACAGCGTGAGCAGGGGAGGGTCAGAGAGAGAGGGAGACACAGACTCTGAAATAGGCTCCAGGCTCTGAGCTGGCAGTCAGCACAGAGCCCGACGCGGGGCTCGAACCCACGAACTGCGAGATCATGACCGAAAGTCGGACGCTTAACCGACTAAGCCACCCAGGAGCCCCTGGACATTTCGGTTTTTAATAAAATGGCTAAATTATAAAGTAGTTCGCTTAGTTTTACTATCTTACCTCTTAAATAGTAGTGTAAATTTAGGTATTGACATGTTATCTAAGCTATTCAGCATTAAATATTCAGTATTGACAATGAATAGAATGTTTTTAATCCTGTGAATACAGAGTTTATACCACATAGTATATACTAGAACAACAGTCTACAACAAAAGCTATTGTTTATACAGTTTAAGTCAGAAAACAATGGTGTGGACTTATATGCTGTCCTTTAAAGCTACATATCTACAAAAATTATGTTCAGCTAGGGAAAGATAATATGATAGGAGAAATAATTTTATTTAAAAGGCTGTATATTCCATGAAATTATCCTGTTAGTCACAGAGCTAAATAGAAAACTAAAGCACTAGACGAAGCAGTGGAAGGAGCACATATACCTACAGCCTATAGATGTTCTTGAAGAAAAGGTAATATTGAAAGCAAATGGAGATAGTTAAAAACTTCTTGACAGCAGGGCGCCTGGGTAGCTCAGCCAGTTAAGCATCTGAATTCTACTCAGGTCATGATCTCATGGTTCCTGAGTTTGAGTCCTGCATCAGGCTCTGTGCTGACAGTTCAGAGCCTGGAGCCTGATTTGGATTCTGTGTCTCCCTCTTTCTCTCTACTCCTCTCCTGCTCGTGTTCTCTCTCTATCTCTCAAAAATAAATAAATGTTAAAAAAAAGTCTTAACCACAGCCTCTTTAACAGATGGTGTTGGGAGAACTGGACAGCAACATGCAGAAGAATGAAACTAGATCATTTTCTCATACCATACACAAAAATAAACTCAAAATGGATAAAGGACCTGAATGTGAGACAGGAAACCATCAAAATCCTAGAGAAGAAAGCAGGAAACAACCTCCTTGACCTCCACCGCAGCAACCTCTTACTTGACACATCCCCAAAAGCAAGGGAATCAAGAGCAAAAATAAATTATTGGGACCTCATCAAGATTAAAAGCTTCTGCACAGACAAGGAAACAACCCACAAAACTAATAGGCAACCAACGGAATGGGAAAAGATAGTTGCAAATGACATATCAGATAAAGGGTTGATATCCAGAATCTACAAGGAACTCACCAAACTCCACACCCAAAAAACAAACAACCCAGTAAAGAAATGGGCAGAAGACATGAACAGACACTTCTCCAAAGAGGACATCCAGATGGCCAACAAACACATGAAATGATGCTTAGCATCCCTACTCATCAGGGAAATACAAATCAAAACCACACTGAGATACCACCTCATGCCAGTCAGAGTGGCTAAAATGAGCAAATCAGAGAACACGAGATGCTGGCGAGGATGCGGAGAAATGGGCAACATCCTACACTGTTGTTGGGAATGTAAACTGGTACAGCCCCTCTGGAAAACAGTGTGGAGGTTCCTCAAAAAATTAACAATAGAACTCCCCTATGACCCAGCAATAGCACTGCTAGGAATTTACCCAAGGGATAGAGAAATGCTGAGGCATAGGAGCACATGTACCCTAATGTTCATAGCAGCACTCTCCACAATAGCCAAAACATGGAAAGAGCCTAAGTGTCTATCAACGGACAAATGGATCAAGAAGATGTGGTTTATCTATACCATGGAATACTGCATGGCAATGAGAAACAATGAAACCTGGCCATGTGTAGCAACATGGATGGACCTTGAGGGTGTTATGCTGAGCGAAATAAGTCAGGCAGAGAAGGACAAATATCATATGTTTGCACGTATAGGAGGATTAGGAGGAACTTAACGGAGGACCAAGGGGGAGAAGGGAGGAAATGGTGGGGGAAAGGGGGAGAGGCAATGAGAGACTCTTGAATGCTGACAAAACTGAGGACTGATGGATGGGGGGGGGCAGAGAGGGGCACTTGTGGGGATGAGCACTGGGTGTTATATGGAAACCAACTAGACAATAAACTATTTGTAAGAAAAAAAAAGTCTTAACTGTACGGAAGAAAAATATAAAATATAAACTTTTGTAAGAGTTGTTTGGTGAGTATTTTTAAAGTGATAACTTATTTCTGGGTATAAATGAGCTTTTATTCCTATGATTCTACATGTTCTGCTAACTCTAGTGGTAAAGAAACTTAATGGTTTTATTTTAGTGTTTTATTTATTGAGAGAAAGAATGTGAACAGGGAAGGGGCAGAGAGGGAGAGACAGAGGATCTAAAGTGGGCTCTGCCTGATGTGGGGCTCAAACTTATGAACCACGAGATCATGACCTAAGCTAAAGTCAGACATTCAACTGACTGAGCCACCCAGGCACCCCAAGAAACTTACTGTTTTGAATCAACCATATTGAAATGTAAGCAGCCTACAATTGTACCCACAAAAGAATGGCCAACTAATCTTCGACAAAGCAGGAAAGAGTATCCAATGGAAAAAAGACAGTTTCTTTAGCAAATGTTGCTGGGAGAACTGGACAGCACCATGCAGAAGAATGAAACTAGACCACTTTATTACACTACACAAAAATAAACTCAAAATAGATAAAAAGACCTAAATGTGAGACAGGTAGCCATCAAAATCCTAGAGGAGTAAATAGGCAACAACCACTTTGATTTCAGCCACAACTTACTTGATATGTCTCTGAAGGCAAGAGTAATAAAAGTAAAATTGAACTACTGGGACCTCATCAAGATGAAAAGCTTCTGCACACCAAAGGAAATAATCAACCAAACTAAAAGGCAACCAAAAGAATGGGAGAAGATATTTGCAAATTATATATCGGATTAAGGGTTAGTATCCAAAATCTATAAAGAATGTACCAAGCTCAACACCTCCAAAAAACTTGTAATAATCCAGTGAAGAAATGGGTAGGAGACGTGAATAGAAACTTTTTCAAAGAAGACATCCAGATGGCTAATAGTCATATGAAAATATGCTCAACATCACTCATCGTCAAGGAAATACAAATCCAGACCACATTTAGATACCACCTCACACAGGTCTAAGTGGCTAAAATGAACAACTGAGGAAACAACAGATGATGGTGAGGATTTGGAGAAAGGAGTCTTGCACTATTGGTGGGAATGAAAACTGGTGCAGCCACTCTGGGAAACAGTGTGAAGGTTCCTTAAAAAAATTAAAAATAGAATTACCCTATGACCCAGCAATAGCACTACTAGGAATTTATCCAAAGGACACAGGAGTGCTGATGCATAGGGGTACATGTACCCCAGTGTTTACAGCAGCACTTTCAACAATAGTCAAATTATGGAAAGAGCCGAAATGTCCAACAACTGATAAATGGATAAAGAAGATGTGGCTTATATATATAATGGAATACTACATGGCAATGAGAAAAAATAAATCTGGCCATTTGCAGCAATGTGGATGGAACTTGAGGGTATTATGCTAAGTGAAGTAAGTCAGTCAGAGAAAGATAGATATCATATGTTTTCACTCCTACATGAAATGTGAGAAACTTAACAGAATACCATGGGGGAAGGGAAGGGAAAAAATAGTTTCAAACAGAGAAAAAGGCAAACTATAAGAGACTCTTAAATACAGAGAACAAACTGAGGGTTGCTGGAGTGGGAGGGGAAAGTGAAATAGGTGATGAACATTATGGAGGGCACTCGTTGGGATAAGCACTGGGTGTTGTATGTAAGTTATGAAACACGGGAATCTACTCCCATAGCCAAGAGCACATTTATATACTCTATGTTAGCTGACTTGACAATAAATTATATATTTTTTTAAAAAAGGAAATGTAAGGGGCGTCTGGGTGGCTTAGTCGGTTAAGCGTCCGACTTTCGCTTAGGTCATGATCTCGCGGTTCGTGGGTTCGGGCCCCACGTCGGGCTCTGTGCTGACTGCCAGCTCAGAGCCTGGAGCCTGTTTCAGTCTGTGACACCCTCTCTCTCTGACCCTCCCCTGCTCACGCTGTCTCTCTCTCTCCTAGAAATAAATAAAATATTTAAAAAAAAAAAAAAAAAAAGGAAATGTAAGTAGCAACAAAGAAAAACATACTTTGAAAATATGTAGGCTCTGTTCAAAATATAAACAAAAATAGTTTTTTTCAAATTCCTGAAAGGATTCCCAGATACTTCCTAATAATGTATTAATGGAAATAATTACTTTACTTGCATCTCACAAAAACATAACATTTTAAAAAATAAAATAAAAAACTACCCAGCTGAAGTTTACAGAAACAAAATAAATCTTTGAGATAATGGAGTCAGTTACAACTGCCATATAAAACAATAACTATTAAGACCAAGTTTATACAGCTATTATTTATCTTAGACAAGTACCTTAAATTGAAAGATGAATTTTTGATTCATTTTTACTTTATTTTAATCCTTAATACACGACAGCAGAAGACTAGTCTTTACAAGGGACACGCCAATGTGGTTTATGTTTGGTATGGAAGCAGAAACCCCATGGAAAACCCAGTGGGGTAAGATATTAGTTTTCTTTTTTTTTTTTTTTTAATTTTTTTAATGTTTTATTTATTTCTAGGAGAGAGAGAGAGAGAGACAGCGTGAGCAGGGGAGGGTCAGAGAGAGAGGGAGTCACAGACTGAAACAGGCTCCAGGCTCTGAGCTGGCAGTCAGCACAGAGCCCGACGCGGGGCTCGAACCCACGAACCGCGAGATCATGACCTACGCGAAAGTCGGACGCTTAACCGACTAAGCCACCCAGGCACTCCATGAGATATCAGTTTTCTGATTCCACTAGGACACAAATTAAATTTTTAAAAATGGAATTGAAGCTATGCAGATCTAAATTTTAATTAGATAATGAAATATTTTCTAGGGGCATAAGCTGTATAACATTAAATAAGTTTTAAACAAGAAATTTGAGAGACCCTTTCACTGATGGGTTTTAAAGTAAGCTATAATTTGATCTATGAAGACTCACAGACTATCTGATTTTTCCTTCAGCCTGGGGAATCTATGAGGAAATGAGATGGTAATTTTTGTCCCAAATTTCTAATGTTGTCAAGGCAAAAAATTTTACCCATTCAGTATCCTGTCAAAAACAGGCAAATTCAGGAAATTTCAAAGAAAAAAGAAACAAATTTATTAAGATCAGAACTAATCATGAAGAAATACATATATTTTTAAAGCCTCAAAGTTTATATAATTAAGAAGTATTATAATAACTGCTTTTAAAATAAAACAAGAATGATTTTAAAGAAAAACACAAAGGAAGACGGGAATATTCACCTAGAATGTTAGAAGGCAAAACTAAAAGAAAGAATATCAATGTTGCATTTGTATTCCTTTTTATCAGGGTCTCCCCATGGGTAAAACCTTGTGGATTCTGGAAGATTTGTGATAGTGAAATGATAGACAGAGGAGCTAAATATATGGATCTGAGATATCATTATTTGGTATCTGCTAAAGCAGGCTACATATCTCACATGTTTATGCATAAGGAGGCAAACTAAAGATTACCTGGAAATCTTCTAATTATTTGACATAATCCTTCTTTACTGCAAAGCTGATGCTGTATTTCTGGTAATATGTTTACCTGCAAGGAATGAAAAAGATTCTAGTGAGTTAGGCATTCATGAATGCTAAAGCAAAGAAAATGCAAAAACTCACAGGGTATAGATGTGAACTACAGTGTACTCCATCCACACCCTACCTTCAAATCTCTGCAAGCCAACATTTAAATCCAGAATAATAAAGTCTTTTTTTTTGATAACATAAAACAAAAATTTGCCCTTAGAAATTTGACAATATTTTTGAAAACCTTGATGTATTTCAAAACCATGGTATGTGCTAACACTAACAGGAAATGTTTACATTCTTATGGTAAATAGAGTAACACAAATAACTTGACAATTGCAAATTTTGCTTTGGCAGAAAGTATCACTAAACATACCTCAAAGTCAACTAGACTCTGACGTTCCAAAGGCGCTCACTGATTTAAATCACAGACATTTTAGTGGGAAATTCAGTGCTAATCCGGTTTCAAAATTTAATATATAGTCTTCCCTTCACTTTGAAGGGCATTATTGCTTCCATATATAAAATCCAGTCACTGTAAAATGCTATTCTAAAAACAAAACAAAACTGTTCTTAGAAAGCTTCATAGAAGTTATCATAAATTGGGACGCCTGGCTGGCTCAGTCGGTTAAGTGTCCAATTTCAGCTCAGGTCATGATCTTGCAGTCTGAGTTCAAGCCCTGCGTCCGGCTCTGTGATGACAGCTAGGAGCCCAGAGCCGCTTCAGATTCTGTGTCTCCCTCTCTTTCTGTCCCTCCCCTGCTTACACTGTCTCTCGTTCAAAAATAAAATAAAACATAAAAAATTTAAAAAGAAGTTATCATAAATTCAAATATACATTTAACTTATGAAGAAAAAACACCAACAAGCTTAATCTGTTCTTCTCTTCTGAGTTCACAGACTGATTATGTAGCTATTACTAACTAAATTCCAAAAATAATGCCTCAAATGGCAAAGTCTTGTTAAAACCAACAGAAAGAGATCAGGGTAAATTAGCTTGAAAATCAGGTTCACGTTTGAGAAATTATTGAATACTTTCAAATTTAACTCACTCTAAACTAATCAAGTAATGTAGTTGCTCTGCTGTGTTCTACTGACAAAGCTTTAGGAAAGTAACTCAGCTGCAGTTGAAGAACCAGAAACATGAGTTATGGTCCTACTTACGACATTTGACAGAATCATAAATTTGAGCATGTCACTTTTGCTTCTCTTTTTCAATTCCTTCATTTGTAAATAAAGCATTTAGCGCTTTTGGTCACTAAGTTACACTGCTTTTCTTAAGATTTTTATCAAGTAGTAATGCAATCATCAGTTGTAGTTAAAAAAATAAATGATTCTCAGAACTCTCAACAATAGCCAAAACGTGGAAAGAGCCTAAGTGTCCATCAACTGATGAATGGATCAAGAAGATGTGGTTTATCTATACGATGGAATACGACACGGCAATGAGAAAGAATGAAATCTGGCCATTTGTAGCAACATGGATGGACCTTGAGGGTGTTATGCTGAGCGAAGTAAGTCAGGCAGAGAAGGACAGATACCATGTTTGCACGTATAGGTGGATTAGGAGGAAGCTAATGGAAGACCATGTGGGAGAAGAAGGGGAAAAATAGTTGGGGAGAGGGAGGGAGGCAAACCATGAGAGACTCCTGAATGCCGAGAACAAACTGAGGGCTGATAGGGGTTGGGGGGAGGGGATGGGAGGTGATGGGCATGGGGAAAGGCACTTGTTGGGATGAGCACTGGGTGTTATATGTAAACCAACTTGACAATAAACTATTTTTAAAAAAAATGATTCCCTTAAAGTGCTTTGAAATAGTGTGTTGATTAAACATTCTCCAACCCTTTGACGGGGGCAGGGAAAATGGGAGATGGGCATGGAGGAGGGCACTTGTTGGGATGAGCACCACGTGTTGTATGTAAGTGATGAATCACGGGAATCATCTCCTGATGCCAAGACTACACTGTATGTTAGCTAACTTGAAAACAAATTAAAAAAAAAAAAAGCAAAAAACATTCTCCAACCCCTGTAATCCTGCAAACTCTATTAACTTATTCAGCAAACAGTAAACTTCAGTCCACATTGTGTATGAATGAAGCCCAGCCGGCAGCAGAACCAACTCTGTGAATCTGCAGGAACGACATTGTTCAATCCTCAAGTTTGAAAGTTTCCAAAGGTACCAGAGTCTGAGTCACTTTCCTTCTTATGGCACGGGGAGTGGAGCAATGGCTAGAAATATGGTACACTTTAGATTTTAGGCATGTCTACTTTCTCAAATTTAAAAATGAGAAAGTTCAGAGACTCAAAGTGGAAAACAAAGAAGGGTGTTCAGAAAATCCTTAAGGTTACAATTCAGACTTCCTGAGAAACGCTGGAGGGAAGAGGCAGAATACTGCAAAAGTGGAAAAACTACAATAAAGGTTTTTTGTTTATTTGCTTGTTTTAGCTTTTTGCTCTTTACAGATAACAGACAAAAGAACCTTTCTAAATTAGACTGTCAAAAGCTTTAAAGGTCAATATACTTGAACCATTTTTTTCCACCCCAGACAAAATTGCTCAGTTGCTATTGACTAAATAGAAACTTTAATAGAAGGATCCAGAAAGAAAAGTAGCTTTAGGTAAGTATCAGTTTTTAAAAATGCTTATTTATTTTTGAGAGAGAGTGAGTGGGAAAGGGGCAAGGAGAGAAGGAGATACAGAATCCAAAGCAGGCTCCAGGCTCAGAGCTGTCAGCACAGGGCCCCATGCAGGCTTGAACCCAAGAACCATGAGATCATGACCTGAGCCAAAGTCGGATGCTTAACTGACTGAGCCACCCAGGGTGCATAAGTAAGTATCATTAAAGGCTATTTATTGACAAGGCCCAGTTTAAAACTTTCTCATACTTTTTGAAGAGCTCACAGCAAATGTGCTGTTATGCCAAAAGGTCAGAGTATGCTGCATGAGCTGTCCCGTCTTTTACAAACTGAAAGAGTCCTGGTCAATGGGCAACCATAACAGAACTAATGGGCCAAAAGAATTTGCATAGATACTGCAAAGACCGAGTACAGCTTGCATAGATTTCAGAGAGAAGTGCAGGTTGCTGGGTCTTATCAGAGAGGTGACTGTCTATAGGAGATCTTCGGTCAGAAGCATGAACGGACTCAGGGTCAACAAAGCACCTGCTCCAAGAGAGCAGAGCCGGGCCAAGGGAAATGACCATTTCAGGCTTCTGCTTCTACTTTCCCATCCTCTACCCAGTGACCTCTTCCCGTGGCCCCTCCTCCAAAGCACATCTTTAGAATTCGCAGAGTCTCAGCAGAAGACATAACCGAGGTGACACGTGACACCAGAAATACCATTTCCATTCCATTCTGTGTGACAGCACCAACCTAGGCAGTTAAACCAAATAACTTGGCACAAAGAAAGAAACATACTCAAAGGCTATGGGTCCTATAGCTATAGCAAATCAACTATATTACATATAATTTCCATGTATTTTCATTGTTAAACCTAATCATGTTCTTCTATATCCCAATACTTGGTTTTTATTCTTATTCTTATGTACTTCATAAAACATGTAAAATTTCCATCATTATCAAAAGGAACATCATCAATGACATTTACTTGGATTAGCTGAATTCAACCCCACCAGAGTGGTATATTTGTTATTTTTAAAGAATTTACACTGACACATTATTATCAGCCTAATAATTATTTTCAACATGCTCTGATTTTGTATTGGGTTTGACTGTTTTACAGACACTTACATGTGTATGCATGTTTTATATGAGCTGTTGTTTTTCTTGGCATAAAACCTTTCATATCTTTGAAAGGATTAGAATGCATATGGAAAATGATAATGATGTTTGGACCCTGGGATATTTCTGAGATCAAACTGAGAAAAAGGAAATGTGCATTTAGAAAGATTTCAGTCCCCACATACCTTCCGCAATCCTAATCTGTGGGTATTCTACATCTAAATTGTTTCTATTACAGAGGACCAGAAGAAAAAGTAAAAAAAAATCATTCTTATTTTGAGACATAGTTGCATTAATAAAAACAGTATATCAAGTATAAACACTTAGAATGTGTTTATAAACTAAAACTATAGTAATACGATTAACTCATCAAGGAGAGTAGACCTTTGAGTTTGGACTATTAATAACTATGAAGTGTGGAAGAAAGCGCCCAAAGGAAAAAACTGGGAGGGGTCATTCATGAATACCAAGAGTGACACACACGACACATGAATACCTTTTTCTGCTCTTTCTCATCATTAGGTCAGTACAAACGTTCTCTATTTTATCACAACTCAGATGTTCTCTGGAAGCTGTTCACCCACAAGAGAACTAATGACAAGAAGAGTCATTATCCATACCTTCTGTCTCCCGTGCAATAATCATTCCATCAAATTCATCTGAAAATGTGCTCAAATGCTTTAAAATAAGAGCCATTTCAGTATTTCTCAGTGCTGCAGGTACTAAAAACAGCATGCTGTTTTAGGGACTGCTAATCCTACAAACATTTAGAGCTAGAAATGAATCCCTTTGCTCTTGAAACAGTAGAACCTTTCTGTTAAAGGTGAAATACAGCCCGTTACTAAACTTAGTGTTACCCCAAATAGTGGACCTCACATCACTTTCTACATCACAAGGACCAATACAGTTTTAAAATCATGTTACTTTCCTTCTGACTAGAGAGGCTCCAGGCCATTCATTTTTTATAACAAATCTTATGATCATTTTCATTAAGCATTTAGATTCCAAAACTCTCCTGTGATTAGTAATCCTAATTTGAGCAGAGGCCCTTTTCTTTGTTCATCTAAGAATCCCAACAAGTCTGAAGCAACTTGTTTTGAATATTTATGTTCATATAATTAAGTCATGATTCATAAAGCTTCAAATTATTCATGCTCCAAAGTGACAGTTATCTAATATGTATCATTTAAAGCTTATGCATTCTTTAAGAATTTTCATGACAATAGGCTTGTAAATGTAGTCCTAAATATTTATTTAGAAAAATTTTATACTGATGTAGTTAGGAAAACAAAATTTGTAGTCAAACTGACTGAGTTTGAATCCTGGTTGTTTCAATTATTATCTATGAAGACTTAGGAAATTCTCTTAATTTTTCTGTGCTTCAGTCTCCTCATATGTAAAGAATAGACATAAATAAATATGAGCACATAGAATAATGCGTGGCACCAACAGGAGGCCTTGGCAAGAGTTTGGCAGGTAGTAGAGAGAGGCTGAGTACTTATTTCCCTGACTTCCTCTTATGGATTTATGGCTTATGATTTCGCAATGGCTATATTTCCCTACTTTATAAATCCTTTCTTTCTTGGCTCCAGCTCTCATTAGGCTTTGCTAACCTTTCCCTCTATAAACCCTTCCTCAGACCAACGGTAGTAAAACTTTATGATGTTGCTGGTCCCTGGATGCCTCTAATCTTTTTTTTGTTTTTCTTTTTTTTCCTAATCTTTTTTATTAGATCTCTCTAATCTTGTTTCTCTTATCTTGGCAAAACCTCAGTAAATAACTCTTTCATTGGATTCTCTTCAGTTAAGTCCTTTCAAGTATGGAATTTGTCTCCTGCTTGGAGGTTGACTGATAGTCACAGGGAAGAAAACTGCAGACTTCATCTTATACTTGATGTAAAGTCATTCAAGATTTAAGTGCAGGACTAACTAGATTAGTTCTGCATTTTATATTTTTCATCCTGAAAACTGTAGGCAGGATGGATTTCAGGGGCAAAATATTTGCTTCAAAAAAGAAGTAAAGAGGATTCCGTAATAGCCCTGGCAAGATATGGTGACTATCTGGCCAGAATAAAAGTAGTGGGTATGGATATTTGAGAAATAAGATACTTGAGAAGTATTTAGGAGTTAAATTCCTTAGCACCAATTATTGATAGAATGAAGATGACAAAGGAGAGGAATTGATTAGAGGTGAAAGCCAGATTTCTACCTTAGGGAGGGACAGAGTGATTGATCATGCTTATGACCAATATAATAGAAGTTCTACAGGGCTACTGAATGCAAGAGTAGAAGTGGATTGACCCGGGAACATACGCACTAGTTTTCCCCACGGTGGCTTTGAGGTGTCTGTGTGATATAAAAGTGATGTTCAGCAGGCATTATACACACAAGCCTAAAGCCTGGAAAAGTGCTTGAATTTTAGATGTACATTTGGGAATCATCAATCACCTTGGGAGTGGTGCTGAGGAACACAGGCATCTAAAGTATGAGCAGAGAAAAGGTGGCTATGAAGAAAACAGAGAAGGAATGGCCAAAGATGGACAAGAAGAACAAAAATAACGTGCTCAGCCCATGGGCCAATGGAGTCAGAAGTTACAAGGAAGAAGGAGTTATCAAGACAGTCAACTGCAGAAATATCAAATGATCAGTGTAGCTACTATATTATTTCACTACTGAGAAATAGCTGTAAGTTTTGATGCTTTTCTTAAATTAAAAAAACCATTATGGACCAAGATATACTGGTGTTAATATTCAAGGGCTGTTAAAATCTGTAAACATTTTGAAAAAGAATATTTACCTTTTGATGTAAACCTAACTGGCACACGTCTTCCTTGGCTATGCAAGGTTTTCCACCAGCTTTCCTAGAAGACAGGCAAATGAGCAGATCCCAAGAGCCCAAATCACCTAATAGCAAAAGAATATTTAAAAACAAATAATTTTTTATCAGATTTTTGAAGTCACCATTCTTAGATTTAAAATGTTATTATTTACATTCTAAAACACAAGTAACAATGGTTCTGCATATGTTTAAAGTCAATATTCGAAGTAACTGAAATTCAATTTTTCTAATTTAGAAACATTTTTATATTTACTATTATATGTTAGGGAAAATGCAACTATCTAAAGCAATGTAATAAAATTCCTAAAAACCTAAAATTTAAAAGTTTTAAGCCACTAATTTTATAAATTCATAAAGTCCTATTTGGAGATTGGGAGCAAAGATGGTTATAAAGTCTTTTAAGATAATGGGGGGGTTTGCAAAATCAAATAATGATAGTAAGTCAAAACACCAAATATTTTGTTCTAGGCTTTGATATCACCATTACTTTTCACAAATCTTTTTTTTAAATATATTTAAAATGTTTATTTACTTTTGAGAGAGAGACAGAGTACAAGTGGGGAAGGGACAGAGAGAGAGAGGGAGACCCAGAATCTGAAGCAGGTTCCAGGCTCTGAGTTGTCAGCACAGAGTTTGACACAGGGCTCGAACTCATGGACCATGAGATTATGACCTGAGCCAAAGTCTGATGCTTAACTTACTGAGCCACCCAGACACCCCTACTTTTCACAAATCTTAAACATCAGATTTACTTTTATGAGATTTCTTACAAAGAAAATCAGTTGTGGTAGGCTGAAAATAAAATTCAATGAAAATTTTAAAAATCAAGTTTTGTCTAAAAGGAATTTGTGGTCTAGTTATAGACAGCAGAATTGAGCTCAAAATACAGAGTATAACATGGACTGAAGCAAATATTTCAGCAATTTACCAAGGACAAAGTTCTTTGCCAATAAGTCCTAGTAACTTGCCAAAATAATCCCAGAAGAGTACATCCTTGCATAATACTTGAACATTTGAAAATTAACATTTGTGTGTTATAAGTTTGTTTTCTCTTATTTTCTGATTTATTTGTATGTTTTTATCAATAGATCTTGCATATAATTGGTGCTTTAAAAGTATTTGTTAAATGAATGAATGAGTAACTAGCCCAGGATAGAGAGGTAAACATGTTACTTCAGAGGTAATATAGAAATAGCCATCTCAAAAATAACCAGAAAAAAAGAACACTAAAGAATATATGAGGATTGATATTAGTTGTGAAACTTCCTCCATTTGGGGTAGAAATCTACTTTTAAAAAATCAAGCAATTTCTGTACACATGGTCTCATGAGTTGATCAATCCTGAGATAACACTCCTTCAGTAACTATGCCAGATCTCACAAGTCATCTCTTGCATTAGGTATTAGTGGCTTCTAAAAAGCTAGAAAGTAACTAAATCCTGTCTTGCTGACTGCCAGCTCAGAGCCTGGACCCTGTTTCAGTCTGTGACTCCCTCTTTCTCTGACCTCACGCTGTCTCTGTCTCTCTCTCCTAGAAATAAAAAAAAAAAAAAAAAGCATTTAAAAATTTCCCAAAAGAATTTCTCAATTGAATGCATAATGCTTTCAAAGAAGGACTTTATGGGGGAAAAAGAGTGGTAACGAACAGTGATGTATGACAATTAAGAATGAAATTTGCCTCTGCACTAATCAAGTCCTTTACAATTTGACAAGGTCTGGACTATTGGTGCCTCTGTTTGTAATTTTCCTGTCCCTAAAAGAGAAGCCTCTCTGCCAAACAAAGGGATCCAGACGATTGAACTAAAGTTGAGCTCTTGTCTCTGTTTTCGTGGTGTATCTCAAGATGCCGGAATACAGTGCAATAGTTCAAAGGGACACGGAGAAATGATGCAGGCAATTTGGAGGTGGGAGAAATCTCTCCATGTAATAGGCATTGGGCCTTAGGCTTGGAAGGTTCATGCATCCTCACTTCGAAACTCCAAATGGATTCCTTGAGCCAATACTAAATACTCTGTGATGATTCCAACACCTTATTTAAAATGTGCCTGAAATGTGCACCTGGCACTTTCAGCCAAAACCTTTGATATGGATTCAAAAGGAAAAACACAAAGATACTTTCATTTGATATTATTTCTAGCCCAGGAAACACTAAAACCCTAGAAGAAACCTCCTGACATAATATACTCAACCAAATATTTTAAGAAGATAAGGGTATGCAAAGAGAGGATTTAAGATCATGGACTATACTTTCTGGATACTAAAAACACAGTACATTTTATATTCCTCCAAGTCTGAGGCATGGCCCCCTCACTACCCAAGACATATACACAATTTCTAGATTTGATTAAAACATATATATTTAAGCCATAAATGTTTAAAACTGGAAGACATATTTGTTTAAATAATTCAAAGTATTTAATTTATTAAGAGCCTCCTATGAGCAAGACATTGTACTAGAATTATGAAGGTAAATAGCAAAAAAAAAAAAAAAAAAGAAAAAAGGTGGTCACTGCCCTCAGCAATCTTTGAGAGACCTGAACATTAAAAAGAATTTAAGATAACTTATAAAGTGCTACAGTTTCCTGGCATTCGTAAGGGTTACCCCTACCTCTCAAAAATATTTAACAAATATTTTAAATTTAAAATATTTCAAAAATACCTTATAACACATAAATTCCCCCTTAAAAAGAAAGTACAGTATAACCAAAAATTTCAAGTAATCTCTTCATATACTTCTTGCCTAATGCTTTGCCACCAGACTCTGAAAAATGCTGATTGTTTCCACTCAAAATTCCTATGGATACCCTCACTGAGTCCTACCTCAAATTTCCTAAACTCTATTTCCTAGTTAGATCTTGAGTAGATCTTTTCACTTTCTCTTCATTTCCATCTATAGCCTTAAAAGTCATTACTGTCCTGATTCCCACAGCCCTTTTTAAAGCAAAAGTTTTTATTTGTTTCATGAATGGCACTATGTACTCAAACTTGGTTTAAAAAACCCAAAAGCCACACTGAAATCTGGAAACTGGGTAGAGACATAAGCACATTCACTGGCTAAGTAAATCACATTCAGAAGTCAACTTGGAACATTTGGGAAACAAATTTGTGCCTCAGCAAAATTACATATTGCTAAGTATTGTGGAGCTTTGGGGCCGTGCTCAATTAGCTGAAAGCATGAGCGTCGAGAAGGCAAATGCCCAGGGTGAACAAGAGAGATTCTAGACTGCAGGCACACAAGGAGACTCAAGCCTGCATGCATGGAGCATTTGGCCTGCACAATTTTTGTTTTGTTTTCATTTCAAATTGTAAATATTTGCCAAAAATGGAAATGTCAGCATAATTCATATAAAAATCCAGATTTCTGCCTTCATTTGAAAATTTGGAGGCTGTGGTAAAATGGGGTCCATATCCTATAAGGCAGCCACTGACTGGAGCAGAGTACAGCCTCCCACATTTTCTCCAGTTTACCATGCGGTCCCCCAGGCCCTAACTGCTTGGGCTGGGCCTCTAGTAGGCAAACAGTCCTAGACCTGGTATAAAACACTGTGTGTCAGTTTTCCATGAAGTGCTCATTCAGCAGGTTGAAGTTCCCGGCTTTAGCTTTCAGTGAATTAGAGTTGTTCATTAGGTAAATTGGTCTTATTAAGATGACTGTTGGCAAATTGATATTTGGTCAATTGGTCTTATAAGGATGTCTGAACACACCCTTTGATCTCCAGATTTGGCCATGCTCTCCCACAGGTTGAGCAAGCTCATTTCAATTCCGAAGACATTTTATTGGTTGTGTTAAAGTTGGTAAGGACTGAAGTGTGGTCTCTTAGAGTAATTCTTTCTCTTCAAGAGCCTGGAAAAATCAGAAGTGGCCTATGGAAAACTTTTTCACTTATGCTTCCTCTCTCCAGTTGAACTGATAGAGTGACCCAGGTACCAGTCCTAGGAGGGCCTGCTCTCTTCTCTTTCTTGTCCACAGTCTCTCCTTGGACTCTTCTTAGGACATTCAGCCTGTCTCAGGGCTCTTTCCACAGTTAGAAGCAGCCTAAGGCAGGCTTCTTCTTTTTTTTTTTTTTTTGCATTGGGGCAAACATTCTTAATATTGGCCTTACTTGATAGATTTCTTCTGTCCCCAGAAGGTTGACATTAGAGTGTAAGAATGGAGAAGTCTGACTTCGATTTGGAAAAAAAAAAAAAAACAGGCCAAGCCACCGTCAGCCAACCTGGATGGTGGTTTCTTAGGTTTCCCTGGCAGACAGAACAGAAGATGTGATTCAGCCTCGCTCCTCAGAATATTGCATTAGAATTTGAGTGCCAAGGCCACACTAACAAATAAATAAATAGTAGTAGTAGTAGCAGTAGTAGTTGTAGTAGTAATGATACCAACAGTACATCTTTCTGGAACACTTACAGTAAGCCAGGTACTGCTCCAAGGATTTGTGTTAATTCATTTATTCCATACAATATCCTCCTGGATATGATTATTCTCTAAGCACAGTAAGGTTAAACAACTTGCTCAAAGTTAGCCATCTAGTGGAAAGAGTATTTGAACACAGAAGTTTAGCTCTAAGGGTTCATAACCATTACATCATCATCCTTTTAAAAATTAGGGAGGCAATAGTGAATACCTTATGTATTTTAACTTACGCAGGACTTCTAACAACTCTACGGGGTATAAGCAATTATTTCATATGCTTTATGAGAGAGGGTATTGAGACAAAGAGGAATTATATAGGTTTGGTGTTTTCCCAACTACTCTCCAGTGGATCTATTTCCCTTTGGGACATCAGAGGGAAAAAGAACTATAACAAGCATCTTGGGAATTCCTAGACCCTCACCCAGCAATAGTGCCCCCAAGCATGATTAGCTACCACTGGTAATTGAAATAAGTACTTTTATCTTTAAAATGAAGGAATTTTCAACTGCACACGTACTCAGAAACTATAAATATTAACTAGGCTTCCACCTACTTTTGAAAAGAAATCTCTAAAAGTTTCTTAGATTTTTAGATGGTTAAAAGGATTTCTTTCCCAGTCATAAAGAAACCAGAGCAAGACTAGCTCCCAGATTAGACTAGCCAAGCCCATAAATAGAGAGGTCACAGGACATTGTTCTAGGAAAACAGGATGTGGATGTTCTGTTCTCCATCTCAAAACTACAAAAACACAAGAAATCTATATAGGCTTCTCCCCATAAACTGTGGAACAAAGTTGCTGATAATACCACACATGCCTCCTCACTGTTGGCTCAGGTAGCAAGGAAGACTCTCCGGACAATTTTAGGAGTTGTCTGGGTCCAGATTTATTAATTCAGACATAAAAAGCTACTGATTGCAGTTTTTATCTTTCTCTGCTTGTTCTCAGGAACCAAGAAACATCTCAGTGTTAAAAGTAAGAGCTATTTTTAAAGATTCTGTTCTTGTTTTTGTTTTAATCAAGCATCTGCCCTGTGGAGCGAGGGCTGACTCCAGTATATTTCCAGTCTCTCATAGGCAGGCTGCCATGTAAAGCAATCATTTCCTGGCTCGCAAATGACCTCCCTCGCCGATAGAGTCTACTGGGCCAGTTACTCAATCCAGAGAACAGAAAGCTCTGAAATATCATCATTCATGTACCTGCTGTCTATTCTCGATTTTAATTTTCTGGCACACAATAAAAAAATCTCAGAGTATTAATTCTATTTCTGCTTTATTTTTCTTTACAGCATTTATCATCATCTGACAGCTATGTATTTCTTGTCTATTTACTTATTGCCTGTCTCTTCCCATTAGAATATGAGCTCGATGAGGCAGGGATATGTCTATTTGGTTCACTGCCATATCCTCAGTATCTACAACAGTGGTTGGCATTTAAGAACATTTGCTATATATTCATGAGATCCATAGTGAATATATAATTGAATGTGAGCCACAGATCAAAATTAAAATGCAATCAAAAGCCAGCACATTGTAAAAATTAAAAAATGGAAGTAGTGAAGAAAATTTTAAAGTAGTTTTACAAAGAAGACCTAATGATATATTTTGGTTCTTAGTAAGGATGAGAGAAGTAAGCCTGAGAAAATAAAGTAACCATTCCTAGCATTTTAAGAAATTATAAAAACAAAAACAGATTCCAAGCGCTTTACTTAGTGGAAACTATTTTGTGAACACATACATCAAATTGAAGCAGAAAAGATTTATAAAGTCTGACTTGGAAAATAAACTGGTCCAAGAGCTTCCAAGATACATAGCTACAAAAGCCAAGCCTCATCTACTTATTCACAGGGTTAGACTATTATATTCCATAAGGATACAAGTACAGTGATTTCTTAAAATGTGTGGGGCTTTTTTTTTTAGCATGAAATACACACGATGTTTAATTTTAAATAATACATAATATTCCTTTATAATATAACATGAGAATATTTCATATATTCACAGTTCCATCTGTATACTCTTTTTCTTTTCACCCTAGACTATGAGATTCTTGTTGAATAACAAAGTCTTATTTTCCCTGTATCCATCCTTTATCAGAATTAGTAAATATTGTGACATTCATGAATACAGTGTCAACTTACTGATGACAAATTAGGTTCTATGCTTGATAACACCGTAAGTTTGTTTGGATGTAAGCCACTGCAAATACCTATATCTTTTCCTGAATCTTTCAAATTGAATTAACCAGTTCCTTTAACTATATTCTTAATATAATAGATATACGAACAGCAACCCAGGACCTACAATACATTTTATTCTCAGCTGTTATTTAAGAGCAAAAACCTTTCACCTTCTTGTGTGATTATTGTAGATACTTAGATGTTTACTGGATTATTATACTTAGATGTTTACTGGATTCAATATAGCATTTTCAGAATTTAAGAGAAATTATATATATAGAACATTTAGATCTTCAATCAATTATACAACATAGTCAGAAAATCTAATTAAATCTAGTTCCTTACCTCAAAAATCTGGTCATGGGTTTTTGCTTATGCTGTCTCTGGCTCCTTATCTTTTAAGAACTGATGATAAAAACTTTGTGTTTTATCACAGAGAATATCTAAGCCATTCTCCCCTCGGTTTTCTAAACCCACACTAGAAATCAAGCTTTCCTATTCAAACATCTGCTCTCTTTCTGCCCCATGAGAGGTTGTGAAGATCAAGAAGATCATTTCTGTGAGGTGTTTTGAGCTCCTGAAATCCTGCACTACTCATAAGTTTAAGAAACCAATATCATGCTTAAATTTTTGCAAAAGTATTAAGACTCCTGCTCTGAAGAAATTTTCCATTAAGAAGAGTTTGAAAAGATGGGGTTCCTGGGTGGCACAGTCAGTTAAGTCTCTGACTCGATTTTGGCTCAGGTCATGATATCGTTGTTTGTGAGATCAAGCCCCGTGTCAGGCTCTGTGTTGACAGTTTGGAGCCTGCTTAGGATTCTCTCTCCCTCCCCCTCTCTCTCTGTCCTTCACCCACATGCGTGTGCCCTCTCTCTCTCTCAAACATTTTTTTGAAGAGTTTTAAAGGAAATAGTTCAATTTATTCCTATGAAATACATTCAAGAAATATTTACTTTAGAAGGCTTGCTAAAGTTCTTTCCATATGTTTTTTTTTTTAATATTTTTAAAGATTTTCATGGCACTTCTGTAGTCTGCTGTTGAAGTGTACTGAATGTGTGTTCAAACTTTCACTGCTTTCAAGACTGTTGTCTGTCTGGGATAAAACTCTCTACTGCATTTTACCAAATTTCCATATGTCTGGAATCCTCACCAGCTTAGAAGACCTTAAAAGAATGAACACTGCAGCAGTTAAAAAAAAATAAGACTAACGGGCGCCTGGGTGGCTTAGTCAGTTAAGCGATTGACTTTGGCTCAGGTCATGATCTCACAGTTTGTGGGTCTGAGCCTCGCATCTGGCTCTGTGCTGACAGCTCAGAGTCTGGAGCCTGCTTCAGAGTCTGTGTCTCCCTCTCTCTGACCCTCCCCTGCTCACACTGTCTCTCTCTCTCTCACTCTCTCTCAGAAATAAATAAAACAATTTTTTTTAAATTAAGACTACACCTAATGCTTAGATATTGGTTTCTAACATCATTCTGCAATGAAAAGAACCATAGGTCCTTGGAGAAATGGCTGATTCAAGAGGCTGGAGTAGTAAATATACAAGCCGAGCCAAGAGCATCATTGTGCCAGAAAGTAAGGAAAAGCTCAAAACAAATAAGTAAACAAATGAAAGCAATGATGGAAGTATGTGACAAAGACACAGGAGCCAATGGTCATAACTGGAGCAATTTCAGCAACAGAATAAGCAATACTGGATTATAGCCAAAACTATAAAGTAACTATCCATTAATCCATACTGATATAAACAAATGATCTGAATCAACAAATAAGTGAGGATGAAGAGACAAACCTTGTGAGTAGAAAAATACCAAATAATTTATGTAACTACTCCAAACTCAAGGAGGTGGAGCACAACTTCTTGGTCCTTCTCTGGGAGCTGAATATAATGACATCCTTCCAAAGAGTAGTGTGGAAAGGGGAAGGAAAAGAGTGACAGTGGAAAATCTGTCAAATGCTACCTCAGTCAAGTGATCAAGGTTAATGCCAACAGCGATAAGTCATGCTGATAGTATATCCCCTTGATATGAAGTGATGAGAATGATGTTTTACTTCTGTGGTCCTACTCCTGCAAACCATAATTCCAGTATAATCATGGGGAAAACATCAGCCAAATTCCAGTAGAGAAACATCAAAGTACCTGACCAGTTCTCAGAGCTACCAAGGTTGTCAAAAACAAAGAAAGTCTGAGAAGCTGTCACAGCCTAGAAAAGCCTAAGGAGACATAATGGCTAAATGTAATATGATATCCTGATGGAACTTTGGTACAGAAAAAGGACATTATGTAGAAAATTAAGACAATATGAATAAAATATGGACTTCAGTATTTTAAAAATCAGAATAAATAAATTCTCCAGGGGAAATAAGATGATTATTAAACTATGTGGACATAACTAGGCATAAACTCTCACAAACTAATTATATATCGTCCTAAGAATTTTATAGTCAGGATGTTTTACTACAAACCCACTCAACACTACAATGCTGAGAGTGAAAAATAATTATATTTTGTATGCAAGATGCGTTCTCTGGTAATACAAACTCCACTGGAGTATAGAGGATTGAAAATATAGATCAAGTTTGGGTTTTGAGACTCTTCTGTGAATACATGCAGCTCTACAAATACTTAGCCTTTCTTTGCATTTGTTACTATTTCTCTCTAAAGTCAAATCTTTTGGTGATTGTATTTATATCCATTGCTTTAGCTGTTGCTTCTTTGCCATTGACTCCCAGATTTACATTTCTCTATCTTCCTTATGTTTTAGAGAGGCATTTCAGGTTACTTTCTAGAACAAATGCCCTGCTGAGCAAGTACAAATCTGAACCCATTATCTCCTGCCAAAATCTTGTCCTTCCTTCTACTTTTCTTACCATCAAAGGTGTAGTCTCTCTCTCTCCCTCAAGCTGGAAAGCATAAGGTCATCTTTAACTTGTACTTGTCTTTCATTCTTACATTCCATTGATTTCCAATTCCCCTCAATTTTAAATTAGAATTTCTTAAATAACTTCCTGACTTTTCCAAATCCTACCACATTCACTAAACCTAAAATTTCACTTCTCTGCAAAGTCTCCTAGTCTCCCTGCTTATAACTCTTTTTACTTCTCTAATCCACTTCCCCTCTACAGTGAGAGTCATCCTCTAAAAACATCTTATTTCCAGCAATCGCAGATCAAATTCCTTACCAACACAACCTAGGCTCTTTACATCTGCCCTAACCTAGTCTTCTAGTCTTTCAAAGCAGCCGCCAACTTCCTCTTCCACCACATCACCCCTTGTTAATCCCTGAGACTCCAAGCACTTAGAGACCTGTGTGCCTCCAGCATGCAGCTCATGCTGTTGAACATTCTTCCTTTAAAATCTGCTTGAGAGCTCATTGTTACCTACCAAGTACTCTCCTTGCACACCTGCCAAGATCCCTACACTGAATTAGCAACTTCCTTGTTCTGTTCTGAAATATTTTATCTTCCTTTCATACTGCTTGCATTATAGCTTATATTACAGTTAAACATGTGCATCCTTACTATTCAACTGTGGTCTTTAGACCTACAACATTGTCATCAGCTGAAAGCTTGTTAGAAATGAAACATTTCAGCCCCAACTTATGCCTTACCAAATCAGAATTTCTCAACAACAGGATCCCCAGGTAATCTATATGTACATGTAAATTTGAGAAGCACTCATATACACCTATGCCATATAGTTCCTTGAGAGGTCTCACTCATCTTTGAAATGCTGTCTCTCCCAACAACACCAACTTTAGCATCCTACCCTTTCTTCTCCTTTAATAGTCATGTATTGAATATAACTTGAGTATTTAGTGTCAATTATGAAATAACTTGATGCCTGACTATAATGTCTTACTCATAACACTTTTTATGAGGTTAGAGCTTTACATTAAGTTCTTTTTAAAAAATGTTTTAATATTTATTTTTGAGAGAGAGAGAGAGAGAGAGAGAGAGAGAGAGAAAGCATGAGCTGGGGAGGGGCAGAGAGAGAGGGAGATACAGAATCTGAAGCAGGCAGTCTCCAAGCTCTGAACTATGAGCACAGAGCCCCACGCATGGCTCAAACTCACAAACCACAGGATCAGGACTTAAGCCAAAGTCGGACACTTAGCTGACTGAGCCACCCAGGCACCCCTACATTGAGTTCTTTCATTACTTGAGTACTTGACATGAGTTTTTGACAGACATTCCTTATACTGAATTCCACATTATGGAACAGGAGGTTTTAGTGTATAATTAACATTGTGACACTTCATTTAACAAAATATCATCTCTTCTTCCTGTTTTATTAAAAGTCATTTTGCATGACTTCTTTAAAATGCAGTGAATGCAGCCTAGTCATGTCTGGTTTAACATTCTATAATAAGGCACTGGGGACTATGAGCAATGTGAGAGGGTGGAGGGAGTCATTGATTTAAAATTTACTCTATGAATAATTCCACACTAATTCAGCACAGATGAGAACCTAGGCTTGAAAAAATATAAGACACTAACACGAGAAAAAGAATCAACTCCCTCAATGGCTTATTACTTAATGCAATAACTATTTTAGGATTACATATCTCCTACTCATAATGCATTATTTTTAATCTCTTTGGAGATGTATTTAACCCAATCATATATTTCTTTAAGATATTTATGAAGCAAGTCTTATCTTCTATTTTCAATAGATAATATAATGAGTTTGTTCAAGGCCATTCCAAAAAGTAGTTATAATAACAATGCCAACATTTAGGGAACATTATGAGGATTAAATGCATTAATATTTGTAAAGTGCTTAGAACAGTGCCTGTTACTTGATGAGATTTATAATAGTATTTGTTTAATGAATAAATAGGTGAGTGGTATGTACACACAAATAAATTCCAGATCTAGGTGATGAACTTATTTCAAGAAACAAAATACAACATCTTCTATGTGTCTTGTAGGTTATTATTCAAGGCTTCTGTATAGAGTGATATATGTGTAATTTAGAAAACACAGGGTATAACCTTCTCTCCCAACTCCTTGCTGCCCCTTTATGCTTCTTCAGTAGGCATTCTTCCCACAGGAGGAAAGATATTCATTGGTGGCTTCATTCTAAAGAAAAAAGAGGACCTCAGTAGGAAGCCCCTGTTAAAATTCTAGAGCTGGGCTCAGCAGTTTTCTCTCCTTGACACTGAGCGTTTGCTAGAACACGTGACACCTTGAGCCTTGAAACTAATGACGAAGGAATGTGCATTCTCCTGAGTGAGTAGCAACAGACCCAAGTGGCAGGTGGGACCCAACCAGCTAGGCCAACCGCTGTGACAGCCTGAAGTAGATGCTTTGGGTAAGGAGGAACATGGCTAGTGGGTAAACAGGGCTATCGCCTAAGACAATTTTCATCCACTTCACAATTTTCTGAAAACTGGCCCTGCTCCTGGAAGCCAAAAGGATATTGGAAATGTCTCCTGAGGCTAATGATTCTGTTATCCATGAGATGAAGAATATTTAGGTCAATGTGAAACTGCCAAGTACTGTGAAAGTGTACCATTCTTTAAAAGTGACTTGTTCTTACACATCTAAGAGGTATAATTTATCCCAGATAGTCTAACAGAATTCTGCAAAATCATAGTTTACTCTTAGCTCATAACATTCATTTTCCACCTCTCTGGAGATGCTTGGAACATAATTGGCTATTTTTCTCTCTAAATAATTAGAAAATTTACTGCTCAAATTCATACAGTAATCTCATTTCTTTTATTTTAATTGTCCTTATCTAAAATCATCTTCTCTGTTTTATTGGCATTGTTAATTTTAAGATTTGTGTACATATTTTGTTATGATGCTGTGGCTTCTATCAAATTGATTCCCAATATTTGATTTGATGCTGATTTAAAAAGTATTCATATTTTAAATTTTATAGATTTTTGGCAAATTGCTTTCCAAAAGAAAACTACAACATTTCACATTTCTGTACCAACGTATGAGAGCTTCCACTCCCAGAATTCCTACCAGCAATAGGTGATATCACCAATTTTGGCTTTTGCCAGTTCTATGAATGTAAAGTGATATTCTATACTTTAAATTGTCTTTCTGTAACCATTTCTGAATTCATGATCTTTTCTTCGTTTTACCACTTGGATTTGCTTTCTATAAATGCCTTTTTTAAAAAAAATTTATTTTCTAAGTAATCTCTACACTCAATTTGGGGCTAGAACTTACAACCCTGAGATCAAGAGTCATGTACTCTACCAACTGAGCTGGCCAGGTGCCCCCCTATGAATTTCTTATTTACATGCACTGTATAAAAAAGTTTTATACATAAAAATTAAGTAAAAAAACAATATTTAGCATAAGAAAAATATTTGTATTTTATGCGCAAGTAAAACTTCCTTTTTAGTAAAAAATTAAACTGATGTGTCATTTTTAATCTCATCAGATTAAAAAACATGTTAACATCTATTTGTTAAAGATTGTGAACTAGCACTGGTGATGAAACTAAAAATAGGAGCCAAACTTTTGTGGAGAAATTTGGCAAGGAAAACTCCAGTTTTAATATTTTCACCCATCCGTATAATAATTGACTTTCACACTCAAATCTCCAAAATTTAATCTAAATGAATATCGTAGCAAACTTGTATCATATAGCAATTAGTTGAAACATTTCTAAATACCTATCAAGAAGGACTTAGTTAAAAATTCCTTTCCATATAATAAAATAGTAAAAAGAATGAAGCAAAGGAAATTTCCATACACTTTCCAGAAACTAGTTTGATATCATGGTTAAAGACTCAAGTTTGGAGAGAGACAGCCCAGGGCCAAGCCTCAGCTGTGCCATTTATGAGACTCCTTGCTCAGTTCCTCCCTTATGAAACAGAAATACCTACTTTATGGACTGTGAATGAGAATTCAATGAGTTAATGGATATAAAGGACATATCACAAAAGAAAATAAAAAATAAATGCACAGTGCATTTAGTTAATAATAAAAAAAAACTTAAAACTACCGATAGGAAAATTTATTAAAAGGAAAATTTATTAAAATTCTTAAATTACATTGCTATTGCAAAGCTTTCATCAGAATATCGGAATGTTAACATTTTATATGTTAAAACATGTGGGATAAAGGATTGTATAAAGAGGCAGGGGGCAAAAGGGTAAGATGAAAGTGTGTGCTTGCATGTGTATGTGCGTGCGTGCATATGTGTGTGCATGCGTGTGTGTGCTTGTTTGGGTCATGTTTAGGGAGATGACTGGAAATATGCACAACATTAACTGTGTTATCTCTGGGTAGTGGAATTTGGATTTAATTTTTCACATTCATCTTTGTATTTGCAAGTATTTGAATATTCTACCATAAACATATGACATCTTTGAAAATGTGACTATTTTCTAAGAATGCAGTGAGAATACACATCTAGGTAAAGAAATATTTTCTCTGAGAAAAATGACACTGAGTCTTTTCACACACTGTATATCTTTCAAAGTACTGTAAAATGTCAATTAGCTGTTATACAGAAGCGAAAATATACAGAAAATTAACTTGGATCTTGATCATTTTTAAATTCAAAATTTCCGTGATATTATAGTGTCTTAAAAAGAGTCAAGGTGACAAAGTAATAGGATTTCTTTCCATAAGACAAGAAATAAAAATCAGTCTTAGCATGCAACGGTCATACTGTGTACAGTTATGAGTTAGGATTTCATGTACCCACAAAATAAGGTCTTGATGATAAACTTTAATAGGCTATTTCTCAAATAAATGGACAAATAATGAATAGAAATCCTTGAGCAAACAAACCAATGGAAATGCAAACACTCATTATTCCTGATATGTTGGCTATCTGGATGAGCCTTCAGATTACCTTGGAATGTGCTGGCCTTTCTGGCATTCCCAGCATTCTTACCATGATGCAAGTACCAATTTCCAGCAGAAACAATGTGTTTTACACTACAGCTGTGAGTTTGGATTTCCATGCTATACTTCCATAGAACAATAGATAAAGTTCTCATTCTGAAAGCAATCTTGCTTATTAAAATGACAGAGCTTTGGGGTGCCTGGGTGGCTCAGTCAGTTGAGTGTCATACTTTGGCTCAGGTCATGATCTTGCAGTTCCCAGGTTCGAGCCCCACGTCAGGCTCTGTGCTGACAGCTCAGAAACTGGAACCTGCTGGAACCTGCTTTGGATTCTGGGTCTCCCTCTCTCTCTGCCCCTCCCCGGTTCATGCTCTGTCTCTCTTTCTCTCAAAAATAAGTAAAGCATTAAAAATTTAAATAAAATAGGGGCGCCTGGGTGGCTTAGTTGGTTAAGCGTCCGACTTTCGCTTAGGTCATGATCTCACAGTTTGTGGGTTCGAGCCCCACGTCGGGCTCTGTGCTGACTGCCAGCTCGGAGCCTGGAGCCTGTTTCAGTCTGTGACTCCTTCTCTCTCTGACCCTCCCCTGTTCACGCTGTCTCTCTCTCTCCTAGAAATGAATAAAATATTAAAAAAATTTTTAAATAGAATAAAATAATAAAATAAAATCACAGAGTTTTGATACTTGTGAGGTTTGGTGAGATGGGAAATTTTTTGCACATCTAATGGGAAATGGTTTAACTTCATCAGGTAGAATTTTGACAGCATGAATGAAGAGCTTCAAAGTAGGCCCTCATTCTTCATTCCAATAATTTTAATCTTAGAAATTTATACTAAAGAAAGAATTAGAAATGTAGACAAAGATTTATATCAAGACTTTATATACAAGAATTATTTATAACAGCCAAACACTGGCAAAATCAGAAATATTTAACAATGTGGAAAAGATTAAGAAAATCATATTAGTAAACATTAAATACATCCATATAATATAATTTTATGTAGCCACTGAAATAATGTTTACAAAGTTTTTATGGCAAGTGTTTCTGATAAATAACAAAAGTAAGCTAGAAAAGTGTATAAAATGTAGAAAATACTTGTAAAGAAACATGTCCAACATTAGCTGTCTTTATTGGTGGCATTGTAGGTAATCTCTTCCATTCTTTATTGTACTTTTTATGTACTTTGCAACTGGAGTGGATCTTAAAGATTATCTAGTCCAAAAATCTTCATCTTCTGTAAAATGAAAGGCGTCTGAAGAAATTAGGGAACTCAGTCACGGCTTCACACAGACAGTGCAATGCAAGGTAGTTGTCCTCTCTTCCACAGTACCATTTTGCTGCCCCTTGGGGCCATATAATTACCATTTGGGATAAATCATATGTCCGTATTTTTACCTCGATCCCAACATGCCCAAAGACGGTTTAAATGCAGCTGCTTGTTGCTGTCACTTTCAAATGGGTCCCAGGCCTTGACGTTAAAGAATTAAGATAACACATACCAAAGCTTTGCATGCCAACTTATAATTGATGGCTTTAGCATCTATTTGAATTTAGGAGCAGGGCCTCTCACCAAAGTGGATGACTGGTTCAGAGTCCTGGCAAGGCAAATGGGAATCGTTTGGCCACTTAACTACTTAAATAACAAACAGGTAAGAATTTGTTTGTGCTTCTGGAAGAAACACTGAAAAACTGTAATGAAGAAGTATCCAGCACAACAGTTCCCAACACATACTCCAGGGCCAGTATGTTCGCATTTCCTGGGAACTTGTTATCTTTAAACACCCCCATTCCCCCTCCCCCTCACCGTTACTAGATTAGATCTCCTGGGAGTAGGTTCAGCAATCTGTGATTTAACAAGCCTTCCAGACAACTCTGATGCATATTAAGTTTGAGAATCATGGACCCAGCAAACGGTACCCTGGAGCTTTGCCAAGACCATGTTCTTTAAGCAACCACTGAGGCAGGGATTCCCTCTACCTTCCCCTAAGTACAAGACATGGAGCTTGCCATTAGAGAAGCAGGGCCCCTGCGGGTCACTTCCACCCTTTATAGCCCTTAATCACTTGTGTGGTCACTCTGATAATGAGGTGGAATGCTAACAAGATTTTTTAAATTCCAAAAGTTCCCTGCTCTAAATAGACCATTTTGTTGCATAGATGATGAGATTCACATGTGACTTTCATATTTTTCCTTAGATAAAGTGCTGGAAAGAGTTATTATCATTACTATTAAAAGGTTATTATTAACTTGTTGGTGGAAATATTTCTTTGAAAGCAGAGATGGCACTGGCTTGACCAACTCTGAAACAAGGCTAGAGAGAACTTTCTCTAAGAACAGCAGGTACGTGAGTTCTGTTTTTCAGTTGGTTTTGCTCAGACACAGCCTGGAGCATAGTTTATTTTGCTGCACCACACAGCTATTTCCTATCATACTGAGTATTTTCCCCCTACTTTTCTAAGAAGCAAATTGTGCTTGAATATGCAAAGGAAAGATTCAACTATTTTATTAGCATATTTGCAGGTTTATTTTTTCAGTTGCTTATTCATTTAATTGTGTATCTACTAGATACCTGCAAAACGCTGTCCTATGCAGAATAGAGTATAAATAGATAAATAAAACACGCCCTGCTTTACAAGAAGTTTACAATATGGAAGGGGAGATGAGATGAACACATGACGATTATTTTAAAATGTAACACAAAAGATACTCTAGGGCTCAGAGGTAAGTGAATAATATGTGATGAGGTCTCTGATAACTTGTTTAACTTTTCTACTTTGAGGGAAACTTATGAGTCAACTTATAGATTAATATGAATTTTCCCATCCAAGTACTAACCAAGCCCGACCCTGTTTAGCTTCCGAGATTAGACGAGATCGGGTGCATTCAGGGTGGTATGGCCGTAGACTTAATATGAATTCTAAGAAATGGCAGATGGGAAGGAATTGTAGGAGCCCAAAACCTCAGTAACAATGCAAATCACAAGGCTTTGATCAGGCAAAGATGAGCAGGCTAAGGTCAGGAAGCCCACACATGACATTACCCGGGAGCCCAGTAAAAAAATAGTAATGCCCAGATTCATTCTCCTTGCCTAAAATTCTGATATAATTTTCAGAAGTGGGGCCTGGTCATTGACTTTTTAAATTGTTAAGTTCCCTGAATAATTTGAGTGTGAGAACAGGCCTGAGAATCACACTACAGCAGAGTTGGGGAGGTATCTGACACCATGGCCTGGGAAGCCTTGAATGCAGCACTAAGAAACATGTCTCCCAATCAGAAGGAAGCAGGAAGTCACTGAAGACTTTTGCACAGGGAAGTGATGTGAGCAGAGGTATGCTTCTGAAATACTAAACTGGCAGTCATGGTGGGGGTGTATTGTAGAAAGCACAAACCAGCAGCTGGGAGAGTAATAGCTACTGTGATAACATGAGAGGCACAGAATGAGGAGCCATGTGATGGAGGAGGACTTGGTGCCTAATGAGTGTTACAGTTGATGGAAAGGGAGAACCTGACAATGAGCGTTAGCACCTGAGAGAATGAGAGAATGTAGTACCAGAAAGAGAAACATGGCAGACAGAACCACAGATGCTGCCGGGGTTAGAGGTACTCAGTGCAGTTTGCTACATGTTGACGCAGTGTGACACACAAACCAAAACATCTATCAGGTACTTGACAATCAAGACTCTAAAAATCCTGCCTACAGAAAACAGATTAGAATTCAACATTATTCAAAGGTTATATCTCCAGAGGAGATTTTTTTTTAGTGCAATATAATTGCAGATAACATTATATTAGATTCAAGTACACAACATGATTCAATGTGTGTATATTGCAAAATGGCCACCACAAGAAGTCTAGTTAACATGCATCACCACATGGTTACAAATTTGTCCGTGTGTGTGTGATGAGAACTTTTACCATTTACTCTCACAGCGACTTTCAAATAGAAAATACAGTGTAATTAACTGCAGTCACCACCCTGTCTATGATGTCCCTAGAACTTCCTTCTCACTGGAAGCATGGTTCCTTTTGGCTACCTTCACCCATTCTGCCCAATCCTCCCAATCCCATCTCTGGCTGCCACCCATCTGTTCCCCAGAGGAGATTACTGAATCTGTAGAGTAGAAAAATATCTTGAGGAAATGTCAAGATAGCAGGGAAAATGATGACTGGGGCAAATCCTTGAAGAATGCCCATATTTGGAGGAAGATCAAAAAGAAGCAGGGTCAGAAAGGCTGGAGAAGCAGGAGAGGGCAGCATTAAGGAAGTTAAGGCAGAAAAGAGTTCGTAAGAAAATCCCAGACCCTATGGGATCCACTCAATTCTAGGACAGGTGTTTATTCCATCGGTTCACATATTTCACCAAGTTTGGGAAACACTGCTAGGTAAGATCAAGGAAATTGAGAACTTGCCTCAGTGAATTCACATTAAAGCTTAATTTCAGTTTTTAAACATTTTTATGTAACTTCTGAAGAATACTGATATTCTATTCATGATCAAATCTGCTCTTTTTTAAATTTTTTTTTTAAATGTTTTGTTTATTTCTAGGAGAGAGAGACAGCGTGAGCAGGGGAGGGTCAGATAGAGAGGGAGTCACAGACTGAAACAGGCTCCAGGCTCTGAGCTGGCAGTCAGCACAGAGCCCGACGCGGGGCTCGAACCCATGAACCGCAAGATCATGACCTAAGCGAAAGTCGGATGCTTAACCGACTAAGCCACCCAGGCGCCCCTCAAATCTGCTCTTATACCAAAAATAATGCAATCATAAATATACTGGCTGTATTATGTAACAAAAAGAAATTTCCTGGTAAATTCTGAAAAAGAGAACAATTTTAAGGGAGAGGGGAGTCAGAGTACTGAGTGTTAATTAGAGAAAGATTATGAAGAAAAATTACTGACTTTTTCTTAAGTCTTCATTTTCCAAACTGTAATCTGGACATCCACAAAGAGACAGTGTTAGGAAAAACTGACTTTAGCTAAAAAGAAGATGAAAAATCATAGAGGATATCTAGAGGGAAATACTGATGAATAATAATTAATTAGCTAATTAAGTCTCCAGAGGGAAAATCAAGTCTCAAAAGAAAGTGATTGGGGAGGTTAATGTTAATTATAAAATGGAGACCGGAAAGAAAACGTGGCATAACAGTGAAGAGGCAGTCTTGAAAATGTGGTCAGATGCTTCCAAACCCCTCCCAAATTGAGGAAAATGTCTAAAATATTTCAAGCATCTAAATGTGATAATACACTAGCATAGTAAACATACTATATCTGGAGTCCCCAAACTCCCTTGTAGTTAATCCACATGCTCTGTCACTTGAAAAGTCCCATATGAAACAGTTTGTTTTTCTTTCCTGGAGTCTTTCATTAATCTAAATATAATATGAATATTATTTGTTTTTACAAATTAGATCTGTCATTCAAAGCATAGTTTAGTCTATGGCAAAACCAAACACAATGTCTAATGTCAAAAAAAAAAATCTTTAATTATAAAGAATATGAAAAAACAATGGCCTGAAATAAATTACTGTTGACCCTTAAATAGTATGGGGGTTAGGGGGTTCCAACCCCTGCAGGGTAGAAAATCTGTGTATAACTTTCAACTTCCCAAAACCTAACCACTAATAGTCCACTGTTGACAGAAAACCTTATCAATAACATGAATAGTCGACTGACACACATTTTGTATGTTACATGTATTATATGCTGTATTGTTATAATGAAATAAACTATAGAAAAGAAATGTTATTAAGAAAACCATAAGAAAGGGGCACCTGAATGGCTCAGTCGGTTGTGTCCGACTTCAGGTCTGGTCATGATCTCATGGTTCATGAGTTCAAGCCCCTAGTCAGGCTTTGTCCTGACAACTTAGAGCCTGGAGCCTGCTTCAGATCTTCTGTCTCCCTCTCTCTCTGCCCCTTCCCTGCTTGCACTCTCTCTCTCAGAAATAAATAAAATGTTAAAAAAAAGAAAATCATAAGGAAGAGCAAATACATTTACAGGACAGTACCGTAAGAAATCCAAGTATAAGTGGACCTGCATGGTTCGAATCTGTGTTAAGAGCCAACTGTATTTATAAAAATTCGAGATGGAAACAATACAGAACATCAACCAAAGTTCCCAAATTTACCTGTACTTTGGAATCACCTGGAAATTTTAAACTCATGATATCCAGGCCAAAACTCTAGATCCATTCAATCAGAAGATCTGGAGGTAGAAGCTAAGACACAGGAGTTTAAGGCTCCTCACAGGATTTCAAGTGTTGAGAAACACTGATTGAAAAAGATTAGTGAGAATCATGTTACCTAGTGTCTGAAATGAGTTCAATATATTAACTGGCCATGAATTTGGCTATTAATTTTGTAACTGAAGCAAAACCAGGTGAAATGTAGATTTCTGTTAGAGCAAGCATATGTATTTTCCAGGGGGGGAAAAACTGCAAGACTTTTTTGCTTCACACTAAACCAAACAATAGTACAATATGGGTTTTTTGTAATACAGTTAGATAAAATTGATAGTATTGCAAAAATAACGTTAATGCTATCCTTTTTTAAAAAATTAAAAGTAGCAGAAAGTGCATTTAAGGAAAACAGTTCAGAAAATTATCTTCAAAGCTCTATTAAGCATTTCCCAGCTTTGGAAAATTTAAATACCCAATCTGGTTTCTATGAAACTTAAAAAGATCAAAAGATTAGAAGGAAGCTAGGCTTGAAGGAGAAATGCTAGGGATTTCAGTAAACATCTGGTTACCATTTTCAATGGTAAGAACCAACCCACTTAAGGAAGTAGTTTAGTTTCTTTGGAGTAAAAATGAGACATTGGTTTTTTGTTCTCTTTGCACAGTGGAGGGTAAAGAAAACATTAGAATGAAGAGGTCACTTGAAGCTCAACTTTTATAAATAAGAAAGCTTTTTTCAAAAAGTAAACTAAATTGAACTCAGGTTTCTGTAGTATAAACAACTCAACTGAGTTAGGGTTAAATAAACATTCCTTGGGCTCTAGTGTGCCAATTAAAGAACAAATTCTGTTTGGTCATAAATACATCAGTACTTCCATAAGCACTGAGGAAAATAACAATAAACCTGAACACACAATTACAGCATGTCATAATACAATAAAATAGAATGGTGCAGACCTGTAAGCTTCTTTGATTCAATTTCCTTTTTTTCCCCCAGTTTGATTAACGAAAGGCACAGAAGCACTTCTGATATCATCCAAAACCTATTACTTGCATAATTAAAACCATATGTCAAAGGTGTTCTAGGTGAAATACTGACAATGCAAAACACATTGTGCCTTTTAAATGTGACCTTTACTCTTTGGTCTTCCTGCTAAATAGTCATATAGCATATTAAGTTCAAGAAAGTAGCAGGGGTGCTGGTTTCAGGATGGAGACAGGAAGGAAGGAGAAGAGAGTTCATTAGGCTCTCCAGTTTTAAGATCAGTGGAAGCATCTGCTATCAACACGCACTAGTAGCCAAAGGGGATCACTTCCCATTTTGCCTCCAGACCAATGTTTCTCCACTCCTTTGCTTACCATTCCTCTCTTCTGCCCTTGGACATGAGGCTAAAAAGATTCAAGGAAAGGAATCCCTAGAATGATGAGGTTTAAAATAGCATCTTACTTTCTCTCATTCCGTGGCCATGAATGTTACAGTGCCAATCTGAAAAAGACTTGGGTGGTGATTTTCCTCATTCTCCTGAGGAATAAAGAAACTGCTCAGCAGCACCCCTGACTTGACTCTGTCCCAACAACACTTCCTATGTTCTGAGATGGGCAGTTCCCCTGCTGGGTAGCTCTGACTGATAAAACGTTCATCCTTAAATTGGTCCTGGTTACGTCTTCTAGAGTTGCTACAAATAAATCTTGTACCCAAGTGTCCCGTTAAACAGTGGGGATACAAAAATATTGGTCCAACTACTTGCAGGGCCTCCCAGAAACATTCTTTGCAATTGGAACCATCTATTTTCTTGTGGCTGTTGCAGACCTGGTTTCAGCTGTAACTGGAGAAATATGCCTTCTTCAAGTATACCTAAATAATTCTCACCCAATGATAAAATATACTGCGTGTCAGAGTCTCTTGGACTGTATATTACTTAGAATCTACCCTGGGAGCAAGTTAAAAACTTTTGGAAAATACTTATTCTCTCTTAGGCCACTGTTCTGTTGTATGAACTAAAACACTGATTTACTAAATAGGACCTGGATGATATGAAAGAGAATAATGTGATGCTGATTCTCTTTCTGTAGAGAAGATGTATATTATAAATATATATTTGCCAAAGCAAGGGATGGGAAGAGCACAGCAGGAATATTTTACACTACGCTCAGCAAAGAAGTAGAGAGTATAATGTAGACGACACAAACAGGACCCAAATGACAAGATGGGGGTTCTGACCCTTAATGCTTTCTATGTTCACAAGCTGTGAAAGCTGTATACTTACTTTTACATGTCCTTTACTAGAGAGTATTTGTTAGGTAACGCTTTGTGTTTCATTGTTCTATGGAATAGTAAACCTTCGGTGAATCAAACCTCACCTCTAAGCAAGTCACTTACAAATCATCTCCTGCCCTGGCCTCTCTGCTTTCTTCAGTTTCTGCTAAATACATTTATATGAAAAGCTCACAAAAACTGAGACTGAATATGTTTAGAACTAAACTCATCCATCCATCCTCCTCCAAAACCAACAGGCAGTAATGCTGGTAAATGTGACAGAAGAGTCTTAAAAGCAAAAGAAGAGGGGCGCCTGGGTGGCTTAGTCAGTTAAGCGTCCGACTTTCGCTTAGGTCATGATCTCGTGGTTCGTGGGTTCGAGCCCCGCATCGGGCTCTGTGCTGACTGCCAGCTCAGAGCCTGGAGCCTGTTTCAGAGTCTGTATCTTCCTCTCTCTGACCCTCCCCTGCTCATGCTGTCTGTCTGTCTGTCTCTCTCTCTCTCTCTCTCTCCTAGAAATAAATAAAAATATTTTTTAAAAAAAGCAAAGAAGAAGAGAAGAATTCTGAAAAATGGACACAAGCACTTAAAAGCCTCAACAAGGTAGTATCAGCCCTATCTACTTTCCATATTTGTAGATGCATTATTTTTATATAAGAGCAGATCTGATCATGGGTAGATCATGTCAGTGTCAGTGGTCCTGTAAAGTTATGTAAAAATAAAAGGTTTATCAATTCAGTTTTAATGTGAATTCTCTGAAGTAGTTCTACTTGAGGGGCTCAAACATTAGCACACCATTTTATCTTCATTTATTCGTGTATTCAACTGTATTCAATAAATATTTATTGTGTGCCTCTAAATGGAAGGCATGGTTTTAAGGGATAAGCGGAACAGACATGGTCCCTGACTTCAAGAAGCTTATAGAATATTATTTTTTAATGAGGGTTTTTTTTTCCAAGGGAACAATCCAGGAGACTGTACATTGAAATTTCAGGAGCGTTTACAAGCCAGACCTTTCAATGGGAACATCTAAGTGGATAAAGAGGGCCTTGAAAACACTTATCAAGTTCATTTGTCTTAAAATATCCAGCAGCAGCACCCCTATGTTTTTCATATAAATGCATCTCCTGAGAAAGGAATCTCCATAATTTCTTCTGTTAATTAGTTCATGCTAGTAGTAACAGTATTCGCTCCCATTTCTGGAGTTCCTGTAATGTGGCATTCACAGAACAATCCAAAACAATCAATTCCCAAAGATAAAACTAGGGCTTTCAGAGGTTAAGTAACTTGTCCAAGGTTGTATAACCATTAAAGGAAATACTAGAACTCAACCCAGGTTTGATCTTACTCCAAAGCTTTTTCTTTTTAATTACCACTGTCTTTTGCCTCTCCAAGAAAGCAATTATTGTGGTTAAGCCCTTCCTACTTAAGGGTAACTTAAATCTCAACTTCCCTATAGCATCTTTTTGAATACAAACAAACTAAAGAAAACCTGAAATATGCTTTTCATCACAAAAGTTAAGATTGGTCTGTAGTAGATGTTTCTTTTCCATACAAAGCTCAGAAACAGCTTCTGGCCAGTAGCCATTATAAAGAAATCTTCAAAATTCAAATAAATTTCAAATGGTACACAGATGTGTTGGACATTTTTATGAGTGCAAGTGAATGTAAATAAAAATACAGGAGGATGGAAAATGATTAAATTATAAACAGGGAAGGAAATAGGCTTTTTCTTTTCTAATATATTTTCCACAACATTAAGTAGTGATTTGTATCTCTCGCTCTATTAACTATATCTTTTAATAGTGCTTCTCAAGAACACAGTTGGATAAATTACAGTATCCTTATGGTGGGGGAAGGGGAATGCTGTGAAGCAACATTATTTAAAATATAATTTTAAATATAATCTATCTTTAGAACATAATCTATCAAGTTTAATATCAATACAAGTATCGATAAATATTATCATGGTATTAACTCTAGCCCTTCTTAGAAATGCCTTTGCTACACCATCTGTAATGTACTCTCAGCTTGTGTTCGAAGTTTGCTCCCTGAATCAAGATATGACATCCACTTCATTTGCAATACAAATATTGTTCTGGCTCTTGACCCATTATATAACTTAGGGTTGTCTACTTAATAATTCCTTCAAGAAACTTGTTTTAAATATACTACTTGCACATGTAGAAGGTTAGAGAAAGGAACATAGTGTTCCCTACTTTCTAAGTGTAAGATTTCTATTCTTTCCCTTGTTGCTCAAGTCAAAATTAAGCTTAAATTATGGTAACTAAAAGGAAGATCCAGTCTGAGCCCTAATTTTATATTTCCATTTTAGTAATTTCATTATTATATGTTTTCTTGTAAACCATCAAATCCTTTTTGAATGAGGTTTGGTATAAGGTAAAAAACTAAACTATCTGAGTCCTAGAGTTTAACCATCAGCTTGGTAGGGAATCAAGTGACATAGAATTAGTCTAGATACATAGGTCAGCAAACTTTTTCTGTTAGGGCCCAATAAATGTTTCAGGCTTTAAAAGCCATACAGTCTCAGTTGCAACTACTCAACTCTGCCCCTGTAGAACAAAGCAGCCAAAGACAGTATGAAAACAAATGTGTGGCTGTGTTCCAATAAAGCTTTGTTTACAAAAACAAGCGTTGGGCCAGATTGACCAGTGGGCCATAGTTTGCCAGCCCCTGACAAGAAAATCGATGTGGTCTTCCACTTTCTGTATTTGTTCAAGAAAACATTCCATGTAAAACACCCAAGTTGGAAAAACAAGAGCAATTTGAAACCATAAGAATAACCAATTCCACAGCTTTGACAGCAGTTGGCATTTGTTTTCCATGTGGGCTATATAATACGTCTAATTTAGAAGTGTAAGGTATATTCAGAAGTGAACAGAAAACTGCTAACTATGCAATACTCTTCAAGTATATGGAAATAATTCTGATCCAATGGTACAAACTACTGGGTCAGAGTCTCACGGACCACATACTTCTTGGATATTACAATAGGAATAAGTTACGAACTTCTGGAAAGCATTTACTTATTTTCAGGCTACTCTACTATCCCACGTACTAAAGCACTAGTTTACTAAATAGCATCTAGATCCTAGGAAGGGCAATAATTGGTTGGTGCTTCTATCTTTTCCTTTAGAGAATTATATGTTCTTATAAATACAGGGACATAAGATACATTTTTTCCAAAGCAAGAGACTGAAGGACTGTAAAGTATATGTCTTACATGCTGCTAGGTTTTGTAGGCTTAAACCAGTAAAGACAAGTGTTCTTTACATTTTCAAAATCAGCTTAAAGATGCAATATTTGTAAAGACCTATATATTTAAAACTTAAAATTTTTAATATTTTTATTTATTTTTGAGAGAGAGACTGAGCGTGAGTGCAGGAGGGGCAGAGAGAGAGGGAGACACAGAATCGACAGCAGGCTCCAGGCCCTGAGCTGTCAGCATAGACTCACATGGGGCTTGAACTCCTTAACCGTGAGATCATGACCTGAGCCAAAGTCTGATGCTTAAAATGACAGAGACATCCAGGCGGTCTTTAGTTAAAACCTAAGTAGTACAATGGCATTATAGCAAGCAGACTTATGCATTGTTTTATTCCCAAAACTAACTCTAAAGACCGTTATTTTTTGAACCAAGGGTATATCCCTTAGGATGGTGTGCCTCAAAGGGCTATATGTCAGACTCACATATGTCTGTTTTTAACATATAAATTTCTGGGCCCTACTCTCAGGCTATGGAATCAAAAAATATTGGCTTGGCTTTACTTTGTCTCCTCCTAGAACTCTGATGGGGAGGACAAAGTGATTAAATTCTAACCACATACTATCAGGAAGTAAAATCATTATCGCCTTTAACAGTTACAAGAACTAAAGCTCAAAGAACCTAACTTGCTTAAAGTCATGTACATATACAGGGCCTGTCTTTCCAATAGAGCCACCAACTTCTATTATGTTACTAGAATGAAATTAACCAGGAAAAGAAACATAATATCCACATTCTAACTTAGAACCTGAGACTGCTTACTTTTCCTTTCAATAAATGTTTACTAAGTAGTAAAGAAACTGAATAAAATATAAAACCCAAATGTTACTCTACAAAAACAGATTACACTTAATACTAAAATGTTGCCTAGGTAAGACCCTTTTATTTTTGCTAATTTTTATCCACTTCTGGCCTTACAGGTGTAAAAAAGAAAAAAGTGGCTTCAGGGGCGCCTAGGTGGTTCAGTCGGTTAAGCATCCAACTTCAGCTCAGGTCATTATCTCATGGTTCCTGAGTTCCAGCCCCAAGATGCCCTCTGTGCTGACAGCTCAGAGCCTGGAGCCTGCTTCACATTCTAATTCTCTCTCTCTCTCTCTCTCTCTCTCTCTCTCTCTCTCTCTTTCTTGCTCGCTGCCACTCCCCTGCCTCTCTCTCTCAAAAATAGATAAACATTAAAAAAAAAAAAAGTAAAAATGTAGCCCCACGCTAGAAAGAGGACACCTATGCTTCAAAGGATGGTACAGAAAGGTCAACAGAAATGATTGGGGTCAAATCAGAAAAGGAGAGAAAGGCACATAAAATGGATAGGAAGACTAGGGACATTTTATTTTATATTTATTTTCCTACAACCAAGAATGTATTTTATAAATATGGCAAATCTGCTCCTGGGTACTTAGTAACATTTGTGGTAGTACCTGATTTATTTTTCATGTATTGCTTTCAAATTTCAGTTTAGCAAAGAGCAGAAACTGCAATGATGAAGTGAATGATAGGTGGAGTAGGTCCTTGGGTCATTCTGAGTTATCCCCAGTCCCCCCAGGATGCTCGGCATGGAGAGAGGACGTTTAAATGTGCAAGCATAACATCATACTTTCTGCTGCTGTACATACAGGCAAATAAGCATGGGGTGAATATGTGGAACTAAAGAAAAATGAATTTTATAAGAATCAAGTCTTTAGAAAATATATTTGTAGTGAGTGCCCCAATTCAAACCTAATCTATAGATTAAATCTGTGGCCATGTAAAATGAGCTGCAATAAAAAAGTGATTCTTTTTCCTATATGTTAGAAAATCAAGGAAATGTTAGATCATGGTCACAGAACTTTAATTTCAGGTATTTGATGTTGCTCTCGCAGCGAAAAGCAAGTGAAAACCCAGAAATCAGTTTTCCATACTCATGAAATCGAGGCCTTATCCAGGAATAATATTACACCAAGAAGAAAAACCAAGAAAGAATTAGGAAGTGGATGTGGTAGAAGCGGAGGGAATGTGGAGTTCGAGGGCCAAATCAACATGTACACTGGCAACCTCTGCTGACGCCATCTCGTTATCTTACGCTGCCCCTATCCAGCTCCTCTGGCTGCCAGTTCTATTGCCTTCAGGCTTGTCTTTGCACTTTTTGATATTTGGAAGCTGCAAAGTAATTCTCCCTTTTCTTGTAAAACTGACCCAAGGACATTAAAGGGAGAGAGCAGACATATTCCTTCTGAATTGCAACCGGACAAAATTGAAAATTGAAACGGAATTGAAGTTGAAAGGCACAGAGAATCCAAGCCGTTCCCTGCTCTGTCAGCAGCAGTATCGAGGGGGCCAAGGAACACGGGAATTTCAGACAGCATCATGGCTGATGTTTTCACCTGGTACACAGGCAGTGGTTATACATTCAATATCCAAGTTCAGTGATGGGCTAAAATGTTTTATGAAGGAGTGGGTGGGGAGGCATTTGGTTGGCTCAATTAGTTAAGTATCCGACTCTTGGTTTGGGCTCAGGTCATGATTTCGAGGTTCTTGAGTTCGAGCCCCATGTCCCGGCCCACACTGACAATGTATACCCTTCTTGGGATTCTATCTCTCTCTGCCCCTCCCCTGCTCACACTTTGTCTCTCTCTGTCTCTCTGTCTCTCTGTCTCTCTCTCTCAAAATAAATAAGACTTTAAAAAAAAGTAACTAACATGTTTTTTGGGATGAGAGGGAGTCTATACATTTTATATATCTTTCCTTGACATGAAAAATGGTTTTCTGATGAATATCATTTATGGATGCCCCAGAATTTTCTATCAGTCCCTCTTAATAGAACCAACCGCAATGAAGTTTGTAAGATTTTTCAGCGTTCTTCAGTATTCCAGAGCTTTTACCTTCCCTTTGTTTTTCTCATCTGCTTCCAGAAGCACAGGGCTCTAGACTTCCATTCTTCTCATAAGGGGCAGCGACCACCAAATGGCATTCCTGAAGACCAGTCCTCATGGCTCATACTCTGCACATTTTTAGGACCTTTCTTTTCACCCAAGTGTATCTTTTGGGGCCCTTTCCTTCAAAACTTTGCTAGCTAAGCAGACTGTAGATTTACTGCCAGTGTGGTAAAAATTGAACTTGGTGAAGGGTAATTGTAGCTAAAGGTCCCCCCCCACCTCATTCATTCATCAGCAGAAGTTCGCACTTTAAGGAGCAAGGTGAAGTGTATCTGTCACACGGTCAGTTGCTTAGGAACCATTAGCTGTTATTGTTATTGCCCTTTTTGACCCTCATCATCTACTCAACTTTCTTTTCAAATACCTTGTTTAAAAACTTGTCTTTTATTTCTCATTTCGAATGACAGAAATAAAAGTACTTGACTAGTAATAGTGTCTGTGATAAATATCCATACTTTTCCCCCACTTTAGAGCCAATCTGTGAATCACATTTAAGCTGGCTTCTCGAAACAATTTCCAGCACATTCTACTTGCAGTCAGATGAAGTGGCAATTTTCTTAAAATATGGAGCAGTTTGGTGCTGGGCAGAACATGTATTCAGGCTCATAAACATAAACATTTTTTATGTAGCATTTAAATATGAACTATGCAACTCCAAAATGCTACAAAAATATAAACAAAGTAATTTCAGGGAATAAAGAAATAGAGCTAAAGAAAAATTGAGAGGAAGTATAAAAAAAGGAGCTAAGTTTTCTTTGACACAAGAAAGTTGATCATGGGTAAAAATTTGTTTTTATAAATTTGTTTAGGAGGAGATGTAGCACATTCTAGAAGTTGTTTAACATTATATGTCAAGCAGCTATGGTGTTTACTTCTTATTCTGACCTTTTTCTAGCAGCCCCAGCCCAAGGCCAGCACCGAGCCTTTCTTCAGCGATGACAACCGAGTAGCGATGCTGAGTGAGAACGTGCTGATGGAGTTGAAACTCCATTTTGCTGTAGGAAGGAGGCCTGTAGAGGATGGCCCTTCTGTCATGGCTCCCAAAGTGTGTCTTTATTGATTTCTCGATCTAAAAAAAAAAAGAAAGAAAAAGAAGAAGAAGAAAAATAAAGAAAGGAGGCATAAAAATTCAAGAGGAAAAAGTAGCACACTTCCCCCTGAAGGACATCATTGACGCAAATCAAGGGCCACTCAGAAAGCTATCCTTCAAGTTGTTCTCTAGAAATGAAAGACAAATTCTCTGAAAGGCTGGCAAAGACAAAAGTGACCTCATTGGCAAGAACCGAAGGTGAAATGAGTTTTTCTCTCTGTTACAGAGAGATGAAAATTTTAGGCCATTAAAATATAGAGGTCCTGTGGGAATACTGTTGCATGGAAATACAGAGCTCAATTCTAGCTGAAAATATAAATTAACAGCAATGCCTTTCATCTGCATTGTGCTTGTATAAGATACTTCCAGATGCATTATCTTCTAACAGTGCTTTTTAAGTAAACATGGGAGAGGAAAGACTCAGAGAGGATAGAAGTTGTGCTGGAAGGACACAGTTAGGAATGGGGAGGGCTGACAAGCAATCTCAGAACCCTCTGGAGATATACAATGCAGCTTCTCTGCTCAATCAGAATGCAGTGAAATCGGAATGCATCTCAGGGTGGCGGGCCAGGTCTCTGCTCAAGAGGATCATAATTTCAGGTTCTTCCTTCCATAGTTTACTGATCCTCCAAATAAATATTCCTCTTTCCCAGGATGATGTTTGAAATCCCACTAACAAAAGGGAATTTTTCAATTGATAAGTAGAAAGAATGCTGATATCTGAGTTTGTTCTAAGGTATAATTGCAGACATTGGGTATTCTCCTTCAAATCTGAGATTAAAACTTGATAAAGTAGACATTTTTTTGTGACCAGAAAGAGAGGTGAGTTTGGATAGGGGTTTGAACAAAAACTGGGAGAGGTCGAAGAAGAGGAGACAAAGGAATTGGAGAAGGAAGATGAGGGAAAAGAGATAAAAAAACAAAACTGGGAATCCAAATTACTTACAGTGGCACCTCAGAATAGAACTATCCACTTTATGGATCTAAAACATGGACCACACCTTTTCACTACTTAAAGTCCTTCATTCTTTCCCATTACTAATAGAATCAATTCTAATCTTCATCAAGGAACACAAGGCCATTCAAACGTAAGCCCTGGCTTTTTTCTCTGGTCATTTTTTAATTATTTCCATTCCTGATCCCACCCTGTTCCTTCATACACATTATCTGTGTCTTCTACCTAAAATTCCTTCTTCTCTCTCCATTTGTCCCTCTAGCTAACTCCAAATCAAGCGTCATCTCTTTTGGAAAGTTTTCATTGAAATACACCCTTTTATTAGCACTTAGGAAAGGAAATGTGCATCTCTCCCTGATGTGAGCTCGTTAACAGGCAGTATGCACGTACACACAGTACATGTTTAATAAATGAAGATTTATTAAATTAATCTTAAATTAAATTAAAAATTAATGAGCCATCATGCTCTATCAAGGTCTTTGAAGATCTGTATGAAGATAGTATGGAAAGAAAGAAGAAACACATTTAGGTTGTAAATCCTCAGAGGGGAGGAACAATATCCTATTTTTCACTGCATATGAATTATCACTATCTGTGAATGGACTGACAAAGCATAGTGATACGCAGGATAACACAAACATTGGAGAGACTGCTGGACTTGAACCCCTGGTTTCACCAGCACTATGTGTGTGACCTTGGACAATACCTTCCTCCTAAGGGCGCTGTGAGGACTAAAGGGTTAATATTTATGAAGGCTTAGGACTGTGCATAGTATATAGGAAATACTATCTTTCCGTTTTTTTAATAATAATATAAAAAACAAGGAGTCAGAAAAACTGTTTCTGAGTCTGAGCTCTGCCTGGCACACAGTAACATAGGCTTTGAATACACGTATGGTGGATTTAACAGAAAGGACCAGAACACTAACTGATCACACCTCCTTTGCATGGTACTTTGGGCAAACATGATTAATTAGATATTTTCCCTTGTTAAAAGGCATTGTGTTATATTGATAATGAAACCATTTAAACTCAAAACTTTAACTGCCACTGGGACACCATTCCCCAGCTAATATTATTGTCTGTCATGGTAAACTTACTAGGAGTATTTTAAGCCGAAAGCAGGTTGAGCCTTTGTCCACAGGAGTTAGAAGGAACCAGTATTCCACAGGAGGCCAAAGTAAACAAACATGCATCTAGGTGCAAGGGGAAGACAGATGCTTCCAAATATATCTTTGTCACTCAAGCAAAATACACAGTGCCCAGAATTCCCTTCTCACATTATCTTCTTTCGTAATCACAGGATGCTCCTCTCTATTACAGCTGGCTCAAGTAGAGCAGTGATTTCACATGAGGAGAGTGTATTTTCAAACTTGACGTTAGTATTATTTTGAAAGATACACCCCTCCTTTCCCTCTGACCAGGATCAGTTTAAGCCAGAGCCATGGGGCTTTTACCAGTATATATTATATAGAGCATATTTTAAATAAAGAATAATAAGTGGCCATATTTTATAATAACCTTTATAGGGGCGCCTGGGTGGCTCAGTTGGTTAAGTCTCTGGTTTCAGCTCAGGTCATGATCTCATGGTTCGTGGGTTCGAGCCCCATGTCGGGCTCTGTGCTGACTGCCAGCTCAGAGCCTGGAGCCTGTTTCAGATTCTGTATCTCTCTCTCTCTCTGACCCTCCCCTGCTCATGCTCTCTCTCTCTCTCTCTCAGAAATAAATTAAAATAAAACACTAAAAAATATATGTAATAACCTTTACAGCATAGACTGACATTTTCGCTCGCATCTAAGACTACAGAGAATAATAGGAAATGAGCTTGTCAGTCAAATTATGTTGTATTACCCTGTAATACAAACTGCTCCTGCCCTTGTCATATTTATAACCCACTGTATCAGCAAAATGGCCCAATACCAAGGGGCAAGAACACTTTTAGCTGGTCCAACGACAGGTGCACACACTGCCTATGCAAAATAAAAACTACGTGAACAATTATGTCAACCACACCAGCAAATGCAGGATTATCAAATGCCGAAAGCAGCACTTTGGGAAATGAGAGCTCTTGATAACTCCTACAATTTCGAAGATATATTTTTAGTGAAAGAATTTAACCTAGCCACCACTACCACAACTAAACTTGAGACTTGCAGGCCTTCTGAGAAGACTTTAGGAAAGAATAAGTGTTACTGGATGTTAACACTCTGAGCTCCTAAGCCACTTTCCCCTCTTCCTTCTGGGAAGATCTGAAAAACTGTCCCTCAGATCACTTTGCCAGACTATACGAAAGTTATTTTAAAGCAGAACACTGAAGATTTTTATTGGAAAGACCTCAACATCTGAAACCTTCATACCACCTTAGATAAAGCAAAGGACAGAGTGTTGTAATAAATGACCTGGAGTGTTAGATGCAGCAATGTGGAGGAAGAACAGAGGAGGAGCCGGGATCAAAAATCTGGATTTAAATTCAGACTCTGCCTTGCTTCATCTACTGGGGAGAAGTGTTTTATCTTTCTACATCAGAGCTTTCTCATATGTATAGCTGAAATAACAAATCCTACCTCATGAAGTTGTAGGAGGATTTAAGTGAATTTGCTATCTGAAGGTGTCCAACACAGTGTCCCATCAATAAACAATGTAGATTATATATGAATAAAATTGAATAATATTATATTTTAACTCTGCTTTTCCACTAAGAAGTCTTTCTTTTCTTAATGGGGGTGGGGTAGGGAGGGGAGTGGCAAAGAGAGAGAGAGAGAGACAGAGTCCACACCCAATGCAGGGCTCAATCCCACAACCTTGGGATCATGACCTGAAGTGAAATCAAGAGCTAGACACTTAACCAACCGAGCCACCCAGACACCCCTCCATTAAGAATTCTATAAGCTTTTCAATTAATATAGTTTGGCCTCTGTCATAAAAGCCATTTCTGCAATAAACTATATGCTTCCAAATCATGATGTATGTTTTTCTCTATATGACTCATCACCTTTTAATGTAAAAATACAATTTATTTACTTTCTATGCTTACTGTCTGTCTCCTCACATCATAAAAGGAGGTGAATAAAAGCATATATTTTGTCTATTTTGTTCACTTTTGTTTCCCCAACCTAAGAATACCACTGGGCACATAATGGGCACACAGTAAATATTCTTTGAATGAATGAATACAAACATCTTTTTCTTCAATATGTAAAAGTCTGGGTTATAAATACTACCATGGAAGATTGGGAAGAGAAAAGTGGTGAACATTTATATTAAGAAATTTATTTCAGCAGAATTTCAGATAGCAAGAATGACAAAAATAGAATTAAATGTTTGAAAAAAGTAATGAATTTGCCATAAAAAAATCAAATAAAGAGCTATATTATAAAAGCAATATGTTTTTCTCAGTTACTTATAGTATTAAAAAAATCTTCACTGTGGCTTGCCACAAAAGCAAGAAATGTGGCTCTTTAAAATACAGAAGGGATGAAAAATAAAACTTGTTTTTTTACACATGACAGAATTTTTTTCTAGATTTATTAACATAGTCATGTATTTATGACACATTTTGATGCTCTAATACAAATCATATAGTAGACCATGGATGTGTGTTATATATAACTAAAAGTAAAATTGCCTTGTTGGTCAAGATCATTGACATTTTAGAAATATTGCAGAATCTATCATAGTGAATTATGTTTTAATTTTTCCACTATAAAATAGGGACTTTTTTTTTTTTACTCATTGGTAAAATTTATACTTATTTTAGAGAATTCAAGAAATAAAACAGAGTTTCTTGGATGCCGGTCCTATACATTTTCTACTTAGACATTAGTTATAATTGCAAGATAGTTTAGGAACCATTGGTTTCCCGGATATGCAGGCAGAGCCTCATGAGAACGTTCTTTCCATAAATGAACTTCAGCTAAGTCTGCCTTTATCTGACAACTGGTTCAACGGAATCTCAAGCCCATCAGGGGGTAAATAATTCTCAGACCTACTCCATGACACTAGGCACCTTCCGACTACACTGCCAAACTAGCCTTGGGGCTACTGACTATCCCCGGAACATCCAATGAAAGGCACGTTTGCTCATCTGTGCCTCTATGTAAGTTTTAAACAGTGATAGAGAAACAAAAGCAATAAAGCTTCAATATAAAAAAGATCTATCCTCAACACAGCTTTGATAAAATGGCACCACTTAAATAGCTATTCTCAAAACCCATCATCACTTATCTCTCAATCTATCTCTCCCTTTGGCACTTTTCACAATTTATAGTAATGTATTATTACTTGTTTAATGTCTGCCCTTCATACAAATTTTCATGTTTCCTGAAAGTCTAAATGTGTCTTCTTTTAGTCACTGTACAAACAGCTTACTACCAGGTTCTAGTAAAAGGGAATGGATGAATGAATGAGCAAATGATTAAATGCATGAATGCAAAATATGAGTTCACCGTTTGCAATCACATGCATGCCTTTTAATTATTTTACTATCAGGTGAAAATATCTACTAGAAACATCTCAGTGGAAGCTTTTTAAAAAAATCTTTTTAATGTTTATTCATTTTCAGGAGAGAGACAGAACGCAAGCAGGGGAGAGGCAGAGACAGAGAGGGAGACACAGAATCTGAAACAGGCTCCAGGCTCTGAGCTATCAGCACAGAGCCTGACGCGGGGCTTAAACTCAGGACCAGTGAGATCATGACCTGAACTGAAGTCGGACACTCAACCGACTGAGCCACCCAAGCACCCCCATCTCAGAGGAAGCTTTGATATTTGCATCTCAAGCCATGAAATATCTATGACTTCTTCATCCCTAATGCCTTATCTCCTCCACTTCTCACAATGGCCATTCGAATGGCCATAGTCTTGAACTTTGTGGTCCCCACATCACCCCCACCTCTGAATGTATAAAATGAATATTCCATTCTCTGATCACATTCAAGTATTTCCATCTAATTCATTCTCAATATATCAGCTCCTCAACCACTAGTCTTTCCCGCTTATGCCAACTTTCTACTAGCCTCTTTTTTACCTTCTCTCTGTGCAGCTCGGATTCCCTGGTCCAAAACTCCAACAACTCCCTACCCAGCATATGAAATGATCCCCCTGCTGCACTGCACTTGCATCACATTCACATGACAAAGCTTCAAGCACGGAAGAGCTGGGGACACAGCCGTTAACAAGCCAGACAAGTCTCGGCCCCCACAGAGCTGACAGCCCATCAAGGAAAGCAGACATAAACAACTAGCTTTAATAATTACAACATGCCGGGTAAGTGAGGAGGACGAGGGTGCTATGGAAACTCCAAGACCCAAAGATCTCAGCAGCCTGCCTGCCTGGCCCAGGGGCTGAGTTGCTGAGAGCTGCTGAAGAGAAGTGCCCAGGGGACACATTCTGGTTGGCAAAACCAGTTTGGTCTTCAGGGATCCCAGACCATCCTGCTATGCTTTGCTCTCACATTCTCCACAGCGACTAATTTTCCTACTCTCCAGCTACCTTCTTATTTCTATAGAAAACTGCCTCCCATTCAGAGAAATTAGCACTATTAGAAGGTAACACACTGATGTAATTAAATAGCCTCTGTTTAGGCAAACCCATAGCCTATCAGCACAACTAACATTTCCTCTCTTCTGACTTCCACAGGGGAAACCTGTCCCCCTCTTATCCATGGCTAATCACTCTGTTTATTCTCCAGATTTCACAACCCCCCATCCTCCAGGCAACAAACCTCTTTCTAATTTCTATCCTCAGATCCTTGAGAACTTCATCCATCTTTTCTCCTTCTACTTAATATCTCTTCCCTCTTGGCTCTTTCTCAATGTTTATTCATTCACTCACACTCATTCATTCACTTACCCATTTAGTATTTTTGAGCACCTTCTATATGATAGGTTCTAGGCTCTGAGCAATGTAACAGTGAAGAAACTTGACAAAGCTCTATCCCTCAATGAGTTCATTTTTTTAAAATTTTTTAAATGTTTATTTATTTATTGTTTTGAGAGAGAGAGATAGAGGGAAACACAGAGAAAGTGTGAGTGGGGGAGGGGCGGAGAGAGAGGGGAGCAGAGAATCGGAAGCGGGCTCTCAGCCCGGTGTGGAGCTCAAACTCATGAACTGTGAGATCATGACCTGAGCTGACATTAGGCACTCAACCGACTGAGCCACCCAAGTGCCTCTGAGCTCACTTTTTGTGGAAAGAGCAATAAACAATTAGTGAAATCGTGCAAGGTAAGTATCTGCAGAGAAAAGATCGCTGGTCTGGGTAAAACGTTAAAGAATGACCGAGGAGCTCTTTTAGATGCTGTTACTTGCATATATTATGAATGTTGTGTGTGAAAGAAAATGAGAGAAGAAAGATAACTCTTAGAGGGAGAGAAAAGATGGACAGAGAAATTAAAACAGGAAGTCCTGAAGGTCAGTACCATAGGTAGTTTTTATGTAAATATAAAAATATAGCCAGATAGGTAACAGAAATAACTGGCCACGAGGATAAAAGTGGAGGTAATACATCATTACGCATTATCTTTTTAAGTAGCTAACAGGAAACCAAAACCTAATGATTAGTAGAGAATTTAAAAGTTGGTAACTTTATGCTGGTCTTTCTACCTAGGTAAAACCTCAATGAATTCTGTTTCCTTTTACTAAAAGCCATAGCAGGGAAGAGGTAAATGAGGAAAACTGGGAGGGTGATTTCTTGTTTTATTTTGTTTTCTGGATCAATGGGCATCCTGATAGAATTCAGGATGGCCAGACTTTTACTTCCTAAATGATAAAATTTCCTAAGAACTACATGCCATCATTCCCATAATACAGAAAAGTTGTGGGGTTTTTAAAAGTTTATTTTTGACATAGAGAGCTCAAGCGGGGAGGGGCAGAGACAGAGGGAGAGAGAAAACCCTAAGCAGGCTCCTAGCTGTTAGCATAGAGCCGGATGTGGGGCTCAAACTCATGATCTGTGAGATCGCGATCTGAGCCGAAACTGAGAGTCAGATGCTCTACCAACTGAAACCCCCAAGCGCCCCAGAAAAGTTTTTTAAAAATGTTAGTACTCAGTGACGTGGGGCAATCAAGCTTTAAGAGGGAGACCTGATGCCTGTCCTGACGGGGGCACCGAATCACCTTGGGAAAGCATTGTTGGACGTGCACTGGGAAGGGAAAGACACTAAGTACTGAACTGTGGAGTCTGGTTTCGGATAGAAGGAGCAAGGACAGTCAAATCACGTATGTGTGTAACTAAGACAGAGGTAAGGTACAGAGCATGAAACCTTCCAGAAGTGGGAAGAAAAGTCCCAAAGAAAGGATCTGCCATGGAAGTATGAAGTAAACAGAGAGGGAGGCTAGAAGCCCAGCATATCAGAAGAAAAGTGGGCACAAAGGAAGACAACAGAAGAGAGTATCAGGACAGCCCCTGACCTGGCCATCCTCACCTGGAAAATAGTTGATAATAAATAATATCATATTGCCTGAATCCACTGGGAACATCTGATATATTGAAACTTAAGGGACATATAATGATTTTTGCTTATCAGTAAAGATGTCCCACCGCATCTATACAATCTGAAGGGTGACCCTGAGAATTCCCACGTCATCCGTGTGTTAAATGCCCAGTCTCCACACTCACAATAGGGAACCATGCTGCGCCTTTCTAATCGGGGCGCAAGTACAGAGCTTGAGCAGCCGGAGGAAAGAGAAGAGACCAGCAGAGGGCAAGCTGCAGGACAGAAAGGAGAAGGAGGGCCGAATGGCTTCTGGGCGCTTCAGGCTCCCGCAAATGCACAACTTTGGCCCTGTGTCCCAGGCTAACCCTCGCACGTAGTGGGAATCTTGGAGATGGGAGAAATTAAAAATGAAACCAAGAACACAAGAACAGCAATTTCTCTTCCAGCCTGCGTCTAGCGTCTCTGGATGCGAGGTCCCCTCTTCCATGTCTTGCAGCCGCAGTTGGCTGGCAAAGTCCACTACACTAAAATCTCAGCCATTTCAAACGACGCGGAGGAGCTTCTAGTCTCTTCTCTGCTTCTCCCAGTGTTTCTTTTTCTCTTTTCCAGCTGTTTTGAAAGTCATGGGAAGCCTCTCTTTCAGCTTCCTCTGGAGGTTTTTTCTCCAACTAATTCAAGGCTCCCCTTCGGTTGTGGTGCCACCCACGAAGCACAGCTGTAGGTCTTCACTGTACTGACTGCTGCAACTTTACAGACATAACAAAGACCCAGCTGAGATTACAGAACCCCACGGGTGGCTGGGAGATGGCGCTGGTGATCAGGCCTAGGAGAGATCTTTAAGAATCAGATAAAGCTGTAAATGAGCTCGGGAGAGAATGTAGGTTGCTTTTCCTTCAGGAAGATTTGATTTTACTTCCTGTTTTGGATCAAACAAAACCACTCATGAGGGTCCTTCCCTTGTCTCTTCTCCTTCCTTCTACTTTCCTGACCCTACACTCTTCTTCCTTCCCAGGCTTCCCTTAGTCTGACAAGCACATAGAATTTAAGAGGGGGAAGTCATGTTCTTCCCATCCTCAAGCCCTGATCACGTTTGCAGATTTTAGAGTAAATATTCTCGAGCCCCCTGAACCTCACCACAGTGTTCTCAGTGGCTGAAGGATATCTGTAATGAAGAAAATATAAAGTTGACAATCCACAATTGTGAAACACCAAGCAGAAAACAAGGGGAGACCTTGTTCTTTTGAAAAATGTTAAAATAATAGCAAGTCTCTGTCCCCGGGTGCCCAAACAACGAGTTAATTCAGCAATTCGGTCTTAAAATAGTAAGTCCCTACAAAAGCAATGTGACAGACAGGAAAGAACACTGGGGTCATTACGGCAATATCAGTACCTAAGCATCATACAATCTACCAAACATTTTTACAGATGTCAGACACTCTGAATCTAGTTTAAGTCTTTGCCAACAACTTCCCAAGGCCTTCTAAATCCTAGATTCCCCCTCTACTTCCTGCCTTCCATTAATTATCTGCTGATGCCAATTAAGGTCTACTTAATGTACTTCACTTTCCTCGTCTGCAAATGAGTACCAACCTTCCACCTTACTTTTCATGCTAGAGGAAGGACTGAACGAGACTCGGTGAGGATAAAAGCAGCTGAATATATGTGGCGCCTCGTAAATGTAAAGTGTATTAAATATCTCTTAAAGAAGCGATTGCATAAAAGAGCTTTTTGACAGAGGTGCCTGAGATGGCTCAGTCGGTTAGGCGTCCAACTTCAGCTCAGGTCATGATCTCACAGTTGGTAGTATTGAGCCCCACACTGGGGTCTGTACTGACAGCTCAGAGCCTGGAGCCTGCTTCGGATTCTATGTCTCCCTCTCTGTCTGCCCCTACCCTGCTCATGCACTCTTTCTCTCTTAAAAATAAATAAACACTGAAAATTTTTTTTAAAAAGAGCCTCTTGGCAAATTAAAATGGCTCAAATTATTAGAAGACAAACAGGCATATGCAGCATTTTAAGAGTTCATTTGAGGGGCGCCTGGGTGGCTTAGTCGGTTAAGTGTCCGACTTTCGCTTAGGTCATGATCTCGCGGTTCGTGGGTTCGAGCCCCGCATCGGGCTCTGTGCTGACTGCCAGCTCTGAGCCTGGAGCCTGTTTCAGACTGTGACTCCGTCTCTCTCTGACCCTCCCCTGCTCATGCTCTCTCTCTCTCTCTCTCCTAGAAATAAATAAAAAATATTAAAAAAAAACAAGTTAAAAAAAAAAAGTTCATTTGAGCAAAATCCATTCCAATTGGGCAGTGCCAAACCCAAAGTGGTTAGGAGAGCTCTGCCCCAGGAGCCAGGGGAAAAGGTTAGACAGAGAAAAGTATGGAAGTAAAGAACAGAAATTATTTGATTGGCTACAGTTTGCTTTTTCTTATGACTGGCCATCCTTAGCATTTTGATTTCGTAACCTTGAGGCATTTCCAGGCTTAGGCCTCCATGACATCAGAGCTGCATCAGGGTTAATGGCTTCCTTGTATAATGAATTTTCCAAAGAAAAAAACCTTAAAAATATCAGTAACGCCTGAGCGCCTGGGTGGCTCAGTCAGTTAAGCATCCAACTTCAGCTCAGGTCACCATCTTACAGTTTGTGAGTTCGAGCCCCACATCGGGCTCTGTGCTGAGAGCTCAGATCCTGGTGCCTACTTCAGATTCTGTGTCTCCCTCACTCTCTGCCCCTCCCCTGCTCATGCTCTTGTCTGTTAAAAATAAATAAATGTTTAAAAAATACTATCATGTGATTTCATAGGGTTCTTTCAAATTACAAGTGGTATAGAATATGGCAGTATTTATATAGTAGAGACATTAACACATTTAAACATAATCGACCATTTCTAGTATTCTCTTTCATAAAAATTCAGTGTTAGAGCAAACATATCATGAAAGAAAAAGGCTATTGATATCATATATAAAATGGACAGACTTTTTAGATTTTTCGGTGCTACATAAAACTTAAGCAGTATGTTAACTGCATAACTAAATATGATTTAATTTTATACTTCATTATAATGTTCTATAAATAAACTCACAATTGGGATATAAAAAGCCCTCTAGCACATTACATTCCCTCTTTTTGCTTAGAAGTTAATGGTCATCATCATCTAGTCTTAGGACCTTCTATAGCATTCACCTAGGAAATTCCTGAGCTCCTTATATGCATTCTTCATTTCCATCTTCATTCTCTTCTCTCCACCTCTCTCTGCCACAAGGCTAGCTGCTAACCGCCCAGCACCAGCCCAGTTTATGAGCCCCACCCTCCTCCTCAGCCCTGCAGTCCTCTCTGCACTTCAAACCCGCACACACAGGGATCCCAGGCTTCTGCAGCAGCCATCACGATAAAAAAAAAGTGTGCTGGCCAGCCACGAATCTTTCAGCGCCAGAGTGAACATGACCCACTCTGCACAGAGAGTCCAGCCTTAAAAAAACATCTGCCAGAAGTAAGGGTAGAATTCAGGCACTGAGATGGGGACTAAGATTCTCCATCCACTGCCGACCCAGTCACCACAGTCAGAACCGCCAGGAGAGGCTGAGAGGCTGAGAGGCTCCTAATCCCACTTCAGATAAGAGTCTAATGTTGTCAATCCCATGAAGATAGATCTCTGGCTCCTGTCTTTGCCCCTCAGTACTCACAGCCCTGGAGCCACCATTTATTTGATCCAGATTCTTCCCAGAAATCCAGGCTCCCCATGAACTGCACAGATGGAAAACCAACATCCTCCCTGCAGGTGCCCCTATTTCCAGGGCAGCAAAGGTCAGCTGCAGTGCTTGGTTGAATGAAAGGCCAGGGGACAGAGGCCCATACCTCACAAATCCAGAGAAACTCTGCCTCCTACCCATGTAGGGCACAAAGCGCTAGGATGAATGGAGGAACACGTGTTAAATACACAGGCACCATGCTCTGCATGAAAAAAACATCCTGCCTTAAACCAAATTTACACACCCAGTCTCCTCACGCACACCTTTATGACTTGGGACTCATTTTACTTTTCTGCATACTCGGAGCACCCTTGTGGCAATTGATGCTCCACCGTCTCCTCATCTCATCCCTTCAGCTCACTGGCCAGTACTAACATACAACTGTAGCTCTCCTTGGAGACTACCCTGGGTAACATGGTCCCAGCCTGACTGAGCCCTGGGATCTCTCCTTCCCATTCTTCCCCTCTAGAAGCCTCCACCTAGTCTACCCTGGTCCTGCTTATGCTGCCACATGCTACAATATTACACGAACACATCTTCACACAACCTCACATATTCCCCTCAAAATCTGTCTTAGAGCTTTCTAAATTACATACTCACTCTAGAATGCTTACGTATTCGATAGCCAACTTTTTGCTTTAAAAGTCAAAAATTGGCAGGAAATGATATCTAGTAATACCACAAAATAAGCACTATCTCTAGAGGAAGGAAGAAGACATCATCTAATACTGCTATCAAATTTTCAGCTCCCTAAACTCTGCAATTCTTCCCTTAGGGGATGGATTATGTTGCAGAGGAGCATTTGGCTTTCTTATGTGACTGGCTAGGAAAGCGTGTTCCCTTCCCAGAGGTCCAGTTTATTCTTAAAGGGTCCAGCAAAAATGTCTCATAGGCCAGGAAACCATCTCTTCTAATGTAATAAATTGGTTTGGTCTTTTCAGGAAAGGGAGGACATCTTATAAACTGAGGAGCACCAAGATGGATTATTTGGGGAGACAGAGTTTAAAAATCCAAATGAAAACACAAAAGAAAAATGTAAGGACCACTGGCACCACAGGAAGCCCTAAACTGGACACATGGCATGAATTATACTAGATCCTATTGATTCATTCATTCAACTTACATACCAGGCTCTGTCTCAACCTGATCCCTGCCCTGATCCAACTGCTAGTAATTTATTAGAAGGTTTTGTTTAGGGGCACCTGGGTGGCTGAGTCAGTTAAGTGTCCGACTACAGCTCTGGTCATGATCTCGCAGTTCATGAGTTTGCGTTCTGTGTTGGGCTCTATGCGGACAGCTCAGAGGCTGGAGCCTGCTTCCGCTTTTGTGTCTCCCTTTCTCTCTGTCCCCCACCTGCTTATGCTGTCTCCCTCCCTCTCTCTCTCTCCCTCTCTCCCTTCATAACTCCCTCCGTCTCTCAAAAATAAATAAACATTAAAAATTCTTAACAAAGGTTTTGTTTAAATGCTAGACTTTACAGAGAGTAGTGACATTATTATTAATTCTTGGTTACGTTTTCAGGTTTTTTTTTTCTAAGAATTATGCTGAGGACCCTGTGCACATTATTGGAGGATGAGACATCCTTTCATTTACATCACAGAAAAGAGGCTTTCTTTTAAAATGTCATTATTTTGGGGCACCTGGGTGGCTTGTTGGTTGAACATCCACTCTTGATTTTGGCTCAGGTCACGATTCCAAGGTCATGAGACTGAGCCCTGTGTTGGGCTCCACACTGAGCATGGAAATGCTCGCTCTCTCTCTCTCTCTCTCTCTCTCTCTCCTTTTTTCCTTCTCTCCCACTCAAGCTCTCTCTCTCTAAATACTACTACTACTAATAATAATAATACTAAAATGAAATGTCATCATTTTATATTAAAAACAGGAGACAGTTCTCGCTTCCTAAAGTTTATATTTATGATAGAATATATTTTCACAACTGCATTTTATCTGTTCTCCAGCAAACAAGTTTGTTTAAAGCAGACAAAATATTGCTTGAGCCACTGTTTCCTTAAAAGAAAACTAATCAGTGTACCTCCTTTTCTGTCATCTTTATCTTCTCCTCCACAAAACAAACCCACCACCACCACAACAAAAACACCTCTGCTCCAAATCTATCTGCTTTTAAAATAGTGTGTGCGGCGCTAAAATATTTGGACAAGTAGGTTTAGCTTGTGTGCACAAAGCTTCAGATGTGTTATTAATGTTTTCACTGTTTACGAGAGGAGGGAGAGAGAGAGAGAATAATAAAGGTAGAAGTGAGGGAAAACCCACTTGAAATCACTTCTGCCCTCTGGGTGTGTCTAGTAGGGAAAGTTTCCTACTCAATATGAAAGTCAACTTTCTGGTTGATGCTTCACTAAGGTCAGATAGTTTCTGCATGCTACAGAAAAGTTAATTTCCTGTCACATTTTTCCTGAAGCATTTGTGCACTTTGGCTAAATTAATGCTAGATTTTCCACCAGGGAAGAACTAGGCTTAGGGCTGAAACTACTGGAATGCTATTATACTTCCTATTGCTTGTTAAAGAAACAGTGAAACATCAAGAGGAAAGTCAATTGTGACACTACAATTTTGGACTTCTGGTGGCATGCTGAAACATAACTGTAAAACTTAACATTTGTCAAGTACATTATATTGTAACTTTTTAATGAAAAAGGACTATTGTCGATACACTTATGTTACCTACATGCATTCTTTTCCCTCAAGAGATGCTAAATGCAGTGAGAATATTTTTCTGACATTATCCTTTGGGATGTGTTAAAACTAATTGAACACGGGAGCTATTAGGCTAAGCGGCTATAATGCAGTGGTGGCCTATTTAAGGTAAACCAAAATCTAAGCCTATAAATCCGTCAAGGTTAGGAAATCAAAATCTAAGGACAACCAATCATAAATAGCCAGCTAGGGTTTAAGCTATAGCCAATCGATAATTGCCTTACTTTAGGGTGCCTGGGTGGCTTAGTCGGTTAAGCATCTGACACTTGATTTCAGCTCAGGTCATGACCTCATGATTCGTGGGTTTGAGCCCCCCGTTGGTCTCCACACATTGCAGAGCCTGCTTGGGATTCTCTCCCTCTACCTCTCTCTCTCTTCCCTCCTCACTTATGCCCTCTTTCTTAAAACAAATAAACAAACAAAAATAATTGTTTTACCTTGCCTTCACCTTTTCTCTATTAAAGTCTCTTCCTCAGCTCCTGACCCGGAAACACTCTTAACCACTTCCAGTTTGGCACTTCCTGATTAGAATCAATTTTTGCTCAAATAAACTCAAAGCTTTCTACATGTCTCAGTTTTTTTTCCATTCATTTTTAATTTAATTTAATTTTTAACTTAATTTTTTGAGAGAACGTATGTGTGCAGATGGGAGGGCTGGGGTAAAGACAAAGAGAGAGAGAAAGAGAGAGTCCCAAGCAGACTCCACACCCAGTATGGCACCACATGAGGTACGGTCCCAATACCAGAACAGTGAAATCATCATGACCTGAGCCAAAATCAAGAGTCATATGCTCAATCAACTGAACCAAGCAGGCACCCCCCAACCTCAGTTTATCTGTTAATGGAATTGATAATATTTATTTCCTTGCCTTTTATAATTTCAATGTTTTTTAAAACATTCTGAGCTATAGTGTCTAACTTGATCCCACAACATCTTTGGTACAGATATTTCCATTTCTATGCCATATGATATGAAAAGAAACCAAAGAAGTCACTTGTTCATAGTCACTCAACTCTTCAGCATTAGAAGTGGGTCCCCATTAGTTCCTTTTTTTAAAATTTTTTATTTAAATTCTAGTTGGTTAACATATACAGTAATATTGGTTTCAGGAGTAGGATTTAGTGATTGTCACTTACATATAAAACCCAGTGCTCATCACAACATGTGCCCTCCTTAAAAACCATTAGTTATTTTTTAGTTCTTTTTCTCTTTCACCTGGGGAGACAGTGAGCAGAGAATTGAAGGATCTGCCTCAGATACACTGACCTTTAACAAACACACCACCACCCCAACACAGTCCACTCTTCCTTATGTCAAAAGGAAGAAACATCAGGTTGTTAAAGCAATATTACTATTTAACAAACTCTCTTTTCTCCCTATAGATTATTCATTATCATGAGGCCTTTCCCTTGTCTGAATCTCCCATCCTGAATTAGTCATTCTTCCCAGATTGCTCTCTGAGGCATAGTCAGAATATACTTAGGACAGCAGATACAAGCTTTGACTTGTCAAAAATCAGCTGTGAGGTGTGTTATAAGAAATTGGCTATGAAGAGAATTAAAATATCAAAATTTGTGCATAATTTACACTTCATAAACCAGGGAAGATGTGCTGCATTCCTACTACTTAGAGCCAAACGCTTTCTTGACCAGGAGAGGCAGGAAGTATTGTTCATGTATCCTTAGAAAACCAGTGGATGGGATGCCTGGGTGGCTCAGTCGGTTAAGCATCCAACTTCAGCTCAGGTCATGCTCTCACAGTTCATGGGTTCAAGCCCCGTTTCGGGCTCTAGGCTGACAGCTCAGAGCCTGGACCCTGTTTCGGCTTCTGTGTCTCTGTCTCTCTCTGCCCCTCCCCCGCTCATGCTCTGTTTCTCTCTGTCTCAAAAATAAATAAACAAAAAAATTAAAATTAAAAAAAGAAAACCAGTGGAAGTGCCTGCATTTGACTCATTCAGAGGTATCAAAGAGAAACTCTAAAGACTGCTAGCATAGAACATGATACTTTAAATAATTGCTTAAGCAGACTATAGTGAAGAAAGCACATAGACTGAAGATCAAAAGTGGGATCTACATATGTTCATTCTGGAAAAAAATATACAGTATAATCCATTTAAAGTGCTTGTTTTTGCGGTCAGAGCTTAAATCCAACTTCTTGGGTCAGGAAAAACATCAACATTTACTGAATACAAACCTTGGTTAGCACCATGTGTTTTCAGACACCTATTCAATTCTCACACATCAGGCTTAGTTAGCTCCATTTTTCCAGTGAGAAAAATGGAGAATTTAGAAATCGAGGTAAAATTTGCCTATGACCTCTACTAGTATATTACACAGCTAGAATCTGAACCACTGTGCACCAAAGCCCATGTTTGTTCCACAACATACCTATGCTCTATGAGACTTCTTATTCAACATGTTTAAAAGGCTTGAGGTCAGCAGGCTTGATGGAGATAGTTAGGTATATTCCCACCAATAGGCAGGGTCTCGGAGTCTACCCTTAGCAAGTTTATCTGATTGGGATGCATCCTAAGCAAACCGACAGGGGTTCCATTGAGAGTCCCCAAGTAAGGACTAGAGATATCAAATGTAGTTACATTTCAGCACACATGATTGGACCCATTCTGCTCTTCCAAGTCCTTGTGTTCTTCTTAATGACTATTTTGTTCATCTATTATTTTGGGTCTTAAGTGAATTAGCTTCTCTTAGTGAATTTAATTGAAAGTTAAATAACTTCTGTTCATTAAGATACTTACATATGACAAAACCTCAATTTATATTTTATTATTATATTCCTTTTCAACCCTGTACATAATTCTAGATGTTTGGTTTCACATTTTGAACAAGTATCTGGAAAGTGCAAACGTTGCCAAAGTACTATTTACCATGCAAATTTCCAACTTTGGTATAGTTTTTGTTAGAGAACATAAATCCTGTTTTAGAAAATGAGCTCATCCTTTTAGTGAGAATGGCTCCTTAGAAAAAAATGTCTGAAGGAAACCAAAGGGAAAAATGAAACCAAACATTCCTTTCACCCCAAAAGGCCACAGACTCAAAGTTGATAACAAGAAGCACTTTTTATAATGTGAGTGTATCTAGCAGTTTCCATTTCAGAGAGTTTATGTGAGTTTCCAATTCCATTAGGAAAAAAAAAAAAAAACGGAATTGCTCAGAGGGAGAAAGAAGCAGAAGCTATTGTCACTATCTTGAAAAAACAAGAAAGAATGACACCCATAAATTGATTAATTCTTTGATTCATAGGAAATTTAACATAACTTGCTTAAATATGAGCTTCATCAAGACTTCATTAAAATTTATCCAATGTAAGCAAATTTGAATTTGTTTAAAATTCTCTCAGTATGAACAATTTTTCACCTGTGTGCATATTTCATTATAAAAATCTAACATAGCTCTAATCAACTATCTCAAAGAAATCCACAGGCATTAAATGCTCATCAGGCAGCCCAACTAATTCTCTGAAAGTCACATACTTGTTAGTATGCTGACATCATCTCCTGAGAGACTCCTGTGCATAGACCCCTGTATTTAGATTCTTATCAGCATATATTTAAAATATTTACCTTCAAATATGGTTGAAATATAAATATAAAATGGAAATGGAAAAGCTCAATTTTTAGTGGAATTAATTTGTTAGAAAGAAAGAAAGAGAGGTTAGATGATGGTGACCAAGAAGCCAAGCGACGGGAAGTAATTAGAAAGGCACACTGGTTGGGAAAAGATGTACTTACTCCTTCTCCTCCTCCTCCTCCTCCTTCCTCTTTCTTAAATACAGTAGATACCTGAGATCTCTTACAGGATAAAGATTCCAATTAGGCAAATGAGCTAAAGAGAGCAGGAGAAATGGATGATAACTGAAGCAGATTCAATGTAGCAAGATGGAAGATGATTAGCGTTAGTCACAAGTATAAGAACAGATGGTCCAGAAAGGGGTTCAAGGGATTCTGGCACAAGAAAAAAGATGGGGTGGAGGATCTGAGAGCTCAAAACAAAAATAAAAGAGATGGAAGGACTTCTCATTTTTTGGTCTCTGCTTTAAGGTAGGCTTTCTCTGATCCTCAAAGTCATCATTCATTCATTCATTTATTGATTAGATATTTACTCAGAGTTCACTATGTGTGAGATTGTTTTGGCACTGGGGTCGTAAGCAGTAAACACATTAAGTCATGTACCTGCTCATAAAGAGTTTATATTGTATGTCAGGAGAAAGACAACATATAAATATATTTATTTGTCCAGGGTCCAAAATCTTAACCTCTTTCCTATACTCCCCATCCAACTCATCCCTCCACATCCTCAACTATAGTATGTCAATCCCAGCATCTTAAATTTTTTAGAAAAAGGAAAGACTCAGCCCAAATCAATGACCTTGAGTAGAGATAAACTGGCCTGACTCTGACTGACATAACAGCTTCCCCAAGGTTTGTCTTGATTCTAAAGGCACATTTTAGTGTGAAAAGGCAACAGCTTAGATGCCAGAGAGGGAGAAAAACTCAACAAGGCTTTCATCTCAGACTCTCCTTACCCAGGTACTCATGTTCACTGCAGCCATTATTTATTGCTCACCTATTTTGTGAAGGTCAAACGGCAGAGTCTGTAAGGACTATGGGGATGAGTAAATCCTCAAGAAAATTACATAATGGTTAATATTTATTGAGCACTTTCTATGTGTCAGCCACATAAGTGCTTCACAAGATTTATCTCACTTAAGCCTCATGTTAGCCTTGTAAGGTAGGTGATAAGATATCCCTTTTAGGCAAGAAAAAATGAAGTCCTAGAGAGATCAAGAAATGTGCCCAAGGTAGCAAGGTAACAAGTGCTATTAATTTGACTCCAGAGCTCATGTGCTGAACTGTTCTGCCTCCTAAATTTTATGTTACCTGGGGCTGCCATAACAAAGTACTACACAAGTGGCTTAAAATAACAGAAACACATTGTCTCACAATTCTGGAGTGTGGGTGCCTGAGATCAAGGTGTCAGCCATGCCATGCTCCCTCTGAAAACTGTAGATGAATTCTTCCTTGTTTCTTTCTACCTTCTCATGGTTTGCCGGCAATCTTTGGGGTTCCTTGGCTTGCGGCTGCACAACTCCACTCTCTATCTTCATCATTACATGGCATGCTTCCCATGTGTCTCTGTCTTCATTCGACTATCTTCATATAATAATAGTTGTATTGGATTAGGGGCCCATGATGCTCCAGTGTGACCTCATATTAACTAATTACATCTATTACAACCGTATTTCTGAATGTCACATTCTGAGGTACTGGAGTTAGGATTTCAACACATCATTTTCAAGGGGGAATGCAATTCATTCCATAATGCCAGTGAGTGAAAAGAGTATATGGAAACAGAATGAAGGGTATATTGAAATAGAATGAATATACTATACGAAAATAGAATGAAGACATCATACGAAAATAGAATAGAGAGTATATGGAAATAGAATGGAGAGTATATGGAAATAGGATGGAGATAGTATACAAGAATAAAATGGATATAGTATATGAGAATAGAATGGATATAGTATATGAGAATAGAATGGATATAATATACTAGAATAGAATGGAGAGTATATGGAAATAGAATGGAGATAATATATGGATATAGAATGAAAAGATTATATGAAAATAGAATGGAGAGAGTATATGGAAATAGAATGGAGCTTATATGAAAATAGAATGGAATATACAGAAATAAAATGGAGATAGTATAGGGAAACAGAATGGATACAGCTAGTAAATCACAGGTATCAGGCCAATCCTGTCATGGTTATCAACTCCATTTGTTACTCTGAGAGGCACTTCCTTTCTGTGAGCTTCATTTTTCTCACTTACAAAGATCTCAAACCTAATGATCTCTACCTTATTTCCAGTTCTAATGTTCTCATGTTTCTTCATGTCCAAATAATTGTATTGAAAAATAAGTTTTATTAGGGATGCTTAAGCACACATCAAGTCAGGGAGACAAGGCCTGCCACCAGGAGGAAGTGAAATTCCAGTTTCCAGAATGCTTGAGGAATGATTGTGAAGATGTCTAGAGGTATTGATTAGGGCAGACTCATTGGAGAGGACTCCAGGCAAACATGGTAACTAGGGTAAGGCCGGCTTGTGGATTACAAATAAAAGCAGAATGGAACATAAGACCATAAAAGTATGTTAGGACATACCAAGAGCGAGAGGGATAGATTCTACTCAACTTAGTGGGTTCAATACAACAACCTGAAGGCTGTTGAGGACAGAGATCATGGGTGTTGTACGCAGATGGCTTAGAATATCCAGTAGATTGAAGGGGAACTATTTAGATTACTGAAATAGTGTAGGTTAGTGACAGTGAGGATACAGCGTTAAGGCTGTGAAGGTAAACTCTAAGATTTTGGAATATTAGTTAGTTATTACCTGGATTCATTTGGAGTCTTAGGAAAAACTCATTACATACCAGGAATACAGGCTTGTGCTAAGGTGATATTTACTAAAATTACTTAGTATAATAAAGGGTGAAATGTGCATCATGGTCTCCAGAGAGAAATCAGAGGTCAGAGTTGTAAAAGGAACAGTATGTCTAAAGGTAGTATATAAACCACAAAGAGGACATCTAGGAATGTACCAGAAGCCAGGGAAATGGAGAACAGATTGGGAAACAAAGCAGAAGTTGAGCTGGCTTGAAACAAGTGGTTCTGAATAAGGACTGTGAACAGAGCAAGAGTGTGTGGCCTTTACACAACAGCATAAATATAGTTAATACTACTGAGTTGTATACTTAAAAAATGATGAAGGTAAATTTTCTATTTTATAGGATTTTTTTTACCACAATTAAAAATTTTTTAAAAAGGTAACAATTAAAAAAAGAAAATAGATAACTTGAAAAGCATTGTGGCCTTTCTAATTGGCATTTCTCACCAAATGACTACGTGGATCAGTGATTGGCAACAGATTTAGTAAGGAGCCAGGCCAATGGGTTAGATGAGGGGCAAGGTAGAGAGAAAGAGCAAGTAGTATCAAATATAACTTTAAGGTTTAAAACCTATGCATCCAGGAGAATGGGGATTGGAGGAGCCCTTTTCACAGAAATAGAGAGATCAAGAGGAGTCACTGATTTGGGCACGAAAACTTTGAAAGAAAAATATTTGAGTTTAAGTAGTTTTTATTACTCCTCCATAAAAGACAGCAAGAAATTGGATTTGCAGATCTGGGGGTTCAAGAGGGAGATTCAAGCTAGGGATATACCTATAGGTTATCCATAGAGGTTGAAAATTAACAGTATATAAAGTTGATATAATCACAAAGGAAAAGTACAAAATAGGACGATTGAAGGTCCAAATACACTAACTTTGGCAAAGTCTACATTTAGTGTCAGAGGAAATGGCTCCTGAAAGAGACCACCAGTTATCCATAGTGGTCAGAGAATAATCCCACTGTGGCATGGAATTCACAAGGGAAGTTTCAAAGAAAGAGTTTTGGCCTTCTTCAGAGAAGAAGGATGTAGACTGGAAATAAATCATTTCATCGGGTAGCCAAGGGGTCAGTGAAGACAAGATTCAGTAGAAAAGCCCAAACGAAAAGGAGAAGGAATGGGCGGGGGGGCGGGAGGCCAGCAAGTGAATCCAAAGAGAACCAGCCACAGTTTCTGAGGGAAAGGACAGAGAGGGCACCCTGGATTCAGTGGATTGCCAGAAACAAAGAAAGCTTTTTGTCATAGGATATGAGTATGTTTCCTGGCAGAAGGCACATCCACTGGAAAGGTTTGAAATGGCAATATTGTAACTAATAGAGAATAACTCTGGAATCCCTCCGGAAAATGTTGAGAGGTGGTGTTCAAGAACACAAGAGGAAAGTAAGATTTGGCAAAGGAGAGGCATTGGTCAATGGCCTTGGAACTGGATCTCCCTACCTTTATTTCTACCCTCTTCAGTCCATTTCTGCAATGTGTTCTGGAGTGTTCTCTACAACATAAATCTATTCATGCCACTTTTTGCTTACCACTCTTCAGAGGTCCCCTGATGCCTTCACGATAAAATCCAGATTCTTTACCATGCCCACATTCCCACATCTAGCCCCTGCTGAATTTTCTACCTCGTTTATGTGCCTTTCTGCTCAACTTCCCCATCATAGTGCACGCAACACAGACACACAGACACACACACACACACACACACACACACACACACACACACACACACCCCACATAGTGAATACTTTGAATCCTCCAAATCTATCACACCATTGAATTTCTTCTTTGCATATCTGGCATTATCTGCTTTTAATACATTTCTCTTTCTCCACCCTTTCTAACTCCTTCTCATCTTTCAAAATGTTCTAGTAAAGTTATGGATTCCCTAGCTTTTTTTTAAATTACTCATCTGTCTCACAGTGTCCTTTATTTCTGTGTCACCAGTGCCTAGTACTGTCTGGCACCAATAGACTGCCCAATAAATAGTCACTGTAGGAATGAAGAAAATGAACGAATGAATGAATGAAATAGATTAGGATGAGAAAGGGTAAAGATGAAGTGAGAATTTTTTTTCAGCTGGAGACGAGAGTTCCGAGTAAGATAATTACAAATACGTCACTGAAAGACAGCGATGCCATTTCCCAAGAGTAAGAGCACGTTTCAACATTTTCTGTGACTTTCAGAAAGCAAGATTAGCATAATTATTGTATCAGCTGCCAGGTCACCGTGCCTCACGTACCCCTCCAGTGGACATCCCGGTGTGCCACGTGGTGGAAAGCGATGGACACTGCATTTACCACCTTGGCCGCCACAGACCTGGGAGTGTTCCTATGCACGATACCGATTGAGAAGGAGGGACTACCTTTGCCCTGGCAGTATTGCTCTCACTGAGGTCCAGGCTTCCCCAGTGGCCACCCGGAGAGTCCAAGTTAACACTACGTGGTAGCAGCTTGCAACAACCCTAACCAATGAAAAGACAGAAGAAGGGGAAAGCCAGGAGATCAACCACTTGTCCCTTCTGCCCCTTCCCCACAACGCCTGTTCTGAGAAGCAGAGTTTCCTGCAGCCTCTCTGGTTATGTCTCCTCTAAACGCGCCCATTTGTGTTTCTCTCCCTATTCCACCCCCCACCCACTCTTGCATCCCTGGGATGGCAACATCCAATCAAGTGTCAGCTTGTATGTATTTGCCTCAGGTTCTGCTTATAGAAAACCCGGGCCAAACGATCAATTTTTAGAAATTTCCCAAGGTTAAAAATATTACACATTACTAGAGACACAAACAAAATTACGTAGAGTATGTCTGTATGAAAACACTCAATTATTTGCACGGGGTTATGGTTGGATACTGGGAAGAGCAGTTGTAGAGAACAGTCACTGAAGGAGAATGGAGGTGCCAGAAGAAATGGAGAATGACTAGTCAAGCAACAAAGAACTAGAAATTCTCCATCTGGAGCATCAACAGGGGATAATCAGTACCACATGGCTACGGTGAGTGTAAGCATATTCTCCAAATAGCAAAGTTTCCATTCAAGGAGCAGACACTAAGGATCTATACTGAGCATATTTTCTTCCATTGTGTCTGTTTATAATTTAATGTGTTTTGACATTGTGAAATATTTAAGTGTTAGATTCCAGGAAAATACATAAATCTACTGAGTGATCTCCTTCAGTGAAGACAAATGAAATTGTCTTCGGTTTAGACATTAAATTGAAGTAGTTTTAAAACATGGCAGATTATCAGCCCAAATTCAAACTAACTTTGGGAGGAAACCCAGAAGAAATGACGAAAGGACAGCTGCTTAGCAAGGTCCTTTTGGAAAGTTCAGATGGAAAAAAAGAATTAAAACTTGGCCAGAGAAGGAGAGTCCTCTCTCACTATGGAAAGTTGGCATATACTAGACCATGATCTCAATCTGTATTGAAAACAGTTTTAGACAGTGAACCAGGTCCCAGCTGTAAAGGTGTAAAGGGCACAGTCCATCTCCCACCTTTAAATATTTGCTACCACAGACCCCTCTGTTGCGAGGCTGACAGAATACAAAAGGTCTTCTCTCAGAAAGAACCGCAACCAACAGACTGGGAAATAGTTACTGCTTATTCATGACAGTAAGAAAACTATGATTCGAGAAATAGGCTGTGAGTGTATTTTACTTTCTGAATGCTTATCCCTTACAGACACTTCAACATTCACAGTAACTTTTTCAAACATCTTCACATGGCTCCTTTCATTAAGATTTTGTTTTCCTTTTTCAGATTTACAATTCCAAACCCAACTTCTACCTGCTGGAGGGGCAAGTAAAGTTTAAACGCATTGCTTTTTAAGCTCTTTGTCTGTTTGCTTCTTAGTATTTCTTTAGGTTAGAATATCTGAAGGATCATGATTTTTCCCAGACTACTGTGCATATGCACATACACAATACGATGTATGCAGTGTCTGCCTTTGGTGGCCATCTTAAAAGTCCAAATGTTTCCTGGAATCCATGAACCTTAGGTCAAAATCAGCTATTTTAAGTAACTCTTAAAATCAATTTAAAATGGATGGATACCAGTAAGGGAAAGCCCTAGAAAAGTGAACGTTTTGGTTTGTAAATAAAAGTAATATCAAACCCCCAAATTTCTAGACATAAACAATGCTTCTGTAAAATGCCCAAAAGCTATATTTTAGGTCTTGGGGAAAACCAGTGTAAGCATGTTGTTAGTTTTTTAATGAATCTCATAAGGTAGCTCTTTTTGAGAATGATCTATATATTGATCCCAAACACATTTGTTTTTTCACTTTTACTTTCTTCAAGAATGTTTAATCTTCAAAACTGGATTCTTAATTGATTCCTGTTTCGGAACACATATCACGAGGAGAACTAAGATGTATCTGGGTGTAACTAACTTCCACTTGATTCTTTCTAGTTTCTTTTCAATCTCTAATAAAAACTGGCTCTAAACCAAAGGCTGACACAAGTTAAGAAGAGAGATAGATGGCAAATGTTTGGGAATTCAGTTTTCATATCTACCGGGCCTCTGAATTATAATTGCGAATTGAGAATCTTGCTTATGGTTAAAATATTTAAGGCTGTGAATAATTTGGGGGGAAAAATCATGTGATTGGCATTTCTGTGTGTGTCAAGAAAATTCTAGAGTGAATGCTTTACGCTAGTAGCCAATAAGTTTCAGATGGTTTACAAGTAGCGGGAGAACCAAAGAAGAAGTGGAATTCTCTGCCAAATAACAGTTAACATATGTCTATGTTACAGGCAAAAGCAGCAGTCACGTAAAGTCAAGCAGGGAGTAAGAAGGGCTGTGAGTTAATGAATGAAAACCTTTTCATCCACAATTCTTAGCAAAAATTATACATACTTAAGATCAAAACCATCTCAATGATTTTTAAAGAAACTATATGCATTAAAAGTGGGGAAAAAACCAAGAAGTGACTTTCCAAGTCACGGGTTACATCCACTAGAAAGTTGATGTATTCAAAAAATGCAAATAAGAATTGATGTCAGTATAAATGAAGAAAACATACACATTATTCCCTGACTTCAGAACCTCTAATAATTGATTCGCACTCGCCAGTTGAAATTTCATCCAGAAGTGTTTCTGGTGATGCTATCTGCTATTCTTTGTCATATTTCTTGGCCAAGATGTTTCTTGACATTGATAAGCTAAGGCACTCACTTAAAAATTTGAATTTTTTTTTTGTTCTAACCTACTATTATTTTGTGTCTCATCAAGTTCTTACAGTTGTGTTTTCATGAACGGTTATTAGAGCTTTGAACCTACTTTGATTTAAGCATCAGTCCTGTGGTAGGAACCGGGTGGACGTACCATGTCACATGGTAGTCCTGTGGCCTGCCTCAACATCTTTGAGTGTCAGTCATCTTAACTGAGAAACGATGACCATCACACCTCCCTTACCTGTCTCACAAGGTTATGAGTCTGAAAACAAGTGCATAAAGGAGTTTTTGAAACATGATGGTAGTACTGCTGGAGGTATTAGCAATAATGGCAGCAGCAGTGTGTATTCAACAGGAAATTCTGCTCCAAACAATAACCACAGATGTAGGCTCTACCTAAATCTACTGCAGGTATAAGAAAGTACTTAAAGATTCCTAAATTATATTGCTAAATATAATTTATATGGCTATACCTCTTGCTATAGCATAGAAATCAGTAGCTTTGCTACTATGGATTTTTGCATGTGTTTTTTCCTATTTCTTTTTCCTTTTTTAGGCTGGATTATATTAAAGGTCATCATTACACTAACAGGCATGAACAGAATGGTATACTAAAACAGAAATTCTGTAGGGCTTTTTTGTGTGTTCTGTGTTTATTCCAAGACTTAAAAAAATTAGTAAAGCTAAATAAATAGTGTGAGTTTAGAATAATCAATATTTCCCAAAATCTATAAACAATAAAATTCAGGGCGTCGATTTTTTTTTTTTGAGGAAACGTATTATACTATTCTTTCAAATGGTTCAGAAATAAATATGTTGCTTTAAAAATGCATTCGCCAAGGAAAACTGGATTTAATCAATTATAAAATGGAATTCTGGAATATCTTGGAGTCTGGAATGGTCTGGTCACTCAGAGTGACTACCTTGAGGAAACACTTAACGTTGATCCAATGTTCTGAATCTCTGATTTATGTTCCTGAACTGTAAATCTCCAGATCTCTTAGAATCCTAATATTTTAGAAAGAATTTACATCACTCCAATGTCCTCCAAATTGTCTATTGCTGAAATGAAGTGAAATTCTAAGAGATGAAATAATGGCCTGCACTTTCTGGCAGTAAATAGAAGCTGAAGCTAACATGTGTCTCACTGCCATAAGGTCACTCTCCGGGCCGACTCTACTCTGGATCCCTTTCAGACCTCTTGGAAGTTAATTTTAGTTTTACAGAGAGGACAGAGAGAAGCAGACTGCTGTCTTTGCAGAAAACGTCAAGGTTCAGTTTATGACCGTCTTACCTTTCTGATTTCCTGTGCATTACCCGAGGGAAGGAAGCACTGTTTGTCCAGGGAGATTCCTTTCTTGCATCTGCTTGCTTGGGTTTCGGTGGGTGTGTTTGGGGCGGCCCCAGGGACAGGGGCTGCGAGCTTCCTGGTCCCTCGGAGTGTCAAGGTCTGGTAGAAGAGGCAGATGGCCACCACCAAGCCCACCAAAAAGGGCCGGGGGCAAAATCGCCGACGACAAGGGAACACTGGACGACAGACCATGACCAGCTCAGCTTCACTTGGCCCCTGTCCACGTTGCCGGAAGAGTCATAGCAGCTATTTTTTGCCAGCATGAAAAAATACAAATCAGTCTTCTTCCACAACTTCAATCAAGAGTGTTCCATCTCCGCTTAAGAACTTTCCGAAGGACCATGCCAAAGAATCATAGGTCCCAAAAGTCTGAGGCGGTTAATAAGATCCTTCCCATGGATGACACTGAAAAGTGGCTGGCCTGGGTTTAGAAAAGACATCAAAATAATACTAGTGGTAACTAATAACCTGAGCGTACCCCCAGGCTGCCCAACTGTTGCTTCCGGTGATGACTTATTTTCACAACATCCTTAGACTCGCAGCAAAGACTCTACAGCAAAAGAGAAAACAATACCAGAGTAAATCTGGAGTCTAGAAACGGCACTGAAGAGCGCTAAAGGTTAAAACGAGAAGTGCCTGTTGCACCGCGGGTTGCGGGCCAGCTTGCCCGAGCAGCTCCTCATTCTCCTCCGGGTCTGGAGCAGTCCCGCTTCCAGCCTTTCATGGTCCTTCACTGCTTCCCTTCGGTCCGTTTTAAATCGCCACTTTCCTGTAAGCATTCACGGCTTTTCACATAAAAAGGGAACGCACGCTTTGAATGGACATGGTTACTGCCGGAGTTTTGCTCCTATTTGTCTCATTCCGCTTCAAGTTCAAAGTTCTGTGTACTTATTCAGTTTTCATCCTTTCAGCCACAGAAAAAAGTTTTCACGATCCCCTCACGGACTGTGGATCAAAACCACGCGGAAGGACACACCCGGCCGCGTGACGCCAACGCATCTCCACTCGCGGACGCACGCCCGGCCGCACGGCGCCCCCCGCACGCGCGCGGCGCTCCGGGCTGGGCGCTGGGTCCGCGCGCCGGGGGCCGCACGGGACGGCGCGGCGGGGCGGGGCTACGGCCGGCAGCGCGGGGTCCGGGGCCGCAGCCGCGCGCCGTCAGCCCCGCCTCGGGACGGCTGGCTTCCCCGCGCTGGGGAGCGCGTCCCCCGCTGCCCAGGAAATGTGGCTGTCTCCCCGCAGCCTGCAGAACTTTACATGCACGTTTGGGGTTTGACCCCTGTAATCTCTTTCCCTTAATACAGCATTGGGAGAACAGCCCTTCGTTGACTGATGACAAAGGTCGAGGGCGAGGCGAAAAGGAAACTCCGTGCCTGAATTGCTGGGATCTTCACCGGAGGGAAGGGCTGTCCCTCTGACGGTGGCTAAGAGGGTCCACAGTACTCTCTGGACCTCGGAACTGGGAATCCCTGTGAAGGCACCAGAGAAAACTTAGTCATCTTTCTGCTTTGGTACCTAACTCCTATCACTTGTTACTGCTCCTTTCCTGGATTAATGACTGAGTCTTTCAAAGGCTAATTGCCTGATATTTTGCCCCTATAATAAAAGAATAGTAGCAGGTAATATTGTCCTGCGGAAAGAGATACACAGCAGGCTTTATCCAAATTCAACTCAATCTCATGCTGTCCACACCGCCACCAGGACGCTTCTAGTAGGGCAAGTCTGCAAACGCCATCTACTTTTGCTGAGTCAGGTGAAGGAAAGCCAAAGAGAAACGCAATCTGTCCAGTGCTTGCTGCTCAGCTCTTCCAGCTCTTGCTTGGTGAACTCTGGATATATCCAAGGCTAGCTCAGTCATTCTTCAAAGGCTCTGAACCTAAGTAGGTTTTGTAACTTGTTTCTAACCCAAACTCTTATAAGCTGAGGGTCTTCTCTGAGCCCACACCTCTGAAATGATACCTTCTGTCTAATTCCAGTCGCTTATATTTTGTGAGACGGGACGCCCCCTAGGCGTGTCCTGCTGTCATACACCCAGAGAAATGGGCGTCCGTGGTTCCTTGCTTAGAAGAAACGGCTTTAACACCTTTATGAACCAGATTAAATAAAGCGTTACAAAGTTAAGCACTCACAATAATGCTAGATGTATCCCAATTCCTTGTATATATCCCCTCCAGTCTGTTTAATATTATTTGATTTATAGATTTAGCATTCTCAATACCATGACAAATGAAGAAGTACAGAAAGATCAAGTGGCACTTGACTTTTAGAAGCCAAGAGAGGTTAAGAGAAATGGCTCCCCGATAATGTTGGAAGGTATAGTCTTAGTGGACGCAATGTGATTTGAGAAATACTAGGAATTATGAGATCTTTAAATTGCAAGTGTTTCTGTGTTGATGAGATCGAATGAGATAAAGTTCTTTACTAGGAGAAAAGGAATGGACATGCATTTCTATCAAGGCAAAAAATGTGAAAACCTGACAGTTTGGGGAATCTGAAGGGTCATTTTTATGCATCATTAAATTATTGAGTATAAAAAAGCATAAATCAAGATGCTAAAATCACAGTGCCTTTGGGCTGGGAAAAGTGAAAGACACAGCACAAATAATTTTATCGCTAGACTCTAAATAACAAGCATCAGAAAGAAAGTGGAAAATTAATGTTCTAGAAGTGATACCGGTGGCCTGAAAGACCCAGTTCCCTGTTTGACCACTGAGTCTGAGAAGTGGGAGAAGATGGCAAAAAAAAAAGTCTATCTGCGGAGTGGTAAAAAAGGATAAGGCGGAAAGTGGAAGGAAGAGGTGGAAAAGAAGATACAGCAGGAATAACTACTAAACAGACTAAGGGAATCCGTAGACAACATCAGATAGTAGAGTTAACCCGGTCTGGATAGTATCATGCTGCTGCCTCTTAACTGTCTTTAAACAAGTGATTTGTGAAATGAGAGTACTAATGCCTCTTTGAAGTGTATGACATGATATAATGTATGGAAAGCAGCTAAGCATTCTGTATATGTGTGCTGGAAGAATGTGTGCTGAATGCATGTCTGTTATGTTTGGATGTTATGTTTCCAAGCTCATTCTCGGGTGGTGTCAGGCATGTGAACAGATAAACTATCAAAAAATGGACCCCTTGGAACACAGAAGCCCCAAAAGCAAAGATGAGCACTTAGTATCTTCTCTTTCCTTTATTCTGTGAGATGGAGGTCAATGGCAGATGCTGGTTTGGGAGAATGAGACCAAGAGTGGGCTGAGCGTGAGCAGTAGGTGGAGACAGCAGGCAGAGGGTATTCATGCCCCAGTTTTTGATGGAAGGCTAAGCAGGAGCTTGTGTTAAGAGTCTGAAGGCATCAGAACAGGGAACAATGAAGACAGAGTAAGCTGCTTCAGAGAGTGGAGTAGGCAGGTGACACGCTGTCTGACTACGCACCTGTGGGTTCTGGCAGGGTTTCAGACTGAGTGCTTTTGTGCACCTAATTTCAAAAGTATCCCTTTCCACGAAGTTATTTCAGTATTCAAGGGCCTGTATCTAAGCAGCATCAGCATCAACCTAGGACAAGGGAGCGACGGGCCTTTTAGAATTTTGTAATCTCAAGGGTGGACAAAACAGAACAATCTTCTGCCTGAAATCTCTCCAACACAAAATATACTCTTCCATCATACATACGTTTCATTTTGGGGTTTTGGTATGGAATAAGGGGTGAAGGGGGACAGTGAATTTGTTAACTGTTTGAAGAAGGTATTTTTAAGGTATATTTCTTGTTCAAACTAGACTAAAGTTTCTAGATGAATCACCAGACAGACCAAATCCTCCAAACTAAAAGCTTTTCATTTCATTTATTTATTTTTTAAGTTTATTTGAGATGGGGGGTGGGGTGGGGGTTGCGGTCTCTTCAGGGGCAGAGAGAGAGAGGGAGAGAATCCCAAGCAGGCTCCCTGCTGTCAGCACAGAGCTTGACACGGTTTGATCTCATGAACCGTGAAATCATGACCTGAGCCAAAGTCAAATTAGACGCTTAACCGAATGAGCCACCAGGCGCCCCAATGCTTTTTATTTTAAATTGTCCACTAGACCAGCATTTCTGAGCATGCAAATCACCTGGAGATTCCATATGACAACACTTGGTGCTGCTTTTTAAAATGGGAAATCTGCTCTCCACCTCTCCATAGTTCTCAACTAGTTGCTTTACTTCTTTTTCACAACGTTTCTTCCGTGTAAGCACTTTGAATTTGCTTGCACTAGAACCAAAATTACTTTCGTCACAGTCTATGCTGGATTTTAGTGATTAGTGTACTTGTGTCTTTTTGCAATATAAATTGCTTTGTAACAAACTATTTAAATATTCTGTACTGTATGTTAGGGACTAGTATCTTGTATCTTCTTACAGTATCAACTGCTTTGTAACAGAAACTATTTTACTCACCACCATATGCTTGCAGCATCTACTACTGTCTTCTGGCAAGTGATTTAAAAATTTCTGTTTGTAGAGGTCTATACATCACAGATTTAAATACTTTCCATATGATTTCCATTTTTCCTATAGGAAATATTTCACATCTTGGTAACATGCAACCGAGCAAGGGCAATTTTGTCCCCCAGGAGACATGTGCCCATGTCTAAAGACATTTTTAGTTGTCACAACTTATGGGCCCAGGGGGATGCTACTGACATCTAGTGTGTAGATACTAGTGATGCCACGAAACATCCCACAATGCACAGAGCAGTCCTCTACAACAAAGCATCATCCGGTACAAAATGTCAATAGCAGTGAGGTTGGAAAACGGAAATTTAATCAAAAATAGTTATAGCATATTTTTTACATGTGGCTGCCTGATTGTTACTTAAGTTAGAACAGCGTGTACCTGAGCAGCTTCTGGCAATGACATTGGGATTTTAACCACTTCCTAAATGTGTAATTATACCACTTCCCAAAATAAATGCAACGTTGCCCATACAATTTCCTTTAATCCTCTCTAGTTTGTTTTTAAGATTTGTCTCCTCTAAAAGACCATATATTCATATATGTAGATATATGTATACACACACGTACGTATACACACATTTATGCAGATATTCTAGAAAAAGAAAAAACAGTGCATGACAGGAAGGGAGGGAGGGAGAGAGGAAGGAAGGAAGAGAGGATTATTTCAATTAGTGAGTACACATGCAGACTGGCAAACATTTAATCCAATGAATTTGTTTTACCTTTTTTCGGGCACAAATTTACACTGTGGCATGGAGCTGGAATTCCTAAGTTTTTAATCTATCATTCTATAAGACAACAAAATTAGCTTTTGTTTATTATAACATAGTATCAAATTACATTACTTAACTCTATTAGAAATCTCCCCTGTATTCTCTGTAAACCTGCAATATAATATTCCCTGGAAATTATAAAACATTCAAAAAATGTTGTCTCAAGATAGTGATGTCGTTTGTTTTATTTTTAAATGTAATTACAATTCAATCATCCATTCTTATTTTCAGAAATTAAAAGGTATTTTGAAATTTTTAGAGCATCAAATTTACTACCTAAAAAACTGATGTGTGGAATAGGGGATGGAAGCGAGGCGAGTTTTATCTTATCACTTCAATGAAGGCTGGCAATCATTTAGCTACACTGAATGGGTAAGGATACATTCTTTGATAGAGTATGGTTCTTTGGTAACATGTATACCCCATAAATTCAAAAGATTACTCCTATACCTAAACCATATGATCTCTAATATAGAAGCTTATTTTTTTTGTTTTGTTTTCAACAGATAACTGGACTCTTTCAACCATTTATAAATGATAAGTACTGGTAAAGTGAAAACACCTTTTGGCACACTTGTGAAACCCATTCAAGAAAATAGTCATTTGTCATATTAAAGATAAATATATTTAAGTGCTTCAAGGCTATGAACATAAATTTTGAAAATTTCTAATGAGAACTACTGGGGAGGTCATACTAAAACTTTCTACTGAGTAGTCATAATATTAGTAAAATCAGTTACACTAAAGTTTTCTATGGAATAATTATAACATCAGTTATAATATTAGTGAAATTAGTAAAATTTAAGTGAGCTAACTCATATTTATGTTCAGGGTCATTCAGAAATATTTCTGGCTGGCCTCTTACATTAAATTTAAGCTGAGCTGCTTTTTAAAGTAACTTAGTACCTATTACAACTGTTCTTGTTTTAATGTATTAGCATGAAGGGTCCCTCTACTGGATTAGATTTAACAATGCAAAAAGAATTCAAATATGGCCCACTGTTGTTCCCTACAACTGATGTTAAACTTGTGAATGTTTCAAAACTACTTCACCATTAAAGACTAGCAGTTATAATTTTCCTAGGGAAAACTATTCTTTATTCATTAACATAGGGAAGTAGAAATGGAGGCTGAGAATACGCAACACATACGTGAGCGTATTACGTTTTGTACTCTCATTTCCCACATTAGCTTCTGAGTTTTTAATAAGCAGTGGAGAAACGAATGATTACAATATTCTCCTTTGCCAGAAGCAAAGAAAGTAAAAGGTAGCTCTAGATTAACCAAAAACTGAATTATGTGGCTCTGAATTTATTTTTTTTTCAAATAAACATTTTAAGATGCCTAATAATTTATTAGTTAAATACTGACTTATAAAGTATACATACTTACTACTTTAAAATGGAAAGGGCCAAGAAGGGGTATACCTATTTTTTTTATGTCAAACTTCCATCAAAAAAAGAAAACAATTCTGAAGTCAGTTCATCTTTAAATCACTTTAATTTTTCTGGAGCAGATTCAAATCATGAATATTAAGATCCTGGGTTGGAAATTACAGTCTGAGTAATGTAGATTTTATCATCTAAACAAGGAAAACAAAAAATCTTCACTAGGAATTCTAATTTGTAGTTTCAATAACTAGGAAGAAAGATTCACTTTAATTTTAGAGGTTTTTTTTCTTTTTTTAGCAATTTCCAAGTTATAGGCTAGTTGTGTCATCCCTACATTATAATATGAAAAGTACCAGAATTTCATTAAACTGTTAAAATAATCATCATGTATTTAGCCAACAACATGTAAATGCCACCACTACCTCATTAAACACACAATTCTAGGACATTGTGTAAAATGCTCATGTTTCAACTCCTGCTCAGTTTTCTGGCTTTATTCTCTGACCCTCCATCTCCCTTCCCGACATCCACTCAGCCCAGACTATTTTTAAGTTACCGGAGTGTATGTGACCCTTGAAAGGCTTCTTTGGCCTTGAAAACCTCCCCTACATCATATCTTTAGAAATCAGTCCAAATGAAACCTCCTAGGTTTAAGTCCCCCAATTTCCCACAGTCCTTTGCACATCTATCACAGCACCGACCAAAGTGCAAAATTCCTTGTAAACGTGCTTGTCCTTCCCACACCCACACCCAAATACCTTCATCTGTGTGTTCTCAATATCTAAGTGCCCATGTTTGTAAAATTATAAAAGTAAATGTTTTTGACGGCATTCGTTTCCTCTTAAAACCCATCTGTTAAAGATTTCTTTTAAAAATGTGACTTGAAGACAAAGACTGCAATGTCTACAATGTATCTCACCTCTCACAACCCAAGTGTATCACAACCCAAGACATTGTTTTTCTAAGATTAGCATAACTAATTAGATCAAGAAGCCCATTTCTGAGACCTAAGGACAAAGGGCACTAATACTGCACAAACCAAATATAGTTAAAAATCTGAAATATGTGGAATTTGCTTTAAAGTAGAAAAGAGCAAAAAAAAAAAAAAAAATGAAGTGCCCTTAAAAGAATGATGGTATGTTTATCAAACACTCAGCTTCATTTAGGCATTTAATTAAGCTGTTTATTGCTTCAAATGTGTCACCATGAACATTTTAATGTACACTTCATAGCAGTAAGG